>CM021104.1:42424486-42852509 GCA_007115665.2 Sequoiadendron giganteum | reverse complement strand
AGAGATAGAGAGTTGGAAAGAGAGAGTGAAAGGGATAGAGAGAGAGGGGGGAAGAGAGAGGGGAAGAGGAGAAGAAGGGGACAGAGAGAGAGAATTTGGAGGTGGAAGCGAGAGGGGAAGGAGGGGAGAGAGAATTAGGAGAGGGAAGGGAGAGGGGAGGAGGGGAAGAAGGAGAGAGAGAGAGAGAGAGATTATTTAAATATTTTATATATTAGTGATATTAATTAGTTATATAATATTTTATATATTAACTTAATATATATATAAATATTTATACATTAACTAAAATATATAAATAATATTTAAATATTATACATAGTAATATAATATACTATATATTATACATAATTTCGTAAGAGATTATCATAAATTATATATTATATATTGAATTATAAACTATAGTGTATATTCTCAACTAGATTTATTAAACTAAACTATAAACTATTTATTGCAATTTTTTAAATCATATATTAAAAACTATATTATATTTTTTTTAATTATATATAAAAAAATCGGGTATCGGATTTCGATATTGCAATTTTTTAAATCATATATTAAAAACTATATTAGATTTTTTTAAATTATACATAAAAAAATCAGATATCTGATTTGGATCAGATATCCGATATGTCTGACACAAAACCTACTTCCTAGGGATTAGCCTCAGGTTTGCTTCAGAATTTGGCTAAAACATGTCAATCTTAAGAAGTCAACACAAAAAATGTGTTTAATAGCTTACCTTGTTTTTCTAGACTTTGCCCATGTGGCTGACGACTTTTTTTACCCTAAATTGATGAAACGAAAAAGGTTTTTAAAGGAGATTCTCAGCTTTCCACCAATATAAATTATGCTTTACTTTGAATTTAATAAATAATTATTATTCATTTTCTATTTGAATTACAACTAAAGTCCTGATTGATAGGCTAATTGAAAAACATCTATATCTTTCAAACCGTATCACATTTTTTGAATCCAAAACATGTCTCGCATTCTATGCTTCGCATACTATAAGATTAAAAAAAATCAATTTCATAAAGTTTTGACCAAGTTAAGGTGGTCAGACATACGAGTTTTTATATTTTTTTAAAGTTGCAATAAAAAATTCATAATTAATTATTTACTTGGAAACAAAATACAAAAAAATATGCATCGCATCAGGACATGAGTCCTCTACTAATATCTAAAATCTTATAAAAAAATATTATCATTTTATTGTGGTTAGGGTGGTCAGACAAACACCTACTTCTTATTTGTTTTGTGAAATTTAAGTACTACTGCATTGAAATTTCAAAATTTCACCAAATAGATTTTTTTAAAAAATATATATATCTAGTAGTTTAGAAACTAAATTCAATTTGCTACATATTTTTGAAATAATATAGATAACTTATTCAAATTTTCACATCAAGTTGCCTAACTCTGATTTTTTTGAATTTTCATTGCCACTTAAGGGCCAGTTTTTTCCATGATGATCCTGCACATACCCTTTAGTTTATTTATTAAAAAAATCACTCAATAGTTTTGTTAGTATACAAAATTAGTTATTAAGAAGTATTTAAAAATATATATATATATATATATATATATATATATATATATATATATATATTTTAAAATTATATACATATAGTTACTAATTCATTCTCAAGGATTTGTTCTTTGTAAAGGGTAGACAATGAAAACTTGACTTAAAAAGTTGAATTGATTGTGTCACTTAAGATAAAAGGTGAGACCACTATTGTACTATCATTCAATGATGGGTGGATTCTAGATTAATTGTCTTGTTGAAATTACCTCGAGGTGATTGTTGACAATGATTTCACTTGCATCAGTAGTGTCGAATAAAAAACTCCACAAACAAAAAACGAAGAAGCCCATTCTTCTTGAAAGATATGGAACAAGACAATCTCAAAGGGGAAATCTTCCTAAATAGAAAAAAAAGATTGACTCAATTCAATCCCAAGTCTCTGGTAATCAGGTCATGATCACACTAGGTTCACTTCAGGACATGATGTGAATTTTTTGTTAATCTCAAAGGGACTATGTTTGTTAATTTTGATTTTATCAAAGATCATTAAAAATTTTGCAAAATATTTCCAATACATTCATAAAAGAAAAATCATGAAATCGAAAGATTCAAAAAAATATTTCAAGAACATCACCAATTTCATTTGCTATCACTTAAGTAGATTTAGCTTTAAGCATTCAGAAATTTTGTATTAAAATAAAATATTTTCAATAAATTTCCATCCATTCATCTATTTTTTGGAACATTTTCAAATAATTTAAGCATCTATTCTAAAATAAAGCATAAAAATACTAAAATTAAAATTTAATCTCGGTTATTCTCCATGCATGTCCCAAAGAACTAATTAAATCAAAGCAAACTGCTTTATACTTCACCAGATTGCTTCAAAACTACATACAAAATGGTGGGAGCTTTTAAAGAGGGGGTTTTAGTTTGTACATCGAGTAGTTTCTGCATACACCCTTAAATAGTGCAATATACATGTTTGTTTAGCCGAACTAACTGAAACCAACTACAAAAGATTCATGAGATAGGTAGCTATCAAATTGGCTCTTATATTAATCAATGTCTACATGCATACAAGTTTTTAGATTGGAATGATCCAGAAAATAGGAAAAAGTAACAAAACTTAAAGAAGTTTTGGCTCTTCCGACATCCACAAATTCTGAACTTAAATGAAAATAAAGCAGAAAATGGAATTTTATAGAGACAAGGCCCCAAGATTTTAAACTTAAAGTCTTTCAAAGAATCAGAAACAAAAAATCAAAAGCTAGCTCACGTGGCAAACACTAGCTATCATTTAGAACATTCCAAATGAAGTCAACGATTTGACTTTGTTAGTGTTAGTGTTGGTTTTTTATTCCTTACTATAAGGTTTTTCCTACACATTTATTTAAGCTTGCTTAGGTTAATAAAGCATGTTTAATTAGGTGAGAGGATTATGAGGTGTCACCTTCCTACATATTAGCATCCATTATCTATCTTGGGAAGATACTTTGTTATCTTTAGTCCGATAGATGGTTGCTCCTCATTGGTCGGTGTTGCCACCTCTTCCCTCTCTCTAGTCTATATAAGCATGCTACCTAGCTTGTATTTTCATTCGATATTGGAGATAGTTATCTGATGCTATTTTGCCATTCGAGCATTTCACATCAATCTCTTGGTATCATTGTTATGCTGTTTCAATTGCTTTTGCATTTACAATATATGTTTCTAATTCTTTCAATTGATTCTGGGTTATAATCTGTTTTACGGATTTTAACATGGTATCAGAGCAAGTTTTGTAAGGTTAGATTCTTTGTAGAGATCTTGTAAAATCCTGTATTCTCTTCTCTTGCATTATTTTTGAAGATCTGGAGAATCATAAAGGATTTATGAAGATTCAAAAATCTTGTTTCTATCAATCGGCTTGCATATTTTGTGTTTCAATCAGTATTGCAGGTTGCAGCATACCTTTGCTTATCTTAGGTAGCTAATACATCCTTTGCATGCTATTTTTTGGTTGCTGGAGTCGTTTTCTGTTGCTAAAGGCGACCGATTTACATTAGATCTACATCTTTTGTACCTAATCAGGAAAAACGCCTTCTGGGTTTTGTTTACCACATCAAAAAACATTTGGGTATCTTTTATTTTTTGCATGCAGCTTATATATTTTGCAGAATCGAACTCAGAAAGCTTCAGTCGTACCCCTCTCTGTTGGCAGTTTTCAAAAGCTCTGTTCTTGCTCATACGGACTCCGTTTCTCACGAAATTTTTTTTGATCTTGGCTATTTTTTCGTGCTCTATGCAATAGTGTAGTTGTTTTTTGATTTGGATGCAGAGATTTTCCAGAAATTACAGATTCTCAGTCGTGACACTGCATAGTCCTCATTTTGGAAACTTCGGAAAGGCATAACTTTTGCATAAAACCTCAAATTGAGGTGATTCTTTTTTTGAAAGTGAATGTTTTTTCATGCATCTTGTAGTGGTGTTGTTTATTGGGTATTGTTCCCAAGTTGTATTTTCAGCATATGCTCTTTTTGAGGATCTGTAATAGCATTGAGATCAAGTCCACTCAGTATTTCTTGCTGATGGTAATTGTAAACACACTAAATATAAAGTGCCAAATCAAATTTTCTTGGGGGGGTTCTTTGATTGAGTGAAAAAGGGGGGGTGTCTTGTGTGTTCGTGCATCTTTTCTTTCCTCACAAACAACAACAATCTAATTCTACATTAAAATGGATCGATTAATAGTACCTATACTCACACCCTACAACTACTATGAGTGGAAGTCCAAGATGACTATACAACTTAAGAAGTTAGGATTGTTTTGAGTAACTATGGGTATTGAAACTGAACCATCTCTAATTACAGAAAAGCCTAAATGGTTTAACAAACTTGTTGAAGCTTTTGGAACTCTATGTATGTCTGTATCTCCATATTTACTTTTTCATATTGAGTCTTCTACAACACCAAATGATGTATGGACTACTTTAGAAAAACTCTTTGGTGCACAAGATGAACTAAGAGGACATTTATTGGAGAATGAGTTGATAGGGTTAAATCCATGTAATTTTGATACAATTCAGGATTTCTTCACAAAACTAAAGGCTTTAAGATTGCAGTTGAAACAGTGTGGGATAGAAAAGAAAGATAGTCAATTGATTCTTAGCATTCTTTCCAAACTTGGTCCTAACTACTCTGTGTTTGTTTCTACATTCTATGCCACAAAAAGTGCCTTGGGAACCACATATAAGATGCCTTCTTTAGATGATTTTGCTAATGAACTCACTAAGGAGCAAGATAAATTGGTTCAAATGGGTACAATTAAGCCCTCTAAATCTCATGCCTTGACTGCAAATCAGGGCACTAAAGATCAGAAGGGGGTTGCTAAGAAAGAGAAGAAACAAAAGAACCAAGAAGAAAAGAAGCAAGAACAAACATCAATTACTTCTAAAGCAATGAATAATGCCTCTTCTTCAAAAGGAAACAAGCCTAAGAAGGAGAAAATTCAGTGTTCTTATTACAAGAAACCTGGTCATGATGAACATAAGTGCTTGAAGAAACAGATTGATCACCTGTCACATCTTCTTGAGAAGAACAATATCCAGGTGCCTGATTCTGTCAAACAAGTCTCATCAGAAGGGTCTTCAAAGAACATAGAAAAGAGTAAGGGGAAAGGAAAGGGAAAGGCCTTAGTTGCAAGAGCTTCTCAACCAAATTCTTGGGTAATTGACTCAGGTGCTTCTCACCACATGGCCAATAGAAAGGAAAGCTTCTCATCCTTGGAGTCATGTTTTGTGCCTGATATTCTTATGGGTAATGATACACCAGAAGAAGTTCTTGGGAGAGGGTCTGTTGACGTTGGTGATGGGACATTCCATGATGTTCTTTGTGTTCCTTCTTTTTCAACTAATCTCCTATCTGTCTACCAGATTACCCATATAGGTTCTGGCAAGAGAGTTGAATTTACACCTGATTCTGTGGTTATTAGTGATCTGCACAATGGGTCTACAGTTGCTATAGGAAAAGTTGATAACCATTCTCGGCTCTATCAATTTTCTCATTTTGTTCCTGATTCTCCTTCATTGGCATTTCTCACTCACTCAGATGAGGTGAGTCATTTGTGGCATCAGCGGTTTGGGCACTTGAATTACCGCTACTTGGAGCAGCTTAGTCAGCATGACATGGTTACAGGGTTGCCTTCTATTTGATTCTCTGATGGAGTTTGTCAAGGTTGCATTCTTGGCAAGCATCCTGAAGAAAAATTTGACAAAGGCAAAGCATGGAGAGCCACACAGCTCTTGGAGTTAGTACACAGTGATTTGGCTGGTCCATTTCAGCATCCTTCATTCAGTAGAGCTAGATATGTATTGACCTTCATTGATGATCTTTCCCGATACACCTTTGTATATTTTCTCAAACAAAAGTCTGAAGTCTTTGAGTCCTTTCAAGAATTTAAAGCTTTTGCAGAGAAACAATCTGGGAAGGTTTTCAAGGTTCTGCACACCGATAATGGCGGGGAATATGTCAACCAAAGGTTTGAGCAGTTTTGTGCCTCAGAGGGTATTAATCTTCAGCACACAGTTCCCTACAGTCCACAACAAAATGGAGTTGCAGAACGAAAGAATCGGTCATTGAAGGAAATGGCCAATTGCATGATCCACTCCAAATCATTGTCACCTCAGTATTGGGCAGAGGCCATCAACTATGCATGTTATATCTAGAACCGGGTTCCTCACTGAGCTGTGAAGGGGGTAACTCCTTTTCAAGCTTGGACCGGTCGGAAACCCACAGTCAAGCACTTTCGAGTGTTTGGGTCTCCTACATGGGCCCACATTCCAGCAGAGAAACGCAAGGCAATGGATCCGCAGAGTAGGCCTTGCATATTTGTTGGCTATCCAGATGGTGTCAAAGGCTACAGGCTACTCCACCCTACCACACATGAGCTCTTCATTGAGAGGAGTGTTCAGTTTGAGGAAGATACTTCTTCTACCACTTCTCCATCCTTCATTCCCATGGAGACACTGTGACTACATTATGATAGTTCTTCTGAGGATCAAAATCCTCCTGAGGAGTCTTCTTCCTCCACTTTAGATGGTGATGATGAGGGTTCATCTTCCTCCTCTCTTAGTCATCATTCAGAGGATGATGATTCTCCTCCAAATTCTCCTGCCACTGGGCCTCTTTGGGCTCGTCAGACTTTGGATTCAATAGGTGATTGGGTTGGTGATCCTTCAGATGCGAGACGAACAAGGTCACAGTTCGAGCAGGCTCCTCATCTCTTCTTTGCTTCAGCTTCTGATCCATAATTCTTTAGGGAAGCTTTTGGTGTCCCAGAGTGGGATGCTGCTATGCAGGAAGAGTTCAGTTCCTTGGAAAGGAACCATACTTGGGATTTAGTCCCACTTCTTAAGGAAAGAAAACTTGTTCGATGCAAGTGGGTCTATCAAACAAAATTTGCTACAGATGGGTCAGTTGAAAAACATAAGGCTCGCTTGGTTGCAAAAGGATTCTCCCAAGTTCCTAGGATTGACTACTCTGAGACTTTTGCGCCGGTTGCCAAGATGACTTCAATCCAACTTGTCCTTTCCATTGCTGCAGCCCATCGCTAGGACGTTCATCAGATGGATGTGAAGAGTGCCTTTCTTCACGATGACCTTCAGGAGGAGATATATATGGAGCAACCACAGGGGTTCATCCAGGATCCTTCACTTGTTTTCCGACTTCGAAAGTCTCTCTATGGTCTTAAACAGGCCCCACGAGCCTGGTATGCCAAGATGGACTCCTTTCTTCTATCAATTAGGTTCACTTGGTGCCATTCTGATCCGAATGTCTACATTTTGCAACAGGATGATATTCTCACTTTCCTTGTTCTCTATGTTGATGACTTGCTGATTACAGGGAGTTCCTCATCCACCATCAAGGTAGTGAAAACTCCCCTTCATGATCATTTTCTAATGTCTGACTTGGGTCTTCTTCACTATTTCTTGGGCATTGAGATTACACAGTCTTCGGCTGGTATCTTTCTTTCTCAGCCCAAGTATGCTCTTGATATGCTCTCTCGATTTCGCATGGCTGATTGTAAGCCTACACCAACTCCATTTCTATCAGGGGTCAAACTTGAGGCTTCTTGTGCTTCACCTAAGTTGGTAGATGCTACCTTGTATCGCCAATTGGTTGGGAGTCTCATATACTTGACTCACACGAGGCCTGATATTTCTTATGCAGTGGGCCTGGTCTCCAGGTTCATGCAAGAGCCACATGAGCTGCATTGGAAAGTAGCTAAGCGGATTCTTCACTATGTATAGGGCACTCACAGTTATGGGATTCATTTTGCAGCAGGCATGGATATTGACTTAGTGGGATACACAGATTCAGATTGGGTAGGTGATTCTCAGGATCGCAAGTCTACTTCAGGGTATTGCTTCTCTCTTGGTTCTGGTCCGATTTCTTGGTCGAGCAAGAAGCAGTCTGCTATTGCTCTTTCATCTACAGAGGCTGAGTATCAAGGAGCAGTTAATGCTGCTACTGAGGCCATTTGGCTTCAACACATTCTCACTGAGTTTGGTATTTCCTTTCGGAAGCCTACAATCATCTTTTGTGACAACTAGAGTGCTATTCAGATCTCTCATAATCTGGTCCATCATCAGTGGACCAAACACATTGAGATTCACATGCACTACATTCGGGAGTTGATTCATGAGTAGGTTCTTGATCTTCAGTATTGTTCGACATCAGATCAGACAGCTGACATCTTCACCAAACCCTTCATTGAGAGCAAGTTCATTCATTTGCGAGCTTTGCTTGGGGTGCGACAGGTGTCCTCCTTTTAGGGGGCTTCTTAGCTCCTTTATTTCTCTCTCTATTCTAGGGGGGGCATAGTCTCTTTTGTGGGGGGGGCCTACTTCTCTTTTGGGGGGGGGGAGATTTCATTGTACATGGGTACCTCATCAGGCTTGATTTGTCGGGACCCATCTCTGTACCCACCTAAGCTATGCTTAAGGGGGGGTGTTAGTGTAGGTTTTTTATTCCTTATTATAAGGTTTTTCCTACACATTTATTTAAGCTTACTTAGGTTAATAAAGCATGTTTAATTAGGTGAGAGGATTATGAGGTGTCACCTTCCTACATATTAGCATCCATTATCTATCTTGGGAAGATACTTTGTTATCTTTAGTCCGATAGATGGTTGCTCCTCATTGGTCGATGTTGCCACCTCTTCCCTCTCTCTAGTCTATATAAGCATGCTACCTAGCTTGTATTTTCATTCGATATTGGAGATAGTTATCTGATGCTATTTTTCCATTCGAGCATTTCACATCAATCTCTTGGTATCATTGTTATGCTGTTTCAATTGCTTTTGCATTTACAATATATGTTTCTAACTCTTTCAATTGATTCTGGGTTATAATCTATTTTAAGGATTTTAACAGTTAGTAGTGACACTCTTCGCTCTTTACTCTAGTACACACTACACATAAACCAAGGCTATTGGCATTCTTCTGAATACCGAACAAGATACATCCACCAAGATCGAGATCAACCTACAAAATTACAAAATATTATCGTAACACCTCTAATATCTAGTATCTTGTGACATTAATACTAGATGTTGGGGCAGTTTTGTTTGTGCTTGACCGGATAGGGTTAGAGATTTTATAAAATGTTCTAAGGCAACAACCCTTTGTTTCAATTCTCTTTTCTTATTTTTATATTTTTGTACTCTAGCAATAGTGGCATCCAAATTCAATTTTATTTCATCCAACTCTTGCTTCCAAGATGAGTGTCCAAGATTAATATGTGTTATCTTATACTGCTTAGGCATTATTTCATGTTTGTCTTTGTCAACTATTAGAGTAGCTATATGGGTAGTTATGTTACCATCTGCATTCTTTTGTGTGGCATGCTTTGCTTTAACTCTGCGCCTAAGCTTTGGAGTATCTCTTTCCTATACAAAACTATTAAGATCCAGATGCAATACTTCTACTTCCCTTGGGGAAGCTAATTCCATGATCAACCAATTAGGTGCATCATTATCTAACTCTTCATCTGTAACATTCCTTTGTTCATGGTGTTCATTGGATTCAAGAATTTCTTCTCTTATTTCTTCAACTTTATTTATCATTTATTCTGAAATAGGAACCTCTTTAGTAATTTTTGACATAGGTTCAGTAGTAACCAACTCTTAAAATGAGGTGTGCAGTAGCTAATCATGCTCCATGATTTGTTCCAAATTTTTCATGTAATTCTTGCATCACTTTTTTTTCTTCTATTCTATTCAAGTATCTTAAATAGAATCCTTCATGATTTATTTTGAATAGAGTTCCTCCTTTGATAATATAAATTTGTGACTTTATCTTGAGGGATCTTCTTTGATTTATTTGCATGTGGTTAGGACAAGTATGGCTAACAAAATAATGCCATATATCAACATACCGGTCATCTTGGTCTTTCACATCCAACATATATTGTTGACTTGAAATTTGTGGATCTATTTCTGCAATAGATTTGACCAAAGCTTGTCCTCTAACTAATTTCATGGGTATGATTTCTAGATCAAATTCCTATAGGATAGTAACCCATTTGTCTCTTTTTTCTCTGATCTCACTCTATGTTAACAACATTTTGACTATAGCATCTAGAACAATATCCTTAACCATACTTCTGAGGACATAATGTTTGAATTTGTGTACTGCTTTAAACATAGCAAATGCTTGTGTTTTTACATTTGTATATCTCAACTCCACTTCTTTGAATGGAGCACTCATAAAAGTGATTTATTTTTCTTCTTTGTTCTCACCCTTCCATGCTAGTAATGTTGCACAAGTATGACCAGAGGCAAAAGAGTAATTATAAAAATATTTTATATAATCTCGACTTAACATATTAGAGCCTCTATGATAGCAGTCTTTATATTTTCAAAAGCGATCTTAGCTTCATTTTTCCACTCTATCTTGGCATATTTATTCAACATATCATTGAGTGGCTTCACTATTTCTGCGAATCTGACAATAAAGTTTCGAACAAAATTAATCTTACTGAAATAAGATTTCAATTCTTTCTTGCTTCTCGGGGGTTGTAACTTAAGAAATATGCTTACTCTATCTAGGTCTATCAAAATACCTCGTTCAAAAATAATATGTCCCAATATATTACCTTCAGTTACCCTGAAAATACTTTTTTTAGGATTCAGTGAAACTCTGTAAGTTTCACACTTTTGTAATATTGCTCTAAGATCTCGAACATGATCTCTCTTGTCTCTTGAAAACACCGTGAGGTCATCTATGTAAATGATGATGCACTTGCCTATCAATCCAAAAAAAGAATAATCCATTTCTCTTTGAAATGTAGCTCTGACATTTATAAATTCGAATGGCATTCTCCTATAAGAAAAAGTTCCCCACTTTGTGGTAAATGTTGTCTTCATCCGGTCTTCCCTTGCTACCATTACTTGATTATATCTAGAGAATCCATCCAAAAAGGACATCGTTTGTGAATCGTTAACTATTTGTAGCACTTCTTCCAATGAAGGTAAGGGCTAATTATCTTTCTCAAATGCCTTATTGAGATTTTGAAAATCCACGTACAATCTTATATCTCCATTCTTCTTTCTCATGGGAACTAAATTTTCCACCCAAGTAGAATGTTTGATAGGAAAAATTATCTAAGCTAATAAATTTTTCTGGACTTCCTTTTGAATCAATGGTTCTAAGAATGCATTTAATGGCCTTTGTTTCTACTAGAAAGGCTTTGCATCAAACTTTAATGGTATCGTGTGAGTAATAATGGAAGTATCATATGTCTTCAAATCTTCATATGTCAAAGCTATAACCTTCCAATAATCTTTAAGTGCTTGGGAAATATATTTCTTTTCTTCTTCAGTACAAACCCCTCCAATTAGCACATTCTTAGGATATTCTTTAGTATGTAAATTGTATAATTCATATTTCCCTCCATCACTTCGAGGAAAATCTTTATGTCTAATTATCTGATTGATGTCAAATATCCTTTCTAACTCAATTATTCCTTTTGGAATATTATTATCTCTTGCTTGAGCTAATTCTTCATCTTGAATTCCATCATTAGGGTGATCTATTTTTTTGATTATTTGTGCTTCAAAAATACCAAAATTAGTAATGAAATCCAATAAATGTCGGTCATCTTCGAACACCTATAAATTGGTAACATTATCAAGAACCGAGGTAATTGTACCAACTCAGTTATGAATCTTTTCAAATCAGAGGCATCTAGAGGTTCTAGAGTACTGGCAGCAATAGCACAAAGCATTTGCCTCTTTTATTAAATCTTCTCGGGATATGAGTAATATTAAATGCATCGAAACTTTCTATCAAATCCCATACTCTGTGTCGATAATTGGATAAATGCTTGTAGTGACAAATGTATTGCTTTCAAACCTGTCTCACTACCAATTCCGAATTAGAAAATACCTTGAGGATTCTGACTTTCTTTTATATTGCAAGGATTGGGCCATGTATAAGGGCTTCATACTCTACCACATTGTTAGTACATTGAAATTGTAATTGATATGCAACAAGAAAATATTTACCTTATGGATCGATGAGTTCAACTCCAACTCCAATCCTTTGTTTTGATTTAGATCCGTCAAATTTAAGAATCTAGGCTTGATCATTTATAACCTATAACTTAACATTCTTTGATGATTCCAGATTAGTCCCTTCGACCTGTGTGACATGAATTTTTTCTATGTGTGTTTTTTATCCAGGTCTCTTGACCTTATCATGTTCTAGAAAATATTGATTTTCAATTCTATGGATTATCTCCAAACACATCATACAGCTATTTTTTGAGTGTGCAACATTGTGTAACCTACATCAACCATGTAATAATAAATTTTTTAGTGAAACTTTAAATTTGTCACTCTGCTAAGCTTCTGCAGTAATATTCTTCCAAAATCTATCATAGGTATTATTTTCTTTAGAAGAAGAATACCAATCTAATTCAATTAAAACATTTGTTCCAGGAGTTAAATAATTGGTTTTTCTAGCATCGCATTTAAATATTTCTTCAATTTTGACTCCTAAATTTTGTACTTTGTAAACTCCTAGTTCTACATCAATATATAGAACTTCATTCTTCTAGTTATATTCAGTGATCATATACTTCATGTGTTGTTCCCTTTCAATTCTGATTTGATTAGGAAATCCCTTCCATGGTAACCACATATGTGAGAAGTCAATAGCCATATATCCATTCAAGACCTTGGACCAATCCTTTCTCAATAAGATATCATAAGTGTCAGGTATCTCAACAACTTGAATATCTATACAATATTGAACTCTAGGATCTTATGCTAATTGCATATGAATTTTATTCAACTCTCCAACTACATTTACTTCTATTTTATCAAGTTGAGTAACCTTCTTTAAAGAACTTGTTGGAGTTAATCCTAGTGTTTGATATGTAGACAAAGGTATTACATTAGTAGAGGCTCCAGAATCTACTAAATAATTATGAAGGTTTTTACCAAATATTCTCAGAGTAAGTAGAAATGGTGGAGACTCTAATTTTCCTTTGTAAAAGGATACTTGTCCATCCGCTATAGGAACAATGTTCTTATCTTTTGTTTTAGCCTGATTATCTTTTGATTGAGTATCTTTGAGCTTGCCTTCTTTTGAAAAATATTTTAGAGAATTTAGCAAATATTTCTTAATTATAGACGTTTTAAGTAATTCTAAAAAAGAAAGACTAATCTTTACCTTTTCTATTTATTTTGCTAAATAGGTCGTCAATTTTTTTTGATCAAAAAAATCTATCTTTTCATTTCTTAAAAAATTTGACGAATTGTGATGAGAGGTCACTTTGGGTAAGCCTAGGTTATTACTTGATTTGTCATCAAGTGGAGTACTAAATTTATTTCGCAGAGTCGACGTCGTTAATGGCCCATTGACTTTATTTCCACTATTGGCATTTCTTCTTAGATTATGAGTATGTCCTTTCTAATACTGTTGAAAAGCGTGAATTTCATCAATTTCTTTGTGGGGTTCATTTTCATCTTGATAAGGGAATGTGTATGTTTCTAGAGTCAATGTTGAATTATCTCCCTCATGCTCATGAGTATAACTTGTAGCAATAGTAGGTAATTTAACATGTTCGTAGCTTTCAAGGACTAAAGCATAATCATATCCCACTGGAACTAATTTGTTTCCCTTAGGAGGATGAGAATCACACTATTCATTATAATGTGTAGCAGCTAGAAAAATATCTGAAGCAATTTAGAACTATGAACATTCTACTTCAATATGAGCATTTGTATTGTGGATTCTACACCAATTATTCATCGCAAGATCATCTAAATTCACCTTTGATGTGGATCTTTCATCCTTAGGATCATTTTTGTCTAAAGGTGTGGATACTCCTCTATTATTTGATCATTTATTCCAAGGTCTAGGTGGTCTAGGAGTATTATACATCCAACTTTGCAAATTTTGATTGTTATTTTGAGCATAAAATTTCGATTTCTGAATTGTGTAACCTCTGTGGTTAATCTTTTGAGTTGAGTTGTAATTTCTTTTATGTATTCCTTCTCCTCTAAAATATTAACATTTTGATTCCCCTAAGTCTGTGAGAAGAATGAATTTTTGTTAGGACGTAGCTCTGTAATAGCTGGACCAGGGTGAGGGACTAAAGCTTGACTATTTCCTAATTGAAAGACAGTATTTCGAGGAAATATCCCATTCTGGACCACTAAAGGATAAACATTAGAACTTATAGGATGACTCAAAGGAACTCCATCTAAACTTGGGGTAGGGTAATTATTTAATTCACTTTCACCATTTGTGGATGATCTATTTCAAAGATGTTTCATTTCTAAATTCACATTAGTGGCTTCAGCATAAGCATTGGGTAAAGTAGCAGGAGGATTTGATTTGCCTTTCGCTCCACAAACATAGTAGTTAAAGGATCCACTATTGTATAATAAACTATGATGGCTGAAAAATTATCCACTACATAAGGTGCTTGCGACCTAGAATAATATTTTTGAAACATTTCATTAAAATTAGTTATAGGTTCACCTTTCAGCCTCTTAATTTGAGAAAAATGATGATACAAGAAAGCAGGATCTATAGGTGTCCTAAATCTAGCTAAAAATTGGCTTTCCATATGTGGCCAGGATCTAATAGAATTATGAGGCAAGTTGATAGACCATTGGTAAACTTCATTGCTTAATGTATACAGGAATAACCTATATATACAACATCTTCATGTTCAACCCTTGCTCTAAACATGTATCCTTAAAGATACTGATATGTTCTTCTATGTCTTTGTAAAGATAATATTTGGGACACAACTTATCAAGATTTTTTGGTAAATCATTGTATACAGAAAATTGGATTGGTGACTCTACGTTAAAGAATGCCATCACTATGGAAGGTTGTGGTGTCACAATAGTTGGATTTTGTGAAATCGCACTTATACTTCCATATTTTTGAGGTCTAGATGATGTTCGACCACTAAGTTCGACCAAAGTCACACGCGGATCACCAGATCGAGATCTAGTGACTTTACGGAAATCTAGCTTAAAGACCTAACAAAATCAAAAGCACAAAAAAAAGGCCATCCTTCTAGCACCAATTCCTATTGACAACGATTTCACTCACATCAATAGTGTCGAATAAAAAAATCCACAGAAAAACTATGAAGAAGCCTATTCTTCTTGAAAGATATGGAACAAGACAATCTCAAAGGGGAAATCTACCTAAACAGAACAAAAATATTGACTCAGTTCAATCCCAAGTCTCTGGTAATCAGGTCATGATAAAACTAGGTTCCCTTCAGGATATAATGTGAATTTTTTGTTAATCTCAAAGGGACTATGTTCGTTAATTTTGATTTTATCAAAGATCATAATTTTTTTTGCAAAAGATTTCCAATACATTCATAAAAGCAAAATCATAAAATCGAAAGATTCAAAATAATATTTCATTAACATCACTAATTTAATTTGCTATCACTTAAGTAGATTTAGCTTTAAGAATTCAAAAAAATTGTATTAAAACGAAAGATTTTCAATAAATTTCCATCCATTCATCTATTTTCTGGAACATTTTCAAAGAATTTAAACATCTATTCTAAAATAAAGCATAAAAATACTGAAATTAAAATTTTCTCCTGATTATTCTCCACACATGCCCCAAATAATTAATTAAATCAAACAAAACCACTTTATACTTCTCTAGATTGCTTCATAGCTACATACAAAATGGTGTGATCTTTTAAAGAGAGGGTTTTAGTTTGGACACCGAGTAATTTCTACATACACCCTTAAACAGAGCTGTATATAGGCTTGTTCAATCGAACTAACTGAAACCAACTACAAAAGATTCATGAGATAGGTAGCTATCAAATTGGCTCTTATATTAATCAATTTCTGCATGCATACAAGTTTTTAGACCGAAATGATCCAAAAAACATGAAAATGGAACAAAACTTAAAGAAGTTTTGGCTCTTCCAACATCCACAAATTTTGAACTTAAATGAAAATAAAGCAACAAATGGCCTCTTATAGAGACAAGGCCCCAAGAGTTTAAACTTTAAGTTTTTTAGAGAATTAGAAACAACAAATCAAAAGGTAGCACGTGGAAAACACCATTTATCATTTAGAACATTCCAAATGAAGTCAAAGATTTGACTTCATCAACAGGAACACTCTTCGCTTTTTACTTTGATACACACTACTCTGCATAAACCAAGTCTATCAGAATTCTTCTAAATATTGAACAAGATAAATCCACTAGGACCGTGTTAAGCCTACAAAACAAAATGTTATCGTAACAACTCTGGTATCTGGTATCTTTTATCACTCAAGACTTGGGCTTGGACTCTTTTCTATGTCTTTCTTTTCTCAATATGCTTGGAAAGCTCCCAATACTTGATGCATGCGATATTTTCAAACTCCCTATATATCTTTCTAAGTGAGCTTAAGCCTAGTATATTCTTTTGATACCCGAAGTATTATATCATTTCTCTACACTTTGTATGTTGCATATTTATTTATGGTGTTCCTGCACTATATGATCTCATCAATATCCTCTCGAGTTAATAACTGAATAGGGTCTCTATTTATTCTTTCAATTCATTACTTGGATCTTTGGCTTCCTTACCCTCTTGTCCTAATGTTTGAGGATCACACCTTTGATGTGCTAACAATTCAATAAAATCTTGATACTTATCAAGCAATCCTTTACTTTCCACTATGACTTTCTCAAATCCTTCAACACATTGCATTAACATGTCACCTTCCCACTTTAATTTTTTCTTCCATTTTTCTAGCAATAGAGCTTCTTGCTCTGACATTACATTTCCTTGTATTAAACCTTGGACATCTGTGTGTATGAGAATTTCAATAGTTTACTTTTCAATATTGATTTGTTCTTGACGAACCCTACATTCACTTTCAAAGCTTTTGGATTTTTCAAACTAAAGGTATGCTTCATTATATTTCCCTATTGCATCTATGATTAATTCTTCTCCTTCTTTTACCCAGTACTCAATCTATTCTTCAAATACATTCATTTTATGGTGAACCGTTGCAATTACATCCACTTGCTCTTGTAACATTAGTATTGGGTGTTGGGGCAGTTTTGTTTGTACTTGACCGAATAGGGTTAGATATTTAATAAAATGTTCTAAGGTAGCAACCCTTTCTTTCAATTCTCTTTTCTTATTTTTATATTTTTGTACTCTAGCAATAGTGGCATCCAAAGTCACTTTTATTTCATCCAACTCTTGCTTCCAGGACGAGTGTCCAAGATTAATACTTCATATCTTATACTCCTTGGGCATTATTTCATGTCTACCTTTGTCAGCTATTGGAGTATCTATATGGACGGTTTTATTACCATCTGCATTCTTTTGTATGAAATGCTTTGCTTTAGCTCTACGCCTAGGCTTTGGAGTATATATTTCCTATACAAAACTATTAAGATCAAGAGGCAATACTTCTACTTCCATTGGGGAAGCTAATTCCCTGATCAACCAATTAGGTGCATCATTATCTAACTCTTCCTCTGTAACATTCCTTTGTTCGTGTTATTCACTGGATTCAGGAATTTCTTCTCTTATTTCTTCAACTTTATCTGTCCTTTCTTCTGAAATAGGAACCACTTTAGTAATTTCTGGCATAGGGTCAGGATTATTGAGATTTGACACTGTATCCTCCATTTGGAGACTTACATTCTCCTATCTATCCAAATGTTCAATATTAATTTCCTAAGAATTACCTTCTTCATTCTCTGCTACACCAAGGTTTTCTTCATTTTCAACTTCATTTTTAGCCAAGTCTTTATCCAATTTTCCAAAGACCTATAATTGTTCATTATCATTTAGTACATTCCTAGGTGGAAGCTAGGAATCAAAAGTATCTTCAACAATTGTTTCATCAATAAGATCCTTCTTTGCAGTATCTTGTGTTTCCATCTCAAGAATGTCAGGATTCC
This sequence comes from Sequoiadendron giganteum, assembly GCA_007115665.2. Lineage (NCBI taxonomy): Eukaryota > Viridiplantae > Streptophyta > Pinopsida > Cupressales > Cupressaceae > Sequoiadendron > Sequoiadendron giganteum. Next base: position 42,834,521 of record CM021104.1, on the reverse strand, counting down.
CCGCTTCTGAGGCGAGCGTTCCTTATATGAATTATTTTTCTTTAATATTTATAGGGGCAGACCCTATATCATGAATCTCTTCCACCACTGGTTGTACCATGGGTTTATCCTTGGACTTCTTTTCTCCCACATGGCACCCTATTTATCCATTTATTCTTTAATTTTGGCCTCATATATCTCAAAAACTTCATCCAAGACCACAGGAGTTCCTCCCAATGCGTTTTTCACATTAGTCACGTTAACCAATGGAGGAGAAGTAAATAGTGTTGTAGCTCTCTGAGATGCAGACCTTGTCTATGTACCAATATTTTCTATTACTCATTTTTATTTTGTTGGAAAGAGACACTAAAAATATTATTTGGTGTTTTCATTGATGGAAACCCTAGTTGGTGATTAGATTTGTGCATCATCATTTGATCACACTAGCAGTCAGATTGCAAACAGTTAAGGAAGAACAGAGCATCTGGCAGTTTTGGGTTCATCGATTCACCTGAATATTTTTTGTTAATATTTTATGTTGTGTATCTCAAGGAAGGTTAATCGATGTATTCTTAGTGTTATCCATAATTCTCAGTGCCTTGTATTGATTTGTGTGCGCATTGGAAGATCAGGTTGACTAATTTTTTGTTTTATCAGTACTGGAGTCGACTTTGTGAATGTATTGTGTCGCGGATGTTTGGGAAGAAATCATTTAATTATTTTTGTGTTTGTGCATCTTTGATTGGGTCCTAGCTAAGTTGTGCCCAACCATTATGGATGTGCATTATACTTTACTCATGATTTGAGCCGACAGTTATAAATATTATTTTGTTCTATTAAATCCGATATATAGGTGTTTAATTCTTAGTTGCGGATATATATAAGAGATTGTTCATATCATTTTGGAGAGTGTATGAAGTGTGAATATGTGAATTTTGAATAAGAGCATATCAAAAGAGCGATAATGCACAGTTTCACTTGTGCATAAAGTATTTGTGTTGCGAGTGTGAGTTGAACAAAGAAGAAGTGCAAAATTAGTGTGTAGGATAGAAGATTGAATATTGAGCCTAACTAGAACTATAATCGAGCATATGTAGATGTTATTTTCTCAATTCAAATTCTTAGATGGTTTTAATTTGATTTTATTTGTAAGACAATGAGTCTTCTTTGAGCAATGATCTCTAGGTAGTGCACCCGAATGCAAGTGCATTCCCCATATTGTAAACTTTATTTGAGTATACTCAAATCATATTGTGGATTGGCCATCCACCGTGGTTTTTCCCTAACAGGGTTTCCACGTAAAAATTATTGTGTTATGGTGTTGTGATCATTTTCTTCTCGTTCATGCATTTTGGTTGAATTCTTCAAGTGCTTTGAAGATAAAGGTTAATAAAGTTATTTTTTGCACAATACTAATTCACCCCCGCTCTCAGTGTAACTTGTTTCCAACAATTGTTATCAGAGCTAGTTCCTTAGAAGAAGAAGTCTAACAACTTGGGGAGATCTTGGAAAGTGTTTCAATGGAGTCAAGCAGTCTTCAACAACAACTTTTGGTGGCCCTAGATGATCTTGATCAGTCAAAGTCTAAAATTCAGAAATTGCAAGAAAACCTCATGGATGCTGAGAAATGCATTAAGTCTTTGAAAGAAAAAATCAATAAGTCCAAAGAGAAGAGAAAGGAACTATGTGATCAAATTAAGCAGAATGACAATAAGAGCATTAAAGATGAACAACTTAGTCAAGCTCTGAAGGAAAATATAGAAGAATGTGAAAAGCTTACCAAAGATAATGCAGTCCTAAAGCATGAAATGGAATCAATCATGATGAGGATGGCCAGGGAGATTGAAGACAAAAAGAAGAATGAAGAGAACCTAGCACAATCTCTGAAAGAAAAATATGAAGTATGCAGTTGTTTGGACAATGAAATGGAACAATCTAAAAACAATGAGGAAGTACTTGAAAAATAGATTGATGATCTCAAAGATGAACTTTTTACTCCAAATAAGAACAATGAGAATTTCAAAATTAGCTCAGCCAAGCTTGATGAACTAATTAGCAGTCAGAGGACAAATGGTGACAAGCGAAGTCTTAGATATGAAGAAGGAGAAAGTTCTAGATCTGGTCAAAGGAGATTCAGGCAAGGAAATGAAATGAATAAATCTAGAAGGTATTTGGTAAGACAACCTAATGCTCAAAGATTTAATGGATACTGCTTTAGTTGCAATAAATTTGGACACATGGCTACTCAATGTAGAAGCATGATGAATCAAAGTGGTCCATCATTCTTAGGTCAGTGTTTTAATTACAACAAGTTTGGTCACAAGTCAAATGAATGCAAGAATGTGAGGAAAAAATTCTTTAGAAATTTCAAATGTTATACATGCAATAGACTTGGCCATATTGCTAACCAATGCAGATTAAGAGAAAAATAGTGAGCCAATTGGTCTAGAGAGAAAAAATTTGTGTGCTATAACTGCAAAAAATTTGTTCACATTGCTACATTTTGTTGGAACAGAAGAGGTCTGGTAAATCAAAGAAGGAACATGCAGAAGGATATTAAGGGAAAAGGAAAAGTAACTACAGATATGGTCAAGAAGCAGATGCAAAAGAAATGGGTGAAGAAAATGCACCAACACCAAAACTTGCTTCTAGTAGTTTATTTGGGAATTAGTTTTAGGCTTCTAGCCTAGGGGGAGCATTCAAGAAAATCTCTAAATCCCCTAACCGGTAATTGGCATCGGGATAAGAATAAGTTCAATAAGTGCATAGATTCTTTACAAATGCAATTGAACCTATTGGAGAAAGTATTATGCAATGTTTGAGGTCTGCAAAATATTTACCTGTCACATCGCATGAAAATAGTGTAATCGGATGAGTTAGGGTAAAAGCATTAATTGTGTCAAAAAGAGTTAAGTATGTGAGTGATAAAAAGTTATTTCTATCTTTCATTTGTCACTTTGCATTTTGAAGAAAAGAAGTTTGAAGAGATTTGAGGTGAACCTTGGCAAGTTGAGACGAAATTCAAGTGCAAAGAAGCTTTCAGAAATCAAACTGTGATCCGACGGAAAGGTATCTATTGGCCAAAATCTATGAGCTTGTGAATTGGTGATTATGGTTGCTCCATTGGTAGTAGAAGTTAACGACAAAGCCTGTACCAAATTCAAATGGCATCCCTACAAGTTTTTTGAGATCGACCAGTTAGGATATTTTTCATTTGTTCCATATGGCGTGTTACACATAGAAGATATTAGGGCTTATATTCATGCTAATATTGAAGAGCTAGGTAGCTCGCAACTATTGAATTTTTATAACAATCACATCATAGGAGAAGATTTATGTGTGAATCTAAAATATAAAACCCTAGAAGAAAATAAATTTACATAGATTGTTAAATTTTCCATCTTTGAAGAGTTGGAATGGGTTCGTTACATCTTGAGTTGAGTCCATGATGAATTCATACGGTTAAGTATACCCTTTAAAATCACAAAGGAGGCTATCAGTGTTGTAAGAGGTCTAAATTCTTCTAGTGGATTACCAATTCTAAAATCAGTGAAGAATCAAATGGTGACTGATGCAATAGGTTCTAAGTATGACAAAAGAGCAATGAAAATGTATGACATTGTTGATGTAGATGTCAAATTTTCACCTATGGTTATTGGGTACAAAATCTATCATTCTAGGTGAGACAACTCTATGTCTGGTACAACCATTTATGTTTCCTATCATATGGTAAAATAAAATGCAGACTATGATCTTTGTGAATTGCTCAGGAGTCAGCTAATGGAAAATATTGGGAAGATCAAGAAGGATAAGAAAAATTATTTTAAGTATGGTAACTTGCTGTTATGCTTATTCTTTTATTTCATGAATGAGGTTTCGAGATTTGGAAAGGTTCATTGGAAAAAAGATAAACTGATAGCTACTCATATCAGAGATCTCTTTCATAGATTTGCAAACATTAAGACAAAGAACGCCACTATTTGGGGATATTTCAAAAAAAATCAGAGTATGATGTGGGTAAGAGAGAGGATTCCCACTTCCATTGTAGAGAAATATAAGGATACAATTTTCTTTATGGTAGATATTGATCAATGTATGATGGAAGTCGTTGATCCTATAAAAATCTAGATCATGCCAATGGGATATGAAGTTGAGGAGCGCATTTTAGAAATGTATGCAGAACATTTATTGAGCAAGCCTCTAGACTCCTCGAAAGAGAGATTTGACACTTATGTAGAAAATAATATGCAGGTACACAATGAACTCAAAAAAATTGTAATAGTTAAAAGAGTTAGAAAAGAGGTGGAAGTCTTAGCAAAACGTATGGGCATACCGATAGAAAAACTGAAAGAATCTAGAAGAAAAAGAGAAGAAGCTCAAGTAGAAAAAGAAGCAGTAAAAATTGAATCTACTGGTCTGACAACACCATCTTCCCGAGCTAGGTCAACTAGAAGCTCTGCATCCCTATCTTCCCTTGCAACAAAGTCGATCTTTGTGAAAACTCAATCTAAGAGATCTGGAAAAGATGGAATTTTAAGAAAGAAGGATAAAATAAAAAGGGTATATGTGGTAGTTTATGAGGATGAAGAGACAGAGTCAGATGAAGGAGTCAAATAAATCAAGCATCAAGGTACTAAGGCAAAAACTATTACTAAAAGAAAGCCCTCTGATGGAGATGTCCAAGCAAAGAAGAAGGCAAAAACTGACCAACCAGGTATGTCAGTGGAAGAAGTTGAAAAAGCTTTAGTTAAGGATGGGAATCTCAAGCCACTTTGCAAATGGTATGAATCTTTTGGTAAATCTAATCAGAGAATTCTTGAAGAGGCAACAATAAAACATTTGAATATTTTCAATAAAGTTTTGATTGAAATAATGTCTAATTTTCCTAAAAGTTTATATGGCATTTTGGAGTTGAGGAGAGTTAATGCCACATTAGAAGAAGAGCAGATGAGAGAAATAATTCTTGTTGAATTGTGTCCAGTAGTATCTATGGAAGAAATGAAGTCAATACTGAATAAATCCAAGAAAGAATTCAAAAGCAAAACAAGAGTGAATAAGCTGATAATTGCTCAAACCAAAGAAGTCGCCGAAGAGACTGAACAAATTCTGAGAAAAGTTTTGTTAAAATTTAGAATTGATGTTGTACCCGAAGAAACTCATGATGTTTCATCTGGTTCGAGAGAAGAAGAAGAATAGAAACAAGATGTAGTTGAGGATATTCAGATCCCTCTTGAAGTGGAAAATGCAGAAATACCTATGGAGATTGAAGTTCCATAAATTGTATTAGTTGAGAAAGTGGAGATCCCTGAAGATAAGTCAGAACTTGCAACTGCGAAAGCAATGGTTGAAGAGAAGAAATTTGATGTGAAGGCAATTCTAGTAGAAGCAAGAGACACTGTAGAGGCAGTGAAGAAATTTTTGGTAGAACAAAAAGAAGAGTTTGATCCTGAATTGATTAAGGGTTCGATTGACCTATCTACCTTGAGTCCATTTCAGAAAATGAAAGTAGCATCATTTGCCCAAGCAAAAGAAAGAGAAGAACTGTTGAAGTCCCACATTGAGGATAGTGAACTTCTAAATATTGCATCTAGAGTCCTAGAAAAGATAATGCCCTCTCATGTGAAAGATATGATTGGTTCCTCCTCTGGTGAACTAAAGAGGCTCAGTAAGTACTCACTTCGAGTCACTTACGAAACCAGTCATGACTAAAGTGCAGAAATAATTTAATTTTAAAATATTAAATGGGCTAAAGGAAATGATAACAAAGGATTAAACTTTTCTAGCCACCTATGTGGAAAATATCCAAAACTCTATGTCTGAAGGTGGGAAGATTTACAACTCTTGTTTGTCTTTTTCAAAATTTACTGATGACAATGAAAAGAAGGTTAAGCATCTGGAAAAAATATTAGCTACTAGTTTTTATACTTTGGATCCTTTAACTGGTAGTGTTGGAAATTTAGAAGGACAAGTGGTATCTTTGCTTGAAAAAATAAAGAGCTTAAAGCATGAAAATGACAAAATTGTTGCAAGAGCATGTGAACTTGGAGGTCTAATTGGCCCAAAGATAGAAATTATGTCAAGTGCATTGAAAGAAGCAGAAGATGCTAAGGCAGTGAGTGATCCAGCAAACCTGGAGTCTGCAGAGACACAATCCTACCTGGTTTGTGGACAAAAAAATCTTGGAAAGTCTCAAAAGAGTTTGGGACACAAATTTGACTCTATTGAAGAAATATTTTTTAGATATTTTTAAGTTTATGTAAGTTAAAGAAGCCTATTTGTACATAAGCAATTTGTTCATTACAGTTTTGTTAAATTTTTGGTATGTAGATTCCTACCTTTGTCATTGATGTCAAAGGGGGAGAGAAGAGTGAAAAATGCATAATCATCTCAGGGGGGAATTGTATTTTGGAGAAGAGTTTGGTTTTTGAAATTTTGGGTAGTGTAATTGATGTTGGTACTGATCCGACACTTAGTCATTTTTCACTAAGTGTTGCCATCAATGTCAAAGGGGGAGATTGTTGGAAAGAGACACTAAAATTATCATTTGGTGTTTTCATTGATGGAAACCCTAGTTGGTGATTGGATCCATGCATCATCATTTGATCATATCAGCAGTGAGATTGCAAACAGTTAAGGAAGAACAGAGCATCTAACAGTTTTGGGTTCATCGATTCACATGAAGATTTTCTATTAACATTTGTGTTGTGTATCTCAAGGAAGTTTAATCAATGTATGCTTAGTGTTATCTATAAATCTCAGTGCCTCGTATTGATCCATGTGCGAGTTGAAAGATCCAGTTGGCTAATTCTCTTTTTTATCAGTACTGGAGCCAACTTCATGAATGTATCATGTCGTAGATGTTTTGGAAGAAATCATTTAAGTAATTTTGTGTTTGTGCATCTATTTTAGGGTGTTCTTTTTTTTCTATTTAAGCTGACATATGGGGGATTAATTCTTAGTTGCAAATATATAAGAGATTTTTCATATCATTTTGGAGAGTGTATGAAGTGTGTGGATTTGAATTGTGAATAAGAGTAGAGCAAAAGAGAAATAATGCACATTTTCACTTGTGCATAAAGGATTTGTGTTGCGAGTGTGAGCAGAATAGAGTAAAAGTGTAGAATCAGTCTATAGGATAGAAGATTGAATATTAAGCCTAACCAAAACTGTAATCAAGCATACGTAGATGTTATTTTCTTAGTTCAAATTCTCAGATGGTTTTAATCTGACTTTGTTTTTAAAATAGTGAGTCTTCTTTGAGCAGTGAGCTCTAGGAAATGTTCTTGAATGCAAGTGCATTCCCCATATTGTAAACTTTATTTGAGTATACTCAGATCATATTGTGGATTGGCCATCCATCGTGGTTTTTCCCCTAATAGGGTTTCCACATAAAAATTCTTGTGTTATGGTGTTGTGATTGTTTTCTTCTTGTTCATGCATTTTGGTTGAATGTTTCAAGTTCTTTGAAGATAAAGGTTAATAAAGTTAATTTTTGCACAACACTGATTCACCCCCCCTCTTAATGTAACTTGTTTCCAACATATTCTTCAATAACCAAATTATTTCTTCGTTTTACTATAGAGAAGGATGCACCTTTAGTTATTACTTTTGATTTATCTTTATTTGACTTTGCATCCCTCTGTTTATCAAATGATTTCATTTGAATCTTGGGTTTTAAAACCTCGGGGCTTTTCTCTTCAATTCTTATACCAGGAGCCACTTTACTAGTTCTCCTTTTCTTTTTAATAGATTCCCCACTCTCAAATGTAGTTTCATTTCTCTTTTTTCTCTTCTTATCTTCTAAGAACATGGGTTCAATTCCTCTTTCTCTCAAAGCTTTATAAAAATCATTTATCCAATGTTGAGTATGCAATAAAATTGGTGCAAAGAACTCATCAATTGACATCATTTCTTCACCCTCATTATTTGGGTCTAGAATAGGTTGATCATACAACCTATTTTCATTATAGGTATTATTCAATACTTCTCCATCATCTCTTCTAGTTAATCTAGAATATCATGAAACATAAGAACCCGAGAAAATTCTAAAGACAATATTTTATACTTTCTTAACCTTACTCTATGCTCATCCTCACAATTAAGCCAATAATCTTCTAAATGTTGTACATGAGCACGATAACTAGCAATAGTCTTGGCAATGTTCCCTTTAGGATCATAGTATATTCTTTGAAGTGGAAAAAAATCAAAATTATATGTTTTCAATTCTTCCTCACACAATTCAGACAGCCATATTGCATTGCATTTGTAATTCCCTAATACTATAGGAAATATGAAAGAGGCCTTCTTATGGGCTTTGTTAAAAAGGACCTGAGATGGCTTCAACTGTCTCACCAATTCTAGTAAAACAATCTTATATTTCGGGTACCTGGGCAGCATAAATGGATGTCCCTCAAATCCTTCCATCCTTATGTAGGATAATGTAGGGAACTGAATATACCAACCTCCCATTGGTCTAATAACACTTTGTTCTTCCAAGGACAATCTTTTGGCTTTATCACCTTTCATCGTTTTGACTAGCTTCATGGAGAACACATCATTAAATTTCCTATAATTCTCTTTATACCCATGGATAGTGATCTAGGGTAAATGACCATATATCAAACTATTTACAACCTCCTTGCCCAAAGCACTAACCCTTTTCAACCCTTGTTTGCTTGCTCTCATGGCACAGGAATAAATCACATACGAAGACAAATAAAAATACCTGGCTTTGTGAAATGCCTTTATCTGTTCACATAATTTGTCACTAAAAAAATTTCCCTAGTGCATCTACATGGGACTCTCCATCAATTTGGACATTATTATAAACATCCAGGGTTCAAATTTACTAGCATCTCTTAAACCAGCCATCCTACTTAGCACAGTGATAATGTCTTGAATTTCTTGGTTGAACATAGACCTTTGAAGTACTTTGGTATGTGGTGTAATTTGTGTGTGGCACCATTGGGTACTCATAATTTCTCTATTGTGAGCTTCATGATTTTGATATGTCTTGGCTTTCACCTTTATATCAATGTTGTACATCTGAGTGAAAGTAGGAAGCCCAAATGTGTATTTTATTCCTTTCAGTGTGAGATCAACATAAATTCTTCCTTCCTTCTCAACAACTCTTTTATCAAGGTCATAATAATTTATACATTGTGTAACCAATTTAGGGGCCTCCATTTCTAGTGGGAACCCTACTGCAGAAAATAACCCACTTTCTATAACATTTCTGGTACATTGAGAAGCATTTTCTTTTCGTACTCGAGTGTGGATTTCAACATCAAAATACCACCCCATATGAGTGTTTGTCACTACCATATTGATTGGTATGGCCTATGAATTGCAATACTTGAATTCATCTTCTGCTCTTGCATCAGAAGTACTCATTTTTACTGGTATTTTCTACATTTTCAAATTTGTGCCTTATGTGAAAGTTAGGGTTAAATTTAACTAGAAATTTCTTACAATTTTATAAAAAATTCATTCACCTTTCGATTAAATTCAAAATTAGAGAATAAACATCATTTCAAATTCGAACATTTTAAGGGAAAAAATCTTTCAAGCTCTTTTAACATGAAAATAGCTAGCATAAAATCATTTTTTTAAACATACCTGCTTATGGCTGATAATGATAAACTTTTGAAATAGAACTCTGAAACCCTTGATAGTTATGTTTTTTGGTTTCTCATTTTTTTCCTTTCCTTGCATGCCAAAATTATTTCATTCTTTCAATGTCCTTTGCAAAGTTGCAGCATGATGTGAAGTAGGGTGTTATAAAAGCAACTCTATGCTTAAGGTGGTGCCAATTACATTATTAGTTTTCCACCTTCATTAATAACCTGTTACAATGCATTAATTTCTCGAATAAAGGTGCAATCATTACTTATTAGGGTTCAAATTAAAAACACCTAGATTTTTGCACGGGCTCACCACTAAAGGGAAAAGATGGCGCGATGATTATACATGGCACTCTAATGTCACTTCAATCACTAGCTAGGCATGGATCATTAAAGATACATGATCAATTTGTGATCACCAGGATTCACACTTTTTGGTATCAACTTTTGAAAGAAATATCGAGATCTAGGAAATTAATTCCTAGCCTTAGAGAGAACACAAATCGAAATGAAAGAAAAGACCAAAAACTAGGCTCAAGAAAAATCAACACGTTTCAAAACAAACCCTCTGGTTTTTGAGTTGAAAATAAAATTATCGAACTCTGATACAAAATAAAAGATACCACCAGGATTAACACTTTCGATTGGTGGCTTACTGGATGGAGTTAAAATCAATTGAAGATACAATCACTTCGATATAATCGCAGGACTCCGAGATTCTTGTTTCTGGTAAAATATCAAACTTCATAAAAAGGGTCTGAAAACCAAATCCGGGAAAGAAAACACAAGGAAAAAATAAAAGGCCAAACAATATCAAAAGGAGATTCGAAACCAACCAAACCAAGAGGAAAAGAAGAAAAAAAGGGGGGTCCACATTTTTCCAAAGAGAAAATTGGGGCATGTTGTGAAACCACACAATAGTGATGTCCTTTTATACTTGACTTAGACACTCAATTTGAAAGGTTTGACATGAGAAAAAATGAATAATGTTTGAAAGAAAGATGGTTAGCATGTGTCTAAGGATAAATTTAAATTTTGAACAACAAACTCAAATCTACATTATAAAATTCACCCTAGAATATTGGATAATGTTTGAAGAGAGGTTGCATTTTTTTTATGGTCAAATTGAGATTTTGAATCTAAGGGTTTACCAAAATAATGTGTGAAACCAATTATTTAGGACACCCATACAAAATAATGTATAATACATGATAAACGTAAAACATACACTTTCCATCAATACAATTATCCAATATTTCTTTTATAAAACATACACAATATTAATTAAATCTAATATTTAATATAATTCATTAAATAAATATTTAGCATTATTTAACGAGTTAAATTGATTTCTATGAAATTTAACTCACTTTTAATGAGTGCATCAATTAAATAAAGTTTTTTGCACATAATTTTCCGAAATCAATATGGACAAAAAAAACAGTGTCTTCACAAAGTTAAATTACCATACATTTAAGATGAATTGGCTTAGTTGGTATTCCAAAAAGTTGAAAATTTCCCTGATGAGCATGAAATCAAAATTAAGGACCACTGTAGGTTGACTATTGAAATTATTAGAGCTTACAAGTTAGTAAAACCAACCAAGATTTTGGTAGATGATGGAAAGATCATACATCTATCATGTAATACTAATAAAATATTTGATCAACTAATCACTAATATGGATTGGTTTATCCCTAAATAATTATCAATAGACAACATGGCTATAACTATTATAAATAGATCATTATGGTGGCTAGAGTAGCCTTAGCATATGTTGGATCCACACCCAAAGGCCAAGAAAAAGAAGGATTGGACAAGGAAATCATCTAGTGCAATAGTTTAAGAAATGAAACACAAGTATAAGAGAGAAAGTAAGGATACTTCTACTAAAAGGAAAGATAAAGAAAAGATAGAAGTCACCATTAATTCAAGTAAAGATGAGGAAGATAAAAAAGGAAAACCTCTAAATATCCTCCTACTAATAGGCTATAATCTTCACTTTCCTATAAGGAAAACACTCCATCACACCCTCATATTTAACTACCTCATGACTCACTATCCCAATCACCACCTAAGTCAACACCCCAAATTCAAAGTCCTTCACTAGTTCAACCTACACCCTAGGCTCCAATACCACAAAAAATTCCTAGTTCATCCCATATAAATCCATTTCCTCCACCTCCTCATACAAATTATGAGAACTAGCATATGGGTGATGGTGGATAGAAGGAAGAGTTCCTAGATAAGGTGAATATTAAAAAATTTGAAAGCCTATATTACAAGAAATTGCCACTTCAATAAAATAGAAATCTAAGAACTCTCAAACTACTGTTGGGACTATATTTTTTAATCCCCCAAATGGAAGAGTATTTATCTTTATTGGAAAAGTTATTTAAGGATCAACCTAGTCAAAAGAGGTCAAATACACTCTCCACTATATCAATAAATGAACAAGGTACCAAGTTTGATCAAATAGCCACCTTGATGGTAGATAATCTTGAAGAAAAAATGACACCTAGGGATTGCATGATATAAAAATTCAATCAAGGATCCCTAACTAGAGAAGAAGAAAATAATTCATTACAGTTGGTTGTTTTAACCATACATGAGAAAATGAGAAAGATGAAAACATAAAATATGAACTTAAAACTCAAGTAAGACAACTCACTTCTTGCATTAGTTTGAACTTATTAGGACCAATTTATCCTACCACACCTACTCCTAAAATTTTGATAGACTAAATAAAAATGCTCTGCATCTAGATCCTAAAGGGATCCTCTTTGCTACATTTAATTGGAGAGAAGGGTTGCAAGCTCGAGAATATCAATGATGAGGAAATTCTAGCTATGAAAGTGAAAATAGAGATAGAGGATGATATATTTATGTGATCGGGGTACCTCCCAATTTTATAGACAATGAGAATGACCCCTTCTAATTAGCTATAAAAATTGGGTATTTTTTATGGATATAGTGAATAATTGTTATTAAAATGGTTTAAAGTTGGCAAACTTAGAATAAAGACACTCAAGAACTATAGGGTTGGATGCTAAGAAAGAGGAGAGATTTAATTGATAGCATAATTACCAATATATAAAAATTCATCAAGGATATCCCTTATACCTTATGGGAGAATTCCTCATTGGTTCACCTAGCAACCATCATAATAATGAAATTCACATAGTGTCTTCATCAATAGATATTAGAGAAAACCAATGATAGACTAATGAACACTAAGGTTGCCTTGTGGGGGTTCTAGAAAGATCTAACTTAGTTTGAATAGATTCAAAGAAAGATCAAGAAATCAATATTCTCTTAGAAAATGAAGATTACATACCATAAGGGGCCAAATATGAATTACCTAAATAAGGCTATCACCTTTTTCCTACATCATTTCCCAGTCTCAACATGATACAAGTTCTTATTTTCTCAATTATCTATATACTCATTATTATTTTGACAAATACAATAACTCAATTCAAATGTGTTGTTTCTTTTTTTTCAGGCCTTTAGGGATAACCTAATATGTAACTTGTAGATTTCAAATTTTGGGCCCAGGTGGCAATTTAGGAGTAGGTTGAATAGTTTTATATTTTGAATTTTGTATGCCCGAGATACATATTTATTTCTTCCATTTGGACATTGTAAAGGGTTGGACATCCTATAGAACGATAAAATTATATAGTTTCAACATGGAAACCCTACTGAATATTGTAATCTATAAAATAAAATCAATGAAGGGTCATGTCTAATATTTTCTTGACGCTTCAATCTTTGTGATGATGTATTTGATTTTGTTTCTCTAAATTTAATTACTTGGAAAGATCTATTTTATCATGGTTTCATAGATTTGTGTATTGAATATGTGCATGGAATATGGGGGTTCAATTGCATTAAACTTGAAATAGATCTTGTGTTATAATTTCCTTAGATGTTCATAATGATATTATGGATGGTTGTGTGAATGCTAACCGTTACAGTATTAGTTTATTTGAATTTCATTTGACCTATTAAATCTAGGATATAAAGTGTAACTTATCATTACTCATTACTTTATTTATAGATTCTTTTACTCTACCCCTAATTATCTTTTAATATTTTTTGGAAGATAATCTAGATTAGGTTTAGATCTAGGTTATGTGTTAGAGAATCTTAGGAGTAAATTTTTTTAGAGTAGGATAGGAAAGTAATTTAGGGCTTGAGCTCTACAACATTAAACATATCTCTTTTATCATATATAAATCATATATTTGTCTATTTCTATCCAAAATATCTATACCAACAAATACCCCTTGAAAATAAATCGTATAGGCCACTTAATTGGTCCAACATAGTCAGTAAATTTGGTTAAAGAAGAACCTTGGAACTAATCCTTCAAAATTTCAAGAGTACAGCGGTATGTTGTTCTACTTGACATTGGTCATACAAATTCCACCATCAACATAACTAGACATCATGTAGACCAACAAACTTATGTAGTTTCAATGTGGAAAGCCTATAATTGAATATTGTAATATACAAATAGTTCAAACTAATTAAGGATCATGCATGTTTTTTTCTTGATACTTTAATCCTAGTGATGATGTGTTCTAGTTCATTTCTCTAAATTGAATAACTTGGTGAGATATATTATATAGCATGCTTTCATAGAGTTGTGTATTGAATTTGCACATGGATTATGGTGGTTCAATTGCATTGAACTTGAAATACCTTGTGTTATGATTTCCTTAGATATTCACATTGATATTGTGGATGGATGTGTGAATGATAATAATTATATTATTGGTTTCAATAGATTTCATCCAACCTTTCAAATCTAGGAGATAAATTGTAACTTATCATCATTTGACCAATTATTTCATACTTTCTTTCCCTTTAACCCTAATTATATTTTGATATTTATTTTTACAAGATAATATAGAGTAGGTTTCAATCTAGGTTATGTAGAAGAGTATCTTAGGAGTAATTTATTTTAAATTAGAGTAAGATAGGAAAATAATTTAGGACTTGAGCTCTAAAAGATTAAACCTTCTATTTTAGTAGATTTAAATTATATGATTTTCTTTCTCCATCTAATTTGATTCATACCAACAAAGTTCATTTATAAATAAATCATATAGGCCACTTAGTAGTTTCAACATAGTCAAGACTTGATTGAAAAGGAACCTTGGAGTTGAACCTTTAAATTTTTAAGAGAAGTGTTGTTCTACTTAACATGGGTCATGTAAATACCACCATTAACACATTATATTTGGAATTAAGCAGACACTTCTAGTACCATAAGGCTCTAATATAATACAAGACTATGTGATGTAGAAAAATATAACTTCACAACCTTTGTAAGACCAATAATTGAATAGAATTTCTTATAGCTAACCTAATTAATTTCACATGTAGAGAATTTGGAATTTCACTTATAAATGCTCCATCCACCTTTTGTGCATAATTCCTAACCCACAATACCTATCCATTCACATTAATTAAATTATCTCCTTTCCCAGTAATATTGAATTAATTTATATCAAATTTTGGTTATTTAAAAACCTCCAATATGCATGCATGTCATAATATTTTTTCTATAGATGTGAGTCCCTTAGGAATTCTAGTAGCATAATGGTACCTAGAAAATTCATTATGAAATCTCCATCCTAAGAACCTAATAAATAGGGAAAAAGCATACATGAAATCATCAAACAGTAATTACGAAACCATGAATTAAAAATATTGAATATATTAAATGCCCATATTCTTAGGAAACATTCAATGCCAAAATCCCAATGAGTCCAAAGGCTAGAGTTAGCATTTTCCTTAATCCTATCATAATCTCATTATATTCTACTCACCAATGTGTGCTCTATTTTGCCTCCGTTATCTCTAGTCAAAGATACCTTATGAATGTTTCATAAGTTGGTCAACAAGTGTAACTCCCTTTTATAGTTCCCTTATGTGTCATAAATGCACATACATTTCTAATGTGGAATGCCTAACTCTTAGAAGTTGTATCTATTTGATTTAGGATTAAGGTTTTAGAGAGATCCATGTCACTATAGCCAACTTTCTCTAAATAAGGTTTTTTTTAGATTGTTATAAGTACACAATCAGCCTTTATAACTCATAAATTATATTTTTGTGTTCTACAACTTGAAAATTATATATTTTTATTTTTAAACATTAGCATGGAAGGTTGATACATCTCTCCTTAGAAACACCTTAAAGGAATTTAAATTTAATTCTCAAAAAATAAAAAAAATAAAATGATCTTATATTTCCAAAAGATATGTTTAATGAATATTATTAATAAATATAATCCAATAAAACTAATTTAAAGTTGTGATATATCACATGATTGAATTTATAAAATTAGAATTAAAAAGGAGTGAAATTAATTAGCTAATTTTGATACTCAATAGATATTTATGTATTTTTTATGCTAACATTTTAGCCATAGCTAAAAATGGCTAAAAATTCGATGTATTAGAAGAAGAATAGCAAAATTTGAACTAGATCATTCTTACAATTAATGTCAAATTTAAATCATAAAAATGACCTAGGTCAAATCCACATAAACAAAAATGGGATCTATTCATGGAAACAAACTTTAGCTAGAAAAAATGAGCACATGCAACCTATAATAAAATACAAAATACTTGTGGTGTTGACCAACACTTTGAAGATATTTCTAAGTAGTGATCTCCTTATTATAACAATCTCCCCAAATCAATTAATAATTCTATAAAATGTTGAAAGATAGCAATGGCTATATATATATATACATATATTTATATATGTACATATATACATATATACATATGTACATATGTACATATGTATATATGTACATATATATATATATATATATATATATATATATATATATATATATATATATAATTATAACAATCTTCACTTAAGTTGAAAAGTGAGACCCACTGATCTTATAACAATAGTGGGTCTCCTTTTTAAACCAAATTTTTATTGTCTACCAATCAACTAGCCAATTTTAAGATTATATATATAGTCAGTGGGTCTCACTTATATATATATATATATATATATATGTATGATCTTATAACAATCTTCACTTAAGTTGAAAAGTGAGACTCACTGACTATATAATATAATCTTAAAATTGGCTAGTTGATTGGTAGACAATAAAAAATTGGTTTAAAAAGGAGACCCACTATTGTACTATCATTCAATGGGTGGATTCTAGATTATTCTCTTGTTGAAATTACCTATAGGTGGTGTCCTTTATACTTGACTTAGAGACTCAATTTGAAGATTTTGGAGTGAGAAATAATAAATAATGTTTAACTGCAAGATGGTTAGCATGTGCCTAAGAAGAAATTTAAATTTTGATCAAATTACTCAAATCTACATCATAAAATTCACCATAGAATGCAAACTTAAAACCCTAGAGTTGGATAATGTTGAAGAGAAGTTGCATTCTTTTTTATAATCAAATTGAGATTTTGAGTTTACCAAAATAATCAAAATCTTGTACCAAAATTAATTTCTTAAAACCCTCATACATAATACTATAAAATAAATGATAAACAAAGATATACACTTTCCACCAATACAACTAATTTCTTTTTCTTTTTAACAAAAGCGGTATAACCTATATATTTATATTATAATAATAATAGTTTTTACAAAATGTCAATATTAGATATGTGGCTTGATCCAACCCGGAAACAGAAAGAAAGCATAACTCACTTTTAATGGGTGGACCATAAAAGCATTGTCATGGACAAAATTGAAGTTCCGTATGTACAAGATGAACTGGCTTAGTTGGTATTCCTTAAAGTTATAACCTAAAAAAGGGTATCCTCTGCACAAAGCAAAATTCTCTGTTCAAAGCAAAATTCTCTGCACAATTAAATGTACAGGCAGACATAATTACTCATTACAGTACTCTGCTCAATAAATTACAGACCATATATTATGATTCTCTACAAAACAATCTTTTATCATAAATCCTCCAAATCCTTTATTACAATTTCACACTATTGTTCAGTGAAACAAATCTCCTGTAAACTAACACAGAATACACTAATTTCCAAGATCCAACTGTCCATCAATATATAGAAATGCACAGATATACGGCAAGCAAGATTTTGTGAGCAGAATCAGTGAATATAACAGGCAGCTGCAGGATTGTTCCAGGGGACGCTACCATATCTTGAATAACCACTAGACCAGGCCTGGTGTGGCATGTGACCCCCCTGCATGTAAGTCTCCCGCACGTCTGAAGCGCTCCTCAGCATATAGCAGTAGAGCCTGCGAGCAAAACGGGAAAACTGGGCGAGTATTAAGGGGATGTTTCTTGTGCAGGAAGGAACGTATGTAAGTGCACAAGACACCAGATCAAACACAGACCACATCTTTAACGCTCTCTTCACCTGTGTTTCACTTCACATATATGAATGCAAACAGAAATTTTCCTTTATACCAGAGGACCCAGATTTAATATGGAAAGAGACCATTTCACCTGCCCTTCCAAGGAAAATTATTCTCGGACATCATAGTCAAAATTTTCCAATACAATAATTATTTTAATCTTTCTCTTATGTAAATCAAGAAAACGGCATTGCTTTTGTAGTGAAGCAAAATATGGTTGGATGGTTATATTCACGTAGAAGGGATACTTTATTATTTCAGATCTGACACTGACCATTAGGTTACTTACTCTACATACGCTATTGTGACCGTCCCTTTGCGCGCACTCTCTTTTATTATTAAAAACTTATTTTTACACCTATCTTAATACAGGTTTTATTTACTAGATTTTAAGATTTTAAAATGCTGAGAGATTCCTAACAGTGATATTTTAACTCAACCTTCCTATTATTAGGTATTTTTGAAGAGTCATCCATTTTAGTACTACTTTGATTCAAGTGTAAAAAATGCTTTCTAGTTGTGCACTCAAACATAAGGCAAACTTGACATAAGTGATATGGTATGGATTTGGTAATTATTAACCCTCCTTTTATTGGTTATTGTCTTATTAACTATAGTAGCACTATCCCCCTATGATCTTGTATCTAACCCTCTAATTGGAGGAGGAGATGGCTAGAGAGAGATGGAGACTAATTACCTAGCTAGTTGATCCACTAGCCTTAATAGTTGTTCCTTCAACATAGGATGGTGCCCCGTGCTTGATAAACACTGCATGCTCATATAGTGACCTACAATAATGTGTCTCACATAATGTCTATATTATCTCCCTAGATGTACTTGTCATGTCAAGCATTGCTTGACTTAGTCAAAGCCACTTAACTTAGTCGATGTGGTGCTAATAGCGCTTGTTACTAATATTTCTCACTTTGTTATCTCTATATATTTGTATTTGTTAATTGTAACTGTATTTGTAGGCCATCCCACTTTGTTACTAGGCTATTACATTCTACACAAAATTTACCTCACTCTACCATGGCTTGATCACACACTCTTAGTACCTAGTTTCTTTATGTCTATAATGGATAGATATCTAAGATAAAGTAATGGTTGGCCTCATTTGGAGGTCATCTACCTACAACTACCCTATCTGGGATCCTTGTACCCCCAAATCATCTATGTTTGTCACCTCTACTTGTCCTTGTGCATGGAATTGTCCCTATCCTTTTCCATGTTCTTATGCCTATTCTCTAATCACTCAAGGTCACCTTGTCATCCTCTAGAGCTCTATCTAGCATGAAATAATTAATATAATTGGCCTCCACTATCTGCCTTGAGTCTTGTAATAGGTAGTCATCTCAATATCCATAATATCCTCCCATATATCCCATGGCTCTTGCACCAACCACCTCCAACTCACCCATGTTATCTTCAAATCCACTTGAACTCCCCACTCAGTCTCCTCCCTTGCTATGTGGGAAAACATGTACTCTCCCTGTATGGAGATTCCCTAGCATGGCTTGGAGTTGTAATATGTAAATTCATCTCGGTATCAATAATATCCTCTCATGGATCCCCACTTGCACCAAGTACCTCTAACTCACTTGTGTTATCTAAGAATCCTCTCACACCCCCACTCACTCTCCTCCTCCACTAGAATCTGCAGCAAAATATGTGCTCTCCCTTTGTGGAGATCCCCGAACATGGTCTGAACTTTCTCCACACTCTATCCAACCTATATTTCTCTATCAAATAGTGATATTTGTCGATAATATGCAATGTGGTCTAAAACAATTATAGGTAAAATCTATCCAGATTCCACTCCTTACACCCCAACCATGTTCTCCACATGATTGCATCAACCTCATCATTGACCTAGCATCTCTAGTAGGATAGGTCTCCCAAATGCATGTATCCTAATCTCCCTCCATAGGTAAGCACATAAGTCTCATGCTCCACTCTCTTTGATATGTCTCAAATGGTCCTAAGAATGATTATGTGCTCCCATGCCTAGATTTGTAACACAATCACTAAATTGAAACTCCACTTGTATCTATATGAGACTAGGTGTAGGTCTTTATATAGTTGTGTTAGTATGGATAGCCACCACACAAACTACCTACTATTTTCTCTCATGTCTACATAAAATCTCACTAGGACAATAGGGAAGAAATGACTCCTCAAGATGCTAGGAAATAATTTTCTACTAACAATGGATGCCAAAAAAGTGAAAAATCCTCCACTAATCTCACACATCCATCCATGTCTAGAGGCAACCTCAATTAAGATAGGTGAATCCTCCCAAAAATATATCCAATGACTCTTTTGGAGCTCAACCTCAATAGTACGTAGTGTGCCCATAGATTTAGGTGTGTGGTATCCTCCACATGTTCTCCAATATAATTATGATTTGGGTGATCCCACAAAGTTGGTTTACAATTTCTGAGAGCAACTGATTTTTTGCTGAAATCACATATTTTTAGAAAATATAATAATTTAATCCTTTAAAAGTTCCATTTTAATTATTCCAATTGAAGAGGGTTTGATCAAACCACCTTAAATCAAACCCCCTTGGATAAAACCTCACTAGTTTTAAACCATACCTATAAATGAGTCTCCTTTACACCTATCAAAATGCTGATAAAAAATCACTTTTGATTTACCTTTTGAGGGATCAAATGAATTCATTTAAAATTTATTTGAAATGATTATGGTATTCCTTGAAATGATCTATCCCATGAATTTAATTTTAATATGTTTTGGTTTTATTATGTATGTGTTTTTTTAGTTTTATTAAACATAGGTTTTTCACTGAAAATCAAGCTCTTTGTTTTGCACATGTGGAAAAATAGAAAATTATCAAAATAAAATTTCAAAAAATATTTGTGTGTTGGGTATTGATGTCCTTGATCCATTAAAAAAAAAAAATTGAATTTCGATACATACATAAAAAGTTATGTTGTATACAGTCCACCTATCTCTGAATTACAATTGGTTTGACTTCGAAAATCTATTAAGGAAACAATATTTCATAAATAACTATGAGACCAAATGAAAGTGCTAGATATCATAGTTAAAAATCTAAATTCAAAAAAATTAGAATTTTATCCTTCATACAAAAAAAATTATGTTGTATACGGTGAGCGTCACTTTTTAAAAATGTTGTTTTTTGAAAAAAACTAGTTTTCATGGGAGATGGAAAAATAAGTGCAATATTATTCCAAAAAATTTGAAAAGAATATTTTTAGAATCTATAGAAAAAAATTTATGAGACTCTAGTTTGCATCATCTTCAAATTCTTCACGGTTTATCCGTTATAGGTGCCCGAATGTGAAGATTTAGTTAAAAATAATAATTTCAGTGTCCAGTTTGGCCAAAAATTGTAAACCACTATTGTGGGATCACCCATTTACCATGTAGCAATATGAAGTGGTCTAGTCTTTTTGTGATGTCCAATTCTCCACCAATGCTATCAAAATTGACTAGTGTGCCTTGATCTATTATATTTTTGCAATGTATGGCAATCCATACTATTGTATACACCTCTATTCCATCTTGTTGAACTATATTGTCAACTATAGCATGTGTGATCATATGTAGTCAATGAAAGAAACCACTCCTACATCTAGCCAAAAATTATGTCAAATTCTTTCAAAATCCATCCTAACCTATTATTATATGTATGGGCTACTCTATGCACATATGTAGTGAAATAATGAAACATATACATCTCACTCCAAATGAATGTGATAAAACATGTGAATTCCTTTGAGTGAGTATGCATTTTTCATTGTGAAATGCATATGACACTTTTCAATACATTTCCCAATCCTAAATACATTCCAAGATTTTTGCATGTGCCTCTTTCCCTACATAAATCACACTTATGGCACCTATATTAAAATGTTTCATGTGTAATTCATATAATCCCATGCATACATTCAATTCTACCATACACACACCAAAGTATGATTGGTGTGTCTTGGGATATGCACTTTCTAAGTTTTCTATCCCCACATTAATGACCATAAATGTATCCTATGAAAAAAAATTGTATATAACAATGCTCCCACCACCACAAGTTGCCTATATTATCTTACCCACTTTTCTTGATGTCAATCCAAAGGAACACTTTCCATCTTTCCTCAAATCTTTGTCCAACTCTACTCTATGTTCTCTAAGGGCTAAGGGTGAAAATGAAATATTTTCATTGTCCTAGCCCCATTTATTCACCCCTAGCCCCTAGTTCTCCCAATAAAAAATTTCACTATTTTCACCCCATTTTTTTATTTTTTTCACCTAATTTTTTTGTTTCTCCTAAGTTTTCCTTCTCTGTCCTATTTTTCTCCTCATTTTTTCTTTCAATAGCTCACTAACATATTTTTCCCCAAATGACATTTTGAGAGGGCATCATCCTTCCATCTTACTAACATCATTTTTCTCAATTGAGTAGGGTGTACGACCACCTTTTTTCATCCAAAAAGTTTTATATTCATTTTTCTTTGAAATAACATTATTATTGTTAAGTCACACATCTCAAAGAGGGGAAATGCAGACACCTAAAATCATCTCTTGACAATTTCATTGTCATCAATTATTTGCTTTACATCATCACCTCTAGATTAATTGAATAAATTATAATTATTTAATTAATACCCTAATTTTTCTACATATATTAATTAAATACTTTTTATTAGATTCAAAGGAAATAAGGCTTGTGGGGGTGAATGGTGATGAGGGTGATGCACTATCTAGGGTTCATAGGGGCCTGAGATGTGACCTAGGTTGTTTCCTAGGTCATGTGCCTTTATTTTTGTGGCCCTCTCTCCCTTTTCTTATGTTTTCTTCTTGGGTGGTGCTTGTGGTGTGGTGTGGAGTTTGGATACTTTCTTGTTCTATGATGTGTGGTTTTTAATGACATTTTTTTGTTTTTTGGTTTTTGGTAGGCTTTTTTGGGGATGTTCATTGTAAAATAAATTGGTGCTTCTTCATTGGAAGGATTTTTCTTTATTCTTATCAAGAGATGGTTTGTTTATAGCTTCCTTTTTTTCTTGGAGAGTGTTGCATACATGTTTTTTGTGTGTTACATGCATGTTTATTATTATCTCACTTGTTCTCCCTAAAATATTTTAGTATTGGATTTAACTTTGGTTGTGTTTTCTAGATAGACTTGGAGGGGATCTAAGTGGAACCCTACCTTTCTCATTGAAATATGTTGTTTTGATGGATGATATTTCAACCTCTAAGCATGTAAATGCAATAAATTTTCTCATGCAAGCTACACATGATGCTAAGACAAATAAAAGAATGGAGAATGGGTCTAGATCAAACAAATGCTTGGAAAAGAGTGTTGAATGACCTATTGTGGTTATCAATCCATAGATTATTACCCAAGATATTCTTTACTTATTTGAACATGCATTAATTTGTAAGTTCATGGGTTTCCATGCTAATCTACCTTTCATGGAAAATTGGATTCATATTGCATGCCAGCCTTAAGGTGATTTGGAGGTTTTTTTTAGCTACTAATGTATTTTTCTTCATACTATTTGATAAAAATTTAGATAGACATAAGGCCTTTGAAGGTGGGTTATATTTTCACAATTGTTGGAAAGAGGATACAATGAGATAAAAGAGTAGTTATATCTAAGGAAAACTATATTAAGATACATTCCTTATCCACTTAGCATTAGAAAATAATATTCATTCATCTATAACACACATATATTTATCCTTATATCTCCACACATATTATATTACATATCAGTTACAAAGACAAGAGTTGGTCTCTACTCTAGATATATTCTTCTTCACCTATCTTGTCTCTTATTACATCTATTACATACATGTATTTATACATCAATCTTCTCTTAGAGAGATGACCCTTATAGGGAACCTCTTGCTTAGTCTCCTATGTTGCTCATAGGTTTTACACATCCAATATGATAGTTTGTGGTAGGTTTCAGTGCTATCATGTACCTTGATAACATTACCCGAGCCCCTTTTAAAATGATGTCTTATCCTCAAGACATGATGTTTAGTTCTCAAGAAGAATGTGTTTGTAGATAACCTTCAACTGTGTGAGTGTAGTGTCTCATTGTTTCTTTACTTATTGTAGGACTTTGGTGTCTCCTTGGGTGCTTATGTGTGTTACCTCTACCTCTACAATTCTTCTGGGTATCTATATTTGATGGGATATGATATTTGCTTCCCCCGAAATTCCTATTAGATGTGTTAAATTTATACCGATTCTCTCCCTTAGCTATTTGATCCGCATCTTAATTTTCTCCCTCTAATCCTAGAATTTTTGTATTTGATTATGCATATTCTCTATTTGTTCCCTTACCATGTGTAAGATAGGGGGACCACCCACCGCAAGGCCCCAAGTCACGAAAGGCCAAGAGCGGAAAGTTTGCCCTAACTTACCTCAGCTTAAGGAATAGTTAGGATAGGAGGGATGAGAATGATGAGGACTATGTGCCCTTCGACCACTCTGCAAACCCGAATGTCAGAAAGGGACTAGATGAGTCAGTCTTTAGAGTCAGTTCTTCTTCTCAGGAAGCTCTCTTTCTGAGGACGAAAGCACAATTCTGGGATGACAGAGTGGCGCACTAGTATCTCATAGGTGCGCAGGCATCCATATGGCCAGAGGACCAAGAAGACGAGATTCCAACTCAAAAGGGGAGACTATCAGCCTAGTCCATAGGTGTTTGAAGTGATAGAATGAGATTAAGAAGAGAGAAAAGTAAATACGGAAGTGATAAAAGAGGTATATTACCGAGAGGGTGGCGAAGATGATCTCATAGAATATCCTCCTCACCAGCTTGCTTCAAACTCTCTCCACTTTCACACAATGAAGGGAGAAATTGTTGGGGTTGTATAGGGGCCTGCCTCAGTCAAACCCTCATCTTGGTGTTTCCACCTCCACGGATAGTCAAGTTTGGAATGATATAAATAATGATAAAGAAGGGAAATACAAGCTACGTATGCAAGAAACACTACATAACAGTATGTGCTTACTCAACCAAATACAATAGACGAGATGAGAGGAGCTTACCACCTCTGTCCAAAGTTCTCAAGGCCTGTGGAGGAGTGAATGAGAGGAGCTCAAGCCTCTATTTTCGTGATGTTTGTCCTATGCTCGCACTATCAGAGTGATGGAGTAGTGGATTGCTGCAATTGAGTGAAAGAATGTTGCTACAAAGCTTGAATGGGTGTTGAAAGAGTGGAGAAAATGTGAAGTGATGAACTCAAGATCTCTCAAAACTTGAGAATGGATGGAATGGTCAAGAATATGAAGGAGAAGGTGAAAAATGACCATATTCAGGTCGGCCAGCCAAAGAGGGGCATTACACTTCAACTTCCAATCAAAAGTGTAACATCTCTACAGTCTCCAACAGCAAGAATCTGTTAGGGACATAAGTGCATTGCATAGACATTTGCACATCATGTGGGCATCCTCAATAGAAATGCCACCATCGACACACAAATAAGGTGCCAAGTGGAATGCAAGTAATGGACTTAAGTGGAATTAAACCTTCGCTTTCAGTTTTCTAAAGTGTAAGGGGTTAAAAGGGAATTTGCATTAGGGGAGAAAATTCATGTTCATACATTTTTCCCCCACTTTAGCGAGCACGAGTACTGATGAGTGCCTCAATAAAGTAGAGTAGTAAGGAAATAACAGAGTAAGAGATGTATACCTGAACTGACGAGGAAGCAAAGCATGGTCTGGTGAACCCAGAAGTGTAGGAAAGGACTTCATAGTTCTGTGGAACCACAAAGTTGAAGTACAAAAGTACCTTATAGGCTCATGGTCCTGCAAGGGTGGTATCCTTCAAGAACTCTCACATGAAGGAAACGAGTAAAATCACCTTACAGCCCGACAGACCTATAAGGAAGGTATCTCCCAAGAACTCTCACATGAGGGAGACTGAGAAAGTGCCTTATAGACCCACATACCTACAAGGAAGGTATCCCCCAAGAACTCTCACATGAGGGAGACCGAGTAGAGGGGACTCTACAGAGTCAAAGATGGTGACATGTTTACCCACAAATAGAACACATCAGGAAGCGGCCGCATAGGCCAATGAACGGATAGTCACGTAGATAATCGCTAAGTTGTAAAACTTTCAAAGGGTTCCCTCGGGAACCCTCCAAAAGGAAGGAGGGTCCACTCAAGGGACGTGTTGTTTGAAAGGTGAAGTCTAGTCATGTTGCCCCCAAGCTAGACATAAGGATGCAAGGATGATCTAGTCAACCTGCCCCCGGACTAGACGTCGAGGTGTGGAACCAATCTAGTCGGTTGCCCCCAAGCTAGATGTCATAGAACTTGTTGAAAGTTTTTGAAGGGATCCCTTGGGAACTTGATGTGAAAAGAAGGGGTCCACTCAAGGGACATGTTGTTCAAAATCCTTAATGTCTTCCTTCTCGTATCGATTCGTCACCAAGGAATCCTTTTGAAAGATGTTCATTTCATCAAGGAATTCGAAAGGAAGGAGGTATCTCATGTGAGGGGAAGACTAAGACCGTTCCTGTTTCAGAGGAGGATTTCCAAGTCCTTTCTTTATGAACCCATGCTGAAGGAAACACGTTCCGCTAGGGTTTCAAGTTGAGAATGTGATTCTAATAAGGAAGTGTGTGGAGGATCCTTGAGAAAAAAATTGTTTGGTAACGAATGCGTTTTCTAAATACCAAATGATGTAGAAGAGGCATTGTCACACATGAAAGGGACAACTCAAGCAAAGATGAAAGAAAGGTAAAGAAGAAAGATCACACACAAAGGGCATAGGGGGATCTGGTTTCACGAGGTCAAATATGACTTTATTTATATATATGTAGGTAACCGCGGTAAGAGGCGAAATATCATCAATCCCCAACCAAATTAGGAAGAATGTACAAAAGGAAAAGTAAAATAAAAATTGGGTCAACATGGAAGGAGGCCTAAATGCTCCTGACGCTTTGCATCGTCCCCAATTTACCAAAATTCCATCACAAACATGGAAGAATGATGACACATAGAGGAAGGTTTACAATACAAACACCAAGCCTGTATCCACACACCAACAGGGGTGACGAGGGTCATCCAGGCACATGTAGCATGATCATAGGGGAAGCACATGTCATGACACACACACATCTAATCTAAAGATTAAGAAGAGGGTCTCCCCTTAACACTGGTCAACTAGGAGGTCATCAGCTTCCCACTCTAGATCATCGAAGGGGGAAGGATGATGACCCTACAATGGTGTAATGTTAAGGAGAGGAGCTATCGATCCTCCCGTAACAAGGGCCAAGGTAGAGGGACCTGTGAAGTCTTCTTCACTTAGCTCTTTCAGGTCTAGGGTCAACGACCTAGTGAAGATCGCTGATAGGGTCAGAACTTCATCCACTGAGTTAAACATGCACTTAATGGGAGTACCATGTTTCACCTTGGCGGACGGAGGAGTTTGCACCTGGGGTTCACTGCTAGACTCACCAAGGGACTCAGGAGAAGTGACAAATTCGGGGGAAGCTAGGATTGGTTCTTTCACTAGGACAGAACAAGTCAGCGCAGGGCCACCCTTCGGAGAAGGTGGGCTTTTCTTACATCCTCCATTGCTGGAGGGGTCACACTCTACCTTCTTCTTCATCAGAGGAGGTGAACTCCCCATAGATGAAACAAGGAGGATTGAGGGAGAAGAGGAAAGAACCGCAGTGGACACAACTGAAGAGTTCACCATGTCCACAGGATTTCAGAAAGGCAAGACATCCAGGACGGAAGTCAACAAGGGCGGCTTCGCCGAAGGAGTGATGAACACTTGCACCCTTCTAGGCATGTGTGTGCTCATAACGGGAGACATAAGAGATTCTAAGATAGAAGGAGGGAAAGAGGAGGACACAATAGGAGATGTGGTCTTCTCTTCCTCCTTCTTCTGTAAGGAGGCTTGCTCGGCTAGGAGAGCCTTTCATCGGTGCTTACACTCACGAGAAAGATAGTTTCTATGGCTCTTTGAACCAGGAGTCAGAATTTGCGAAGGTAAAAAAGGATTTTGTTCAGCCATGGGAGTGTCCTCCATGGCCTCTCTAGTAGAAGGGTAGACTCTTAAATGGAAGAAGTAGGGGCAGACTCAAAAGTGGTGGGAGGAGTTGTCTCTACCACCTTAGAGGTGGGTCCTTTCCTATTCGGGGGAACAAGAATAGGTCGAGGGGCAAACTCTCTCTGTGAGCCTTTCTTTCTGTCATTCAAATAATACCAGGGTCCTTGGGACCTATTAGGGAGATCCGATATCCTAACCTTCGAATTTTTCCAAGGAGGCATCATCAGACTAAGTGGGTAGAACCCATGCTTGTTCATCCAGTATTCTTCCCAAGAGAGGGGAGTGGATGAGTCAGCTTGAGAGGGAGCGAGCTTCTCCTTTCCTTTTCGGGAGGAGGAGTTAGTTGGCTACTCTACCACAAGAAGGGTCAACTTTGGCTATCCCTTGTCCCTAATTTTTTACTTCACATACTTCTTGTAAAGTAGGTATGTTCTTTGTGGGAGTGGACCGACTGGAGTGGGCTAAAAGTGATCCTGCAAATACCCTCCACGAGATACCACAGGCTGATATCCAGTGTCATGTACCACATGCACAACACCTTCATGGGAAAACTTAAGGCACTTATGAATCAAGAAGGCAATCCTATTCATGGAAGCTAGCCAAGGTATGCCTAATTTCACTTTGAATAGGTCTGACTCGGGGATGACATCGAAGACCATGCCTACACTCCTACGTCCAACTAGGATGAACATTATCAATCCATAGGGTTTAAGATAAATTCCATCATGTGTAGGGATGATGGACTTTGTTTTGTCATATTCCTCCCTTTGTAGGGAGTTTAATAGTAACGTCTCCTCCGTGATGACATTCACTCTACTCGCGGGGTCAACCAAGATCCCTATCACAATTTTACCATTGAGGCGAGTGGGAATATAAAGCGGAGAAGGCTTGCTATTTTTTGGAACGTCTTGCAAGGTAAATGTCACATCCAGCGAGCCAGTCGCAAGATGAGGAGAGGGAGTAACAGTAACTATGTTAACATACGCTTCAGGGTGAGAAGTAGAATTAGTAGGATCGATAATCATGTTAGCAGAGTGCGATGGAAATGGGTCTATGTATATCTGCAACTCACTGTTAGTTTTTGCCACTGATTTGTTCATGTTTTATTTTCCCCCATCAAGATAGATACTACCATCCTCGATGTGATCTTGTATCTCATGACACAGGCGCATACAATATTCGGTATCATGTTTGTTAACTCGATGGTACTGACAATAAGTATTTTCTTCATACTAGCTATGGTATGGTTCTCTAATTTTTTTAGGAGGTGGCAGGGTAAGGATCTTATCCTTCACCAACTTCCACAAGATGGACGAATAAGATTATGATAGCTTCGTAAACTTTCGATCGCATCTAAGGTCATTGTTATCCACAGTGGCTACTACATTCGCAACAATTTTACCTCTTCCAAAGATCAATACGATAGATCTTCCTTTGGAATGGGAGAGCGAGGGAGGACCCCCAAACTAAACCACCATTTTTTGGTATTCTCATAAAGCCACACACAAGTGTGAGGAAGAAGGATACTTCATGAGGGTGAAATTCTCTTGCTAAGGCCTTTGTAAGTTTCTTATCAAGACCTTCTGTACATTAGAATCAAGTAACGAATATGAGATCTGTGAGAAGAGTGCTTGGTATCATGCTATAAAGTCTATAATCTTTTCATTTTCCCCTTGTTTACATCTAACAAGGTCTAAGAAGGTCATCTTCGGTCCGATGTTGGCTTGGAACTGTCGCAAGAACTGGTTCACAAGTTGATCAAATGTGAAGATGGAATTATCGGGCAAAGAAAAGTACCAGTCCAGTGTTGTATCTTTGAGGGATTGAGGAAATGGTTTAGCCATCAATGCATCATGATGGAAGAAATCCATGCACAGGGCGTTAAAGGTGGACACATGTGTTTGTGGGTCCTCTTTAGCACCATATTTCTCAAATTTTGGAATCTCCATCCCTTGCGGGAAAGGAGTGTTTAGGATTGCAATCGACAACGGGTTGTGTCAGAAGAAGGGCTAGAAGATAGGTTGGGTTGAGGCTTGGGAAAGGTTTTCCAGTTGGTTCTACATCTTCCCCATATTTTGAAGAAGGGTATTCAGAATAGGGTCATTAGAAGACATAGGACCACCAAAACCACTACTAGAGCCATTGTCGTGACTACCACCAAATCCACCACCAATACCGCCACCACTAGTGTGACTTCCATTAGTGCCACCACTATGACCATTGTTAGAGCCGCTATTGATGCCACCGCCACCAATGTGACTTCTGTCAGAGCCACCGCCAGAGCTGAAGCCACCACCATGACTTCCATTGACACTACCTCAACCAGTGCCACCCCCACTTCCAAAGTTTCTGCCACCAAAGCCTCCGTCCAGCATTCCACCAAATCCTCCACCATTGGAAGCGATAGAGGGGGTGAAGTGGAAACCCAAAGGGTTTCTTTTTACATTAATAGTATCCAAACTTTCAAAAGTGGAGGGTATATTGACCAAGGGGACTGTGTTATCCATACACATAGATATAGGAGGCATCGACATCTTTAGCTACCTCTCACGTTCCTCGAAGAGGCCACCCCATATCATGCGACCAAGGTTGGAGGGGGCACATGCTTCGACCAGACCAATGAGACTAGACAAGAGTTCTACACCTATCCGGTATTTTTCCACCATGTATCTTATTTCATTGATCACCTTAGCAGCCCTAGCCAACTTCGAGTTGCCTTCCAGGTGATTTTCCAATGCACCTAACCCTTTACCAAGACTAACAACGTACTCGGAAGGGATACATGTATATGGTCTCATTCTCATCCACGGGTGAAGAGGTCAGTGATGCAGGAGGAGTAGGGATGTGATCGATTTCATCAAGAAACCTAGGTTCGCCTCATGCTATGTGCTCTTGTGTGAATAGACCAACTGTAGAACCAAAGAAAAGGTTGGTAGTGAAGCTAGAGGAGACCTTAATCTTGTCCATCAAAAGGTGTCGCAGACTTAGATTCTAACAATATTCCCAAAGGTCGTAGACTAGATCGTGAAGCTCATAAAATTTCACAACGCACCAGGGTACAACGACCAAGAGGTATGTGAGAAAACGTTTAGGATGTCGACGAATGGATAGACATTGGTTCACGTCGGGTTCACCAAAATGTAAGATAGGGGGACCACCCAGCGTAAGGCCCCAAGTCACGAAAGGCCAAGAGCAGAAAGACTGCCCTAACTTACCTCAACTTAAGGAATAGTTAGGATAGGAGGGATGAGAATGATGATGACTATGTGCCCTTCAACCACTCTGCAAAACCGAATGTCGAAAAGGGACTAGAAGAGTTAGTCTTTAGAGTCAGTTCTGCTTCTTAGGTAGCTCTCTATCTAAGGACGAAAGCGAAATTCCAAGAAGACATCATGACACACTGGCATCTCATAGGTGCGTTGGCATATGTATGGCCAAAGGATTAGGAAGACAAGATTCCAACTCAGAAGGGAAGACTATCAGCCTAGTCTAGAGGTGTCTGAAGTGATAGAATGAGATTAAGAAGAGAGAAAAGTAAATACGGAAGTATTAAAAGAGGTATATTATCGAGAGGTTGAAGAAGATGATCTTGTAGAATATCCTCCTCGCTAGCTTGCTTCAAACTCTCTCCACTTGCACACAATCAAGGGATAAATTTTGGGGGTTGTATAGGGGTAGGCCTGCCTTAGTCAGACCCCTATCTTGGTATTTCCACCTCCATGAACAACCAAGTTTGGAATGATAAAAATAACGATAAAGAAGGGAAATACAAGCTACGTGTGCAAGAAACACTACAAAATAGTGTGTGCTTACTCAACCGAATATGATAGAGGAGATGAGAGGAGCTTGCCACCTTCATCCAAAGTGTTCAAGGCTTGTGGAGGAGTGAATGAGAGGAGCTCAAGCCTCTGTTTTCATTGTGTTTGTCTTGTGCTCACACTATCATAATGATGGAGTAGTGGATTGTTGCAATGGAGTGAAAGAATGTTGCTACAAAGCTTGAATGGGTGTTGAAAGAGTGGAGAAAATGTGAAGTGATGAACACAAGATCTCTCAAAACTTGAGAATGGATGGAATGGTCAAGAATATGAAGGAGAAGGTGAAAAATGGCCATATTCGGGTCGACCAGCCGAAGAGGGGCATTACACTTCGACTTCCAATCGAAAGTGTAACGTCTCTACAATCTCTAGCCACTGGAATCTATCAAGGACATAAGTGCATCACATGGATGTCTGTGCGTCACACGGGTGTCCTTGATAGAAACACCCCCACTGACACACAAACAAGGTGCCAAGTGGAATGCAAGTAGCAGGCTTAAGTGGAATTAAACCTCCACTTTAGCTTTTCTAAAGTGTAAGGGGGTAAAATGGAATTTGTGTTAGGGGTGAAAATTCATGTTCATACACCATGCCATCCATATCTTTTAGTGGGTCATATATAGAGGCAGTTTGTACTATTTGGGCCTCTAATTGAGTGATCAAATCCTTAAGGTTCTTGGTGAGGTTTGGCCTTTGAGGAAAAAATCAATAAATTATGTTTACCTCCACTATAATTCCTTCTATATTATTTATTTGTATCATTAATTGAGAGTGCATTGTCACACTTATTTTTGCTTCATCTTATTTATTCTTGAAAAATTCTTATTGAGCCTCCTACATATGTTTTCCTTCTATGACTGCAACTATTATTGCAATCCATCCAACAATTATTATACACTATTTTCACCACCTCTTGCAATTTATTCCCACTTTCAACATTTTACAAGATGTATTTCCTTGCAGTAGAATGGAATATTGCCCCAAGATAGAGTTTTTGGAGTAGGGATATGTTGGACATGTTCACTTGGGAAGCTACCATTGGCAACTAGAGAAGTTGCAGTGTTGGTGTTAGCTGCAACTACTATTGTGCAAGGAAGTATTTGATTTCAATTGTATGGAGGAGGTGGATGTGGAAGCTTCTATTGTATTTACCTCTTGTTCCCCATCTTCTCCTAGATACTTGGTTGGATGATTTTCAAAGGATTTATTGTTTGTTTTCTTTCTCTTTCTTCCTTCAAGAGGGAGTCATGGAGCATCATGGTGAGCTTCATTGTTTCCTTTTGTACCTTATTTTTTTAATTTATTCTCCTTCCATTAGGGTATCTATCCTCTACTTTGTACAAAGCTCTTTTTCTTGTGCTTGTAATACCTACTCCTTTTTTTGTGATGTTAAGTCAAGTCCCACCTCTTGTAATTCTTTTTCCCTTTATTTCTTCTCCATGTTTAAGGAAATTTTCTCTCTTCTCTCTAATGATAAAAATTATTGGTTCTAGTAACCCTTCAATAACCTCCTCCAAGCTCTTGCTCAACTTCCTAATGTATTTCACAAGGCATATTATTCTCTCCCTTAATTGTTTGCATCTACTTCTTTGTACATGTAAGGAATTACAATAACACATCATGGTATATTATGGAGATTGTGGTGGCCATGACACCAACTACCTACTATGGTTGTTTGGGGATCTCTTGTGGGATTTCCACAATATCCTTTGTTTCCTTCTTTTACAAAAGCTTTTGCACTTCCTCAACTTCTTCTTCTTCCTCCTCCTCCCTAGAAAGCTAGATTATCTTCCTTTTCACCATGCATGATGGTCATTCCTTAGTGAATGGTTCATGATGTGTCCAACTAGACACTTTTCCTTTTATTACACTTTTTTATAATCCCTTTATCATGTTTCCCACCATTTCTTTATTATGAGCAAAGATTGGGATGTAGATTGTTTTTTATAGATCAACTTGCAAGTGTGGTCCCCTCCCGTCTTTGTGTTATTCATGCATGTATTGTTATCCATGTAATGTGTTTATTGGGATGTGTGTTGTTATTATTTCACTTTGGATGACCCTTGCTACTCTTTTTTGTATAAAAATTCAAAGGGAAAGAATTCATTGTGACATTCCAATTTATGTATCCTTATTCTTCCATTTTTCATAGATATAATTTTTACACCTTTTGGGGATGATGTAAAGCATCAAGAAATTTAGGTCTCTTTCATGTTTACCCAAAAATAATAGTGTGCTCTTCTTCCTCTGTACTCGTAGTTTTTTTGCATTAGGGGAATTATATCAATTAAAAATTATTACTTTGATACATTAAATTTACCATACATACTAACCCAAATCTTTGGATCCCTTATGTGCTATTGCATGATATTTCTTGTTGTATGTGGTATTATTGTGATGTGTTTTTCTTGGGGGGCATTCCTTTGTCATGATGTAGCTTTTGGAAACATATCATTTAACATATGGCTTCTACAAAGTTCACATGCCTTTTTGCATATACCACTTTTTGTACCTTTTTGTCCATTTGATCATAATTCACCTAGCTCATTGCATCATCTTATCAATCTTTACACTCTTCAACAAAAGGTACCAAAACCCTAACCAACCTGTTTGGCTTTTCCTTGAGAATAACAACCAAACACTAGCTCTCAGTTGATTTTGTGCCTCAATTTTAAGGTCGAACAATTGACTTAGATTAATTCATTAGTCTAAATCACCTTTCACATTTCACCACTTACTATCTACAAAAAAACTTAAAAATTACTAGTTCATTCTTAAGGATTTGTTTCTTATAAATGATAGACAATGAAATTTTGGTTTAAAAAGTTAAATTGATTGTCCCACTTAAGCTAAAAGTGGGACCCACTCACAATTGTACTATTATTCAATAATGGATAGATTATAGATTAATTGTCTTGTTGAAATTAACTAGAGGTGGTGTCCTTTTATCCTTGAGACACTCAATTTGAAGGTTTTGGAGTGAGAAACATTGAATAATAGCTAATTGCAAGATTGTTATCATATGGCTAAGGAGAAATATAAATTTTGATCAAAGGCTCAAATCTACATAGAAAAATTGAACTAAGAATGCAAACTAATAACCCTAGAGTTGAAACGAAGAAAGCTTGTGTCCCATTTATGATTTAATTGAATTTTGGATATTATAAGATTGTATCAAATTAATCAATTTTTTATGTCTAAACTAATTATCCATAACACACATACAAAATAATGTAAAATAAACAATAAAAAATGTAAGCTATAAACTTTCCACAAATACATTAAATCTTATCCCATAATTTTTTCTATCTCACACAAGATTAATTAAATATAGTTCATAAAATATTATTTAACAAGCTAAATTGAATTCTAGGAGGTTTAACTCACTTTTAATGAGTGGACCCATTTGAATAAGATGGTTCGCACATAACTTTTCAAACGTGCAAATGTTATTTACCAAATCGGTATGGGCCCTTCAATAGCAACACAAATTGGAAGAAGTCGGTTAGTTGGAGATAATGGAGGATAAGTGCGTTACTTTTAAAAATAACGTAAAGAAACATGTATCCTCTGCAAAAAGCAAAACTTATCATTAAATTTACAGGCATACAGAAGTAGTCATCACAGTACTGAGTAAGTCACAGATGATAGATTATATTTCTCTACAAAACAATATTTTCTTAAAAATCCTCCAAAGCCCTCTATCACAATTTTAACCTATTATCCAGTGAACCAAATCTCCTGTAAACTGACACTACTTTCCAAGATCCAACTGCCCATCAATATATAGAAATACACAGATATACAGTGGGGAAGATTTTGTGAGCAGAATCAGTGAATATAGAAGGCGGCTGCAAGATTGTTCCAAGGGAAGCCACCATAGCTTGAATAACCAGCAGACAAAGCTTGCTGTGTCATGTAATCCCTCTGCATGTAAGTCTCCCTCATGTCTGAAGCGCTCCTTAGCATATAGCCGTAGAGCCTGCCAGCAAAACTGGAAAACTGGGTGAGCATTAAGGGTATGTTTCTTGTGCAGGAAGGAATGTATGTAACTGCACAAGACACCAGATCAAACACAGACCACATCTTTAACGCTCTCTTCACCTGTGTTTCACTTCACATATATGAATGTCAACACAAATTTTCCTTTAAACCAGAGGACCCAAATTTAATATGGAAGTAGGAAGCATTTCACCTGCCCTTAATAGGAAAATGATTCTTGCACATCATGGTCATGATTTTCTAATGGAATAACTATTTGACTCTTTCCCATCTGCAAGTCAAGAAATCGACATGTTCACCAATCAAATCGTCCCTCTTCTATTAATATATAACGATTAGGTATGATAGTTTAATGGAGATTGAGATTTAATTATATAATATTTGAGGCTAATCAAGATTCAATTGTATAGTATTTTGAGTTAAATTAAGATTCAATTTTATAATATTTGAGTCTAATCAAGATTCAATTATATAGTATTTGAGTCAAATTAAGATTCAATTATACAATATTTGAGTCAAATTAAGATTCAATTATATAGTATTAAAATCAAATTTACTAATTAATATTTGAATCAAATTAATAATAAATAAAATATATAGAAAATATTTATAAAAAAGTGCTTGCTCTAGATTTTAGTAATAATGACCAATGTTTACAAAATTATTAATTTAGTTATTGTTTTCAAAAATGACTCACTAAAATTTTATAAAGTATAAGAAATAAGTTACTAAGAAATATTTTTAAAAATAAACAAATATTTTTTTATTTAAAAATATTTAAATTTAGAATGTACAAACAAAATCTAAAAAATTATTAGATCATTCTTAAGATTTGGTTTGTTGTAAATGATAGACAATTAAAAGTTGAATTGATTGTCTCACTTAAATTGTAAAGTGGGACCCACTTACTATTGTACTATTATTAAATGATGTGTTGATTGTGGATTTGTCGTCTTGTTGAAATTACCTAGAGGTGATGTCCTTTTATCCTTGACTTAAACACTCAATTCGAAGGTTTTGGAGTGAGAAACAATGAATAATAGCTAATTGCAAGATTATTAGCATGTGCCTAAAGAAATTTTTTAATTTTGAATAAAGGCTCAAATCTACAAAGTAAAATGGAACTTAGAATGCAAACTAATAAGTCTAGAGTTGAATAATATTTGAAGAGGGATTGTGTTTTTTTTTTTTTTGTCAAAATGAAGTATTGGATATAAGATTCCATCAAATTAATCAAAAATTTGTGTCAAAACTAATTACTTAGAACATCCATACAAAATAATGTAAAATATATGATAAAAATCTAAGATACACACTTTCCACAAATACAATTAAATCTTATCCCATTATTTTTTTCTCTTACACAAAATATTAATTGAATATAAAATTAATTTATATGATATTTAACTCACTTTTCATGAGTGGACCAATTGAATAAGATGGTTGGCACATAATTTTCAAATGTGCAAATTTTATTCCCAAATCCGTATGGACCCTTAAATTGCATTAAGTATTCACAAAATTGAAGTACTCTGCATACATTTAAGATGAAGTGGGTTAGTTGAGATATACATAGAGGAATAAATGCATTACTTTAAAAAGTTATAATCCACACGAAGGGGCGCAAGGGTTAAGCTGATAGAAAAATATAAGTCATGGACAGTCTTGTTAAACATTTTGAAGGAGTTTTAGATAAGATTTTTGCAGCCTTTTTAACTTTTCAGAGAACCATGGTTGCATTTAACTATGACTTACTTCAAGATTCTGCTCAAATTGTGTGTCTGTCAACGATGCCGATGAGAAAAAAATGGGCAGAGTTTGCAGAAAAATTTGAAGAAGCTCTATCACAGCAGAATTTTGTTTTAAATTAGAACCAAACCCAATCTCCCTACAGCTGCTGCTGCAGTGTATAAATCAAGAGTTGATCTGAAAATATAGGGTTTTATGGCTTGCGTGCGATGTAAATCCGATTCAGAAATCTACATATTAAATACGAGTCAAGGAAATCTGATTTGATTCAGAGATCCAAAAATTAAATGCAAAACTTGATAAGATGAACAGTAAACGGTCTGAAAAAATGGTTTGACGAAGGACGAGACAGGTTTAGCTCAACATCCATACAATATTTAACCTATCGACTAATTAACTTCACAGACAGAAATAGTCATCACAGTACTCTGCTCAGTAAATCACAGATAATAGATTATTCTTCTCTACAAAACATTTTTTTTTATAAAAAGTCCTCCAAATCCCTCTATTACAATTTTAACATATTTTCCAGTGAACCAAATCTCTTGTAAACTCACAGTAATTTTCAAGATCCAACTGCCCATCAATATATAGAAATGCATAGATATACAATAAGGAAGATTTTGTGAACACAGTCAGTAAATATAGGCGGCAGCTGCAGGATTCCAGGGGACACTACCATAGCTTGAATAACCAGTAGACCAGGCTTCGTGTGGTCTGTAAACCCCCTGCATGTAAGTCTCCCGCATGTCTGAAGCGCTTCTGAGCATATAGCAGTAGAGCCTGCGAGCAAAACGGGAAAACTGACTGAGCATTAAGGGTATGTTTCTTGTGCAGGAAGGAATGTATGTAACTGCACAAGACACCAGATCAAACACATACCACATCTTTAACGCTCTCTTCACCTGTGTTTCACTTCACATATATGTATGTCAACACAAATTTTCCTTTAAACCAGAGGACCCAAATCTACATCACGTGCCATCAATAGGAAAATGATTCTTGGACATCATGGTCAAGAGTTTCCAATACAATAAATATTTTAATCTTTCTCATCTATAAGTGTTCTCCAATCAAATTACATATTAGCAAAATACGGTTATAGAATGAGACGAATTCACGTAGGTATACTTAATTATTTTGTATATGACAGTGACCGTTACGTTACTTACTCCACAGACGCTATTGTCGCCGTTTGTTTGCAAACACTCTCTCCTCTTTTATGAAAACCTCTTTTTTATACGTACTCTTTAATACAGGTTCTATTTACTAGATTGTAAGATCTTAAAATTTCGAGAGATTCCTAACAATGATATTTGAAGTCAACCTTCCTAAAATTAGGTCTTTTTGAGAGGTGATCCATCCTAGTACAAAATACTTATTAATCTGACTTGTGGTTATTAATTGTTACTTTATTGTTTATTGTCTTACTAGCTATGGCTAGTGCCATCTTCATATGTCCTATATCTAGCCTTCTAATTAGTGGAGGAGATGTCTACATTGAGATGGAGACTAATTTTCTAGTTAGTTGGTCCACTAGCCTCAATAGTTGTTCCTTCAACATAGGATAAACACTATATGCTCATAAAAAAACCTACAATACTATGTCACACATAGTGCCTACATTATCTCCTTAGATGTCCTTGTCATGCCAAATACCCCTTGACTTAGTTAGTCCAGGTTGTACTAATTGTGATTTTTCCTAATCTTTCTCACTATGTAGTCTTTGCACATTTGCATGTGCTCACTATAATTGTATTTGTAGGTCATGTCCCACTTTGCTACCAAGCTATTCCACTCTACACAAAAGTTGCCATGCTCTACCATGGCTTGATCACACTTTCCTACATCTAGTTTCTCTTTGTTTGTAATGGATCTCTCTAAGATAAAGTGATGGCTACCCTCATTAGGAGGTCATCTATACACATCTGCCCTACAAAGGGACCCTTGTGCCCCCTAGTCATCTATGTCTATCACCTCTACCTATCCTTATACATGGGCTTATCCCTATCCTTATACATGGGCTTGTCCCTATCCTTGTCCATGTGCCTATGCCTATTCTCTAGCCATTCCAACTCACCTTGTCCTCCTCTACACCTGTACTTGGCTTGAAACGATTGAAATCTCATTAGTCTCCACTATCTTCACTAGGCCTTGTAATATGTAGTCATATTGATATCCATTATATCCTCAGGTATGGATCCTATGGTACTTGTACCAATTAGCACCTTCAACTCACCCATGCTAGCTTCAAATCCACTTGCACCCCCTACACACTCTTCTAACTTGCTGCATTAGCAAACATTTAATCGCCCTCTATGAAAATACCTTGGCATGGTGTACCTTCTAATATGTAGTCATCTCAATAGCCATAGTATCCTCCCATAGATCCCATGACACTTGCAATAAACACCTCTAACTCAACTATGCTGGTTAATAATCCTCTCACACCCCCACTCACTCTCCTCCCTCGGAATGCAATAAAACATGTGACTGTGGAGATCCCTTGACATGGCCTAAACCATCTCTACACTCCATCCAACCTATAGTTCTCTATCAAATAGTGGTGTTTGTCGATAATGTAGAATGAGGTCCAAACAAGTTATAGGTAAAATCTATCTAGATTCCACTCCTCACAACCTAACCATGTTCCCCACATGATTGTGTCAACCTCATCTAATACTTGGCATCTCTAGTTGGCTAGGTCTCCCAAATACATGTATCCTAATCTCCTTCTATAGATAAGCATAATATAAGGCTCATGATCCACTCTCTTATATATGTCTCAAATGGGCTTAAGAATTATTGTGTTCACCCACACCTAGATTTGGAACACAATCACTAAGTTGAGACTCCATCCATCTCAAAATGTGCCTAAGCGTAGGCATCTATATAGTTGTTCCAATATGCATGGCCCCACACAAACTACCTACTATTTTCTCTCATGTCTACATAATAGCTCACTAGGCCAATAGGGAATAACCGACTCATCTTGCTAGGAAATAATATGCTACTAACAAGGGATAGAAAAATAAGTGGAAGCTCCTCCACTATTCCCACACATGCACCCATATCTACATACAACCTCATTTAAGCTAAGTGAATCCTCCCAACTAATCTCCTTATTGACTCCATTGGAGCCCAACCACATTAGTACATAATGTGCCCTTAGATCTGGGTTTGTAGCATCCTCCATATGTTCTCCAATACAATCACGATCTCTCTTTATCAAATGAAAATGTGATAGTCTTGTTGTGCTAACTCTCCACCAATGATATCAATAGTAATTGATGTTCCTTTATCTATACCATATGTGCAATGTACAAGCCATTATATTGTAGACACCCCCATTCCAACATGTTGAACTATGTTGTCAACTATAGCATATGTGATCACCTCTCTCAAGTAGTCAATGAAATAAAGCACTCCTACGTGTAGCCAAAAAATATGGAAAATTCTTCCAAATGCCATCCTAACCTATTTTATATGCAGGTGCTACTCTATGCACATATGCAGTGAAATAATGAAACATATACATCTCAATCCAAATGAATATTCTAAAGCATGCAAATTTTGCCTAGTGAA
This sequence comes from Sequoiadendron giganteum, assembly GCA_007115665.2. Taxonomy (NCBI): domain Eukaryota; kingdom Viridiplantae; phylum Streptophyta; class Pinopsida; order Cupressales; family Cupressaceae; genus Sequoiadendron; species Sequoiadendron giganteum. Next base: position 42,793,289 of record CM021104.1, on the reverse strand, counting down.
TGCACATGTTTCATTGTGAAATGCATGTGCCACTTCTTGATACATGCACCAATCCTAAAACAATCCAAAAAATTTGTATGTGCCTCTTTCTTTGCACAAATGACACTTATGACATTTGTTGAAATACTCCACATACTTCTATTATGGCATAAAATTGCACCCTTATGCAATTTCCCATAACATCACCTTTTCTTTAGACTAATAAGTCGATTTAATGCAAAAAACTACCCTCTAAGCCTTCAATTTTTTGTCATTGCCTTGTCATTTCTCTGTTGGTGGGGGGAATTTTGTCTAGGATGCTTTCACACTGCACAAACATCTACACATTGCACGAACATCCTAACAAGATTCTTGATCTTGTGGCCGTCGGGACGCTACATTGTCACCTACCCATGAAGTGTAACACTTTTGTAGTCGTAGGCACATCCACGAACGACTCCTTTGCATGCAATTTGACCATTTATTTCCCTCCTTTCCTCATTCTCATGCATTCTTGTAATTCCACTTCATTCTTTCTCTATCACTCTCATTCTCATTCTTGTCATATTTTTTTCAAAAATGACTCATTAAAAATTTATAAAGTATAAAAATTAAATTACTAAGAAATATTTTTAAAAATAAAAAAATATTTTTGTAATTTAAAAATATTTAAATTTACAATGTACAAATAAAATCTTAAAAATTATTAGTTCTTTGTGAAGGATTTGTTTGTTGTAAATGATAGACAATGAAAATTTAAAAAGTTGAATTGATTGTGCCACTTAAGTAAAAAAAGTGGGACCTACTCACTATTGTATTATTATTCAATGATGTGTTGATTATAGATTTGTTGTCTTATTGAAATTACCTAGAGTTTATGTCCTTTTATCTTTGACTCAAACACTCAATTTGAAGGTTTTGGAGTGAGAAACATTGAATAATAGCTAATTGCAAGATCGCTAGCATATGCCTAAAGAAAATTTTAAATTTTGAATAAAGGTTCAAATCTACATAGTAAAATGTAATTTAGAATGCAAACAAATAACTCTAGAGTTGAATAATATTTGAAGAGAGGTTGTGTTCTTTTTTTTAATCAAATTGAGATTTTGGATATAAGATTCTATCAAATTAATTAAAAATTTGTTTCAAAATTAATTACATAAAACATCCATACAAAATAATGTAAAATATATGATAAAAATGTAAGATATACACTTTTTACAAATACAATTAAATCTTATTCCATTATTTTTTTCTCTTACACATAATATTAATTAAATATAAAATTAATTTATATGATGTTTAACTCACTTTTCATGCGTGGACCAATTGAATAAGATGGTTCCCACATAATTTTTCAAATGTGCAAATGTTATTTCCCAAATCAATATGGACCCTTAAAAAGCATTAAGTCTTCACAAAACTGAAGTACCATGCACACATTTAAGATGAAGTAGGTTAGTTGGAAATGCTCATGGAGGGATAAATGCATTACTTTAAAAAGTTATAAGGTTAAGAAATGTATAGTAACAAGATTTTTGGATTAAAACTGTGTATCAATTTTTACATCCACGTCATAATGTAAAAATTGACACATTTTTAACTCAAAAATCTTATTACAATACTGTCATTAACTGTGGAAACTTCATACTTTTAATAGTAAAAAAAAACTGTATCCTCTGCACAAAAGGTAACTTATTATTAAATTTACAGGCAGACGGAAATAGTCATCACAGTACAATAGATTATGCTTCTCTACAAAACAATTTTTTATTAAATATCCTCCAAAGCCCTCTATTACAGTTTTAACCTATTATTCAGTGAACCAAATCTCCTGTAAACTAGCACTAATTTCAAAGATCCAACTGCCCATCAATATATAGAAATGCATAGATACACAGTAAGGAAGATTTTGTGAACACAGTCAGTAAATATAGCCGGCAGCTGAAGGATTCCAGGGGACACTACCATAGCTTGAATAACCAGTAGACCAGGCTTGGTGTGGCCTGTAACCCCCCTGCATGTAAGTCTCGCGCATGTCTGAAGCGCTCCTCAGCATATAGGCGTAGAGTCTGCGAGCAAAACGGGAAAGCTGGGTGAGCATTAAGGGTATGTTTCTTGTGAAGGAAGGAATGTAAGTAAGTGCACAAGACACCAGATCAAACACACAAGACATCTTTAACGCTCTCTTCACCTGTGTTTCACTTCACATATATGAATGTAAACACAAATTTTTCTTTAAACCAGAGAGCCCAAATTTAATATGGAAATGAAACCTACTTCACCGGCCCTCAATAGGAAAATGATTCTTGGACATCATGGTCAAGACTTTCTGATACAATATCTATTTTAATCTTTCTCATCTATAAGTCAAGAAATCGACATGTTCTCCAATCAGATTTACCTATTTCTTTTAAAGTATAGCAAAATATGCTAGTTAGTTCGGATATGACAGTGGTCGTTACGTTGTTTACATCTTACTACCGGTTTCCTCTTTTATAATAGCTCTGTTTTACATACTCTTACGCTAAGTTTTATTTAGAGTTTCCTAACGAGAACTTTTATGTTCTCCCTTTTCTATTAACATGTAACGATTAGGTATGAGGTTTAATCAGTTTATTCAGTTGTATAGTATTTGAGTCAAATTAAGATTCAATTATTTAGTATTTAAATCAAATTTATTGATTCATATTTTATGCATAATGTTTCTTATCAATTCATCTCTCATTAACATGAATGATCTACTTGATACTCATTGCATATAAGCGATACACATAAAGATGAAATATTATAAAATTTTGAGAGGTCATTTATGCTAGTACTATTTCAACTCAAGTGTACTTAAACTACGGAGTTTGTCCCAAGACTAAGCCCACTTAGCTGCTTGTCCCATTTGAAAAACCTTCATCAAGTGTTGTGTCTTATGAACCATTCATTATAGACCCGCTTTAGTTTACCCAATGACAAGTATGAGGTGTTTTTCATTGTCTATCAAATTACGATGTTTTGTCAAGATTCAACTATGTAGTTTTTGAGTAAAACTCATTAGTCCTTATTTTATGAAAAGTAATTTACATGAACTCATCTCTCATGAGCATGAATGGTTCACTTGACACTCATTACATCAAGGAGGTGCTCATTGGGGTGAAAAATTATGACTTCCTAATAGGTCATGCATCCTAGTACATACTCTGACTCAAGTACATTAGAAAAACTTCAACAAGTTCTTACGACAAGGTCTAATCATTTTATCCAAGAAGGGCTTTAATTTACTAACCAAAACTTTGGAGAAGATTTTATTGATGGTAGTACATAAAATTATGGGTCTAAAGTCAGCCATGGTTTGAGGATCAATTTTTTTAGGAATGAGGGTTATAGAGGTGTTGTTTAGTTACTTCAACAAACTACCAAATTCAAAGAAGTCTTTGGCAACAATGAAAACATCATCCCCCACAATGTCCCCAAAATCTTGAAAGAAGGCCAGGGGGAACCCATCAGGCCTTGGGGCATTGTAAGCCCCAATGTTGAAAGTAGCAATCCTCACTTCTTCTTGGGTAATAGGCTCAAGGATAGAGACATTATCATTATTGGTTATGGCAACAAGAGTGTTTTCCAACAATTGTTCTCCCAATTCCGCATTATGGTTGATAGTAGGTTCCACGAAGGAATGTTAGAAGTAATCAAAAGCAATTTTCCTAATGTGTTCCAATGTAGTTCCTTCCATCCCATTGCCATCTTTAAGCTTGGTTGTCTGGTTCTTTTTTATGTGTTTTAGGGTAAAGAGATGGAAAAAAGTAGAGTTTTGATCCCCTTCTTTTAGCCATTGTATTCTAGATTTTTGCTTCCAGAGTATTTCTTCTTTCTTGAGCATATTAGACCAATCAAGGCAGTACTCCTTCTGTAGATGGCCAGTCGGCACACTCACATCACCATTAGACATTTTTTCCTGAATATGTTTATTTTAGCTATTAATTCACACTTTTTCTAAAAAATATCTCCAAAGACTCATTTGTTCCATCTTTTCACCTTGTTTTTAATAATTTTGAGTTTTTGGGAGCCACACGATATATTGCAGATCCCTAAATGGGTATATTCTACCAATTATAGATAACCTATCTATAAAATCAAGGTGAGTGCTCCATATAATCTTGTACTTGAAGGGGAAATACACTATTTTTGTAGTGTCTTCCCAGCTCAGCAAGAGGGGGTTATGGTTGGACATCGTCTTCGGGAGGGCTAGGAGGTTGAGATTATGAAGGGTGACCTAGTTAAAGGAGAGGTCAAGAATCTATCAAGTCTAACATGGATAATATTTTTTCCAAATCTCCTATTTTTCTAGGTAAAGAGTTGACCATGAAGGTCAATATCAATAAGTCTGACAACATTCAGAAGGTCGGCCAAGTCTACCATACTATAAGTATAATCAATCAAACCTCAAATTTTCTCTGATGGGTAGAGAGGGGAGTTGAAATTCCCTCGAATCATCCACCAAACCTCCTTATTACCAAGGATCAATCCACTTAGCTTGAACTGTAGATTTTTTTTGGTATTTCTCATATTGGGGGCACAGATATTTAAGAAGTTGCAATCCAGTCTAGTAGTAGAGAGTTGGAGACCCAAGTAGTATTTAGATTGAAGTATTTGGGAGCCACTCAACTTTTTCAGGTTCCACATTGTCATAAGACCCCTTGATGCTCTAAAAACCTCATTGATAAAAATAGGCAATAGGCCAAATGTTCTTAGCAATTGTTTCAAATTTTATGTTATTCATCTTAACTTCTTGTAATAATAAAATATCAATCTTGTGCTCCAAGATGTATTTCTTGTAGAGCTAGGTGTTTGTGTGGGCTATTTATCCCTTTGATATTCCATGATAGGGATTTCATTTAGATATCTTCTTTGAGGACGTTTCCAACATCCTTTATTTTCCAATAGCTATCTCATTTATAGTTTCCTAATTCTTGGTTTGTCATTGGTAAGTTTTTCCCACCTTGGTTTCAACCCCAACATTTTCCTTCCTTGATTTTCCTTTATTCTTGGGGGTTATCCAACCATCAAGGCCATGTGGCTGATTATCAACCTAAAGACACTCTGCTACCTTTGTTTGGATGGAGTTATCAATCATAGGAGTCTTTTCAATTTCACTTTATGGGAGTGGGTTTTCCATAGGGGTTTGGATGTTAGGAGGGTTACAAGTTATTTCCCCTTCTTCTAAATCATTTTTCTCCAAAAGTGATTTATCTTCCATTTCATTCATTGATAACATACTCATCAATAGAGTATCTTTAGGCACTTCTAGGTTATTGGGAGATGTGGGTATTTTTTTTGTGTAATGAGGTTTGCTTCCATGTTGGATATCAAAGCATCTCTTTCATATATTTCCTTTTAGCTAGACTTCTTCCTTGGATTTCATTCAATGATAGTATACTTCTAGCAGGGCAACGTTAGACACTGCCATGTCTTTAGTGGCTTGTGGTGAGAGAGTGACTGAGTCTTACATTGCTTCCTTAGCCCCAAATTTAGGAGGAGTAGTAAGGATATTTATGAGATATTTTATGAAGGGATAGTCCTCTAAGAGGTCACCTAGGGGCACCATTTCCACTTTGAGTTTTTGTTGACTCTTAATTGAGGCCTTGAAATAAAAGATTAAATGGCTAGGTATTTTTGAAATAATACTGTGGTATTTTCATAACAAAACGGTTGGGTCCATGTTCCATATTTAGAGTTTAGAGTAATAAAGTTCAACAAAGACTTATTAATATCAATATTAACACAAAATCAAGCAAAGACTAACCCAGACTTCATCTTTGTTATGGTGTCTATTGTTATGAAATGGATGAGTGAGTCCCCAATCCATTTGAATACCAAATCATCCTAGAACTCAAGTGGCAATCTAGGCAAACGAACCCAGATAGGAGGGAATTTGTTAAGATTTGTTGTAGGGTCAAACTTTGGGCTCCACCGACAAAGGGATAGGCTATGTTTTCCATACAAACAAGGGCCTAAGGAGAGGGTCAGTAGAAGATCTTCTTTAGATGTAAACTTGAATAGGAATAACCAACTAGCCATGGCACTAGCCGCAACATTACCCTTTAAGCGTCATTTTGCAGTAGACCATCAGTGAACCATATCAATGGAAGGGTAGAAGGAATTTTTTTTCCCACTAAAGTTTTCTCCATAGAAGATACTATCCTTTCAATAATGGACTATGGCAGAGTTATCTCCATTCAAGAGTCAAACACCGAAAAACCAAGCAAAGAGTTTTCTCGCTCAGTGGATATGAAGGAATATAGAGATGCACTGATGAGCACACTCTTCCATCCCTTGGGGCTCAAGATGACAGTAATCATGAGCACCACACCAAGCACCAAATGTTTCGTGTATGGAGGGTCACATGAGGATGGTGGGGAACATGTTCCTGAAGTATGCCAGTATCCGACGGGGACAAAGGAGGGGGACTATGAGGTTCCACAAGAGAACCGGTCACCATGCACACAAAGGATTTGAAAAGTTGCAAACCAGGGAAAAAACCTTGTATGAGATGATGTCTTGTTATGCTTAACCTAGACACTCAATTTGAAAGTTTTGGAATGAGAAACAATAAATAATGGCTAATTGCAAAGATTATTAGCATGTGGCTAAGGAGAAATCAAAATTTTGAACAAAGGCTTGAATCTACATCATAAAATCCATCCTACAATGCAAGGTAATATTTTGAGTCACATAATGTTTGAAGAGAGGTTGTGTTCACTTTTTTATAATCAAATTGAAAAATTGAGTCTAAGAGTGTATCAAATTAATCAAAATCTTGTACCAAAACTAATTACTTAAGACACCCATACAAAATAATGTAAAATAAATGATAAAATATAAGATACACATTTTACACAAATACAATTAAATCTTATCCCATAAAATTTTTATTACACAAATACAATTATCTATTAAATACAATTAAAAATTATTTAACGAGTTAAATTGATTTATACGACATTTAACTCACTTTTAATTAGTGGATCAATTGAATAAGATGGTTCGCACATAATTCTTTAATTGTGCAAATGTTATTTCCCAAATTATCAACACAAATTTCCTTTATACCAAAAGACCCAAATTTAATATGGAAAGATAAACCTTTTAAATGATTCTCGGACATAATACTCAAATGTTATTTGCTAAATTGTCAACACAATTTTCCTTTAAACCAGAAGACCCAAATTTAATATGAAGAGATAGACGTTTTAAATGATTCTCGGACATCATACTCAAGATTTTCCAATAAAATAATTGTTTTAATATTTCTCTTCTATAAGAGAACGACATTTCTGCATTGCTTTTGAAGTACGGCAATATATGTTTATAATGTACATTAAATGAAACCATTCACGCAAAAAGTTATACTTATTTCGCATATGATAGTGAATGTTGCGTTAATCCACGTACGCTGTTTATCTTTTATTTCATTTGATGTAATTTTTGATAAGAAAGATGAACACTAGGGAAAGATATCGAGGTGAGTGAGGGTCTAGATTAAGACGTTTGGAAAATTCAATTCAAATTTAAAGAAAAATTAGAAAGAATATAGCAATTGCGTGTGTAAGAAATTTTGATGCACTAGAGTAAGCTAAAATTATGTTAATTTATTCTACTCAAAACAAATGCAACGCTCAAATTAAGTTTAAGAGCTGATAAAAAATGGTAAAACAAAGTACATATATTATCAAAGCCAACCTTTGCTACATCAAGATGAGGTGGTTGCGTTCGTAGATGGTTGATACATGAGTGTTCTCGTCTACTAGGCTTATAAAGGTTGCATAAGAGGTGATTATTGAAAATGACTTGGGTTGAGGTTAATTTATAGATTTTTGTCCCTAAGAATGGAGCATTATGATGCACTCAAAAGATCAATGGCTCATATTGGTTGAGAGTCATTGGGTGATGGAAGGAGGACAAGTGTCCTCTTATGGTTGGAGGAGATGGGAGGATAGCGATTAAAGGGAGAATAAATAGTGGATATTCTCCTTGGAGGAAGTGGATGGATAAGATGGAAGAGGGTACTTGGAAGTACCCTAGACGAAATTTAAAATTATATTTGGGGGTATGGACAAGGGCTTGACCCATGTGACATAGTACCAAGGCCATGTCACACACACAAAGGCCTATGTCTTGTGTACAAAAGGCTCATTCCTTTGTACACATGTGGGTATATAGATGATTTGATGGGGTGTTAATTAATATTATGTTGTGCAAGTGGGTGATTAGGGGATTTAGATTAACCCACTCAACAAAAAGTATAGGAAAATAGGGAAATTGAATAAATGACATATTTATTTAATTTTTTGGGAAAAGATGGGGACCTGGGTAAATAAATAATTGGATTTATTTATCTAATGTGGATTATAGAAGGAAGATGATTAAATGGTTTAGGCTAAAAATTGGTGTGGGTGAAAAGTGGATAAATAGTGACTTTATTAATTAAATAATTGTAGACATGCAAAACTAACATCATGCATCTAATTCTTCTATTAATCAATTAAAATTTATTGATTAATTCCCTAAGCTTCATCATGCTTAATTAAATAGATCAAATTATTTCATTAAGTCCTTAAGTTCTTCTCATTTGATTCAATAAATCAAAATGATTTAAATCAAATGTCAAACTCCTAAAATCCTCCAAGTTAATTAATCTAAATTAATTAACCTCTAAACATAATCACTCATTCTCTAGCTTTTGACTCAACTGGAGTCAAATCTAAACTCTCAACTAACTCACCCACTTGCACCAATAAATCATTTCTTTGATTTATTAATTCTTCTAATTACCTTCAAAAGGGCATCAAGATGGAATATTCTTCAATTTGAATCTTCCCTCCAAAGGACTTGTCCATCCAACAAAGCATTAAATGCTCTTACACATCTCTTGCACAAGTCAACTTAGCATTTAATGAACCTTTCATCCCCCCTAAACATGTCATTTCATGCAAATTCAAATTTGAAATGGGCACATTGGCCAAAACTTGCACATTCCTCATCCTCTCAAATCTTGAGAAGTGGCATCTTGTCATTGGCTTGTGAATGATCCCACATTCATCCAAATCACTCAATCTTTCAACTTTGAATCTACAAAATGCAAAGCATTTTCACAATTTGACAACACAATTTTGAGAAGAACACAATTTGATGCACAATCTTGGCATTTGCATCATCATCTTCCATTTTGGCAATCTTGCTTATCAGGGGGTGGGAAAGGGCTTTCTTTCCACATTTCAAGAGGCACCACTCCCACTATGGGATAGGTTTGAACATACTTCACATGCTTGCAATGAGTCTTTTTGGTATTTTAGTGTTTTATTTGCATCATTTAGTATGGTTCAATATCTCATAGAGATACTAGTTTTTTACTTGCTTTTAACAGACTAACACACTAATGTGGTTCATTGTTTGAAGTTTGTGAAAATTAGTGTCTACAATAATAAAATATTATTTAATTATTAAGGGGATATGAATGGGATAATTAATTGAATAATTAGGTTGTCTTCAATCAATTATAGATTCCGAAATAGTATAGGTTGTATCTTCCTACAACCCACTCAAGGACATGGATGAATCCATTATAGCACAAATAGAAAATATCCACACCCAACTGCAACAAACTGGGGAACAGAGGGAACAAATAAAGATGCAAGTCAAGAAACTAAGGGAGACCATCAACATTAAACTAGCACGCTTAAGTGAATTTCTAGGAGAAGCCAAAAATTTGGCAAAATATATTCAGATGCCTACCAATCTTGCAGAGCTAAAAGTCACAAATATAAAAACTCAAGGACACATCAAAGTACTCCAACAAGAAAAACAACATGGGATACAACATTGGTGCAACTAAATGTGATATACAAACACATCCTTCGAGGGAACTAAACAACATGTCTTGCATTGGCTTAATAGCAATAATAACCATACTCAAGCCAGCATGGCACCAACTCTTGGAGCCCTAGATTTCTTCTAGCCACAAAATCCACAATTGAGCAAACCATTGAGCACCATATTCTAAGGCACGATAATAACATATATAAAATATACAAAAGAGAAGGTTAGAGAAAAAAAAGGTGAATCTAAATTCTTGAAAGAAATTTTTTACTTCCAACTAGAGTTTGGAATATTAAATTGAGTCACTATGACATGATATTTTGGAGGACTATGACACTTAGTAATCTTTATTAACAATATAATTTGTACTAGATTTTGTTTAGTTATTATATATTCTATATTTTCTAGTGAACTAAGGTTTTTTTACCAAATATGAAGGTTAAATCTTTATTGTACATGAATAAATTAAAAATATAGAAAGAAATTATAAAGAATATATGTGCCCTTTATATTGACATCATTTAAAAATGATAATAATTACTTGGACATATATAAAAAAATATGCATTAATATAGCATAATATTACTCTAAATTATAATTTAATTTAAATTAAAAATATTAATAGATAGAATATATAGAAAAACTTTACAAAATTATGAATTTAAATTATTTCATAAAAAAACTATGCATTATAGAATAATATCACTCATTAAAATTATTATAAACTATGGAAAATTAACAAATATTCATAAAAAAATTAATTAAAACAAAAGTGTTTAGAATCTATAAACAAAATTGTAAAATTACTAGTTCATTAAAGATTTGTTTGTTATAAATGATAGATTGTTTAAAAAGTTGAATTGATTGTCCCACTTAAACTGAAAAGTGGAACCCACTCACTATTGTACTATCATTCAGTGATTGGTGGATTATAGATTAATTGTCTTGTCGAAATTACCTAGAGGTGATATCCTTTTATCCTTGAATTAGACACTTAATTTGAAGGTTTGGAGTGAGAAACAATAAATAATAGGTGTGATGTCCTTTTATACTTAATTTAGACACTCAATTTGAGGGCTTTAGAGTGAGCGGCAATAAATAATAGAGGTGATGTCCTTTTATACTCTTAGACACTCAATTTGAGAGATTTGGAGTGAGAACCAATAAATAATTACTAATTGCAAGATGTTGAGCATGTGCCTAAGGAGATATTTAATTGATAAGTAGGAGGCATTTTCCACCAAGACAAAATCTACATCATAAAATCCATCCTACAATGTAAACTAATAACCCTAGAGTTGGATAATGTTTGAAAAGAGGTTTTGTTCTTTTCCATTGTTGAATTGAGATTTTGGATCTAAGAGTGTATCAAATTAATCAAAATCTTTTGCAAAAACTAATTACTTACAACACCCTACAAAATAATGTAAAATAAATGATGAAAAATATAAGATATACAATTTCCACAAATACAATTGAATCCTATCCCATAAATTTTTTCTATTACACAAACACATTATCAATTAAATATTTAATATAATTCATGAAAAAAATTATTTAGCATTATTTAACTAGTTAAATTGATTTTTAGGAGGTAACTCTTAATGAGTGGATCAATTGAATAAGATGGTTGGTCCGCACATATTTTTTTAAGTGTGCAAATGTCATTTCCCAAATCAGAATGGACCCTTAAAAAGCATTAAGTCTTCACAAAATTGAAATACCGTATTTATATTGAAATAATACAAAATAATTACATAGAAGAAAATGCAACCAATAGACTCCAATAGAAATAAAAATAAGATACAATATAACCAGCAGCCTTATAAAACCAATACAAAGCGAAATCTATCACAAAATTTACAGGCAGACAGAAGTAGTCATCACTGTACTCTGCTCAGTAAATCACAGACCACAGATTATGATCCTCTACAAAACAATCTTTTATCAAAAATCCTCCAAAGCCCTTTATCACAAATTTACACAGGATATTGTAATTTCCAAGATCAAACTACCCATTTACATATAGAAATGCACAGATATATAATAAGGAAGATCTTGTGAGCAGAGTCAGTGAATATAGGCGGCAGCTGCAGGATTGTTCCAGGGGACACTACCATAGCTTGAATAACCAGTAGACCAGGCTTGGTGTGGCATGTAACCCCCCTGCGTGTAAGTATCGTGCATGTCTGAAGCGCTCCTGAGCATATAGCAGTAGAGCCTGCGAGCAAAACGGGAAAGCTGGGTGAGCATTAAGGGTATGTTTCTTGTGCAGGAAGGAATGTATGTAACTGCACAAGACACCAGATCAAACACACGCCACATCTTTAACGCTCTCTTCACCTATGTTTCACTACACATATATGAATGTCAATCACAAATTTCCTTTAAACCAGAAAACCCAAATTTAATATGGAAAGATAAACTATTTCACCTGCCCTTCCAAGAAAACCGATTCGGCTGGGCTTAACCAGTACACTCTAAGCGTTGACCGCTTAGGTAGCTGGTGTGGAGCCCAGGCCATCTGTTCTTTTCACCAGTGTTTGTTTCCGTTTCCCTCGGCACTCCATTAAACGTTGCAGTGAGTAGTCAATCGCCGAGTTCCCGCCTATAATTCGAATCAAACTCAAAACCGTACGCGCGCAGCAAAATTTTGGTGGATGCTCATAAATAGTTTGATCAGATAAAATTTATTGCAGCGAACGGAAGGCATGCTGAAATGCTCTGATAGGTATGTATGTAAAATGTGGAAGCATAGACAAGGGATGCGAACTGTTTGATCGAATGCCTCAAGAAATGTGGTTTCATGGAATGCCATGATTCCAGGATATATGGAAAATGGATTTTATGTAAAGGCGGGAACTTTCAAGCAAATGCAACTGGCAGTTGAAAAGCCAGACTACGCAACCTTTGCCAGCAGCCTCCCTGCCTGTGTGAAAACGGGAGCTTTGGAACAGGGTATAGAAATCCATCAAGTGATTGACAGAGGAATTTTGCCAGCAGCCTCCCTGGTAGACATGTATGCAAATGTGGAAGCATAGACAAGGGCGGTAACTGTTTGACAGAATGCCTCCAAATAAAAAAACTGTTTAATGGAATGTCATGATTGCAGGATATGCACAAAATGGATTCGTGACAAGGCTTTACAAATTGGCAGCATACTCCCCATCTGTGTCAATATGAGAGCTTAAGAACAGGGTATAGACATCCATCAAAGATTTAAAAAAGGGGATTTTTGTCAGATATTATTGTTGGAAATGCTCTGGCAGACATGTATGGAAAATATGAAAGCATAGCCAAGGCACGTAAATTGTTTGACAAAATGCCTCAAAGAAATGTGCTCTCAGCGAATGCAATGTTTGTGGGATATGCACAAAATGGATTTTGCAAGGATGCTCTCAAAATATTTGCTTTAATGAAGCACTTTGGACCATATTCTGACATCATAAACTTTGCTTTTGTTATATGTGAATGCAGTCATGCAAGTTTTGTGCATGTCGACTATACATAATCACATGGATAACTCTTATTGTATTACACCTACATTTGATCTTTGATCTACTTGTTCATGTTGGCTATCTTGAGTACACTCTAAATTTTATCATTAAGATGTCAATTAAATTTATGGTGGTCGTGTGGATCTGTTTTCTTGTTGCTTGCAGCTTACATATGAATATAGGTTCAGGAGTATCTACAACGATGCTGCTTTTTTTATTTGGATCCTAAAAAAGATGTGACTTATGTTCTTCTCTTAAACATCTATGCAAAAGTGGGTAGGTACTGTGAACAAATAGTAAGGAGATTGATGATTATTAGTCATTACAAAAATATACTTCAATATTACAAAGGAAGCTAGTCTCAAAGGATAGTCTTGATAGATAGATTGTCATAAAGGGACACTAAGACTTATTATAATTAATTCAAGCAACAACTTCCCATACTTCAATTACTTTGACTTTAGATCATTGAATCTTGCAAAGAGTCATATGATAGTAGTCAAGGCTATTAGAATTCACTTCAAAGAATTTTGATAATACTTCATAGATCAATTCTAGTTTTTATAGGGGAAACATTCATATTCCTATTTAGAGGATGAACATCACTGCATGATTAACTTTGGCCAATCAATGACTTATGTTTCTCTTGATAGAGTAATAAACAGGGTTTCGTCTTGATTTAGGACTCTTGCCAAGGCCTCTTTCCTCTTGGGGACATATTTCAATTAGATATTTACTCTAAGACATCTATGGTCAAGAATTTTCTCGGGAATTGATGGTTAAGAGTTCTTAAGACTTGGAAATAAAAATAGGCTTCAATATTACAAATGGAAGCTAGTCTCAAAGGATAGTGTTGATAGATAAATTCTCATGTTAATACTCTAAGACTTATTATAATCAATTTAAGCAACAACTTGATCGCATACTTAAATTATTTAGACTTAGATCATTAAATTCTTGCAAAGATCCATACGACAGTGGTTTCAATCTAGGGTATTAGGATTTACCTCATTGCATTTTTTAATACTTCCTTTGATTATTTATATATCAGGTTTACATAGTTAACTATTAATAAATTTTGGCCTATATAGGCCTACACTTTATAGGTACCTTAGGAGTGGCCTTGAACACCCATCAACAAGTTTTTTGAATAGGGAATACATCTAATATAATCAAAACATAATCTTGTACTTGGACATTTTATATATTTTGCATGCTTTTCATTACAAGTCTTGTTCACAAACCATATTTCTATGGCCACTTTCTTAGTTCATGATTCATTCAAGTACTTGATCTAACATATTTTACGTGTTGGAAGTAATTTGATAGAATTCATCAAGTTCTTGTTCTTGATATGGAATTACTCTAGCTATTGTTTTCCTTATGAAATTTAATGGAGCAATCATGTGATTGTATTCACTTTTGAAGCTCATCATATGCTACTTAATATGCACATATACACCTACTTGGAAAGATAGAATCCATCCTAATAATGCATGATTATGTTATTCTATTTCCTTACTAATAACCTACAAAGCTAGCTAGAAACATGTTGTGCCTTTCATACGCACCTCACTTTTCTCAAGAAAATGGTGAACCCCTTTATTTATTTTCAGTTTTATTAATCAAATGTTCTCGTAGCTTTAAGTGTTCTAGTTTTCCTTGGTTTGTGATGAGTTGATTAGATCATAATATCTAAATACATGGTCTAGTTATAATTTTTCTATTATGAGGTATTGCTTTTGTGGTATCAAGATGTGAATTGGGTTCTCAGATCCACCTCTTGTTTTTATTTTCTTTCCTAGCTAGTTTCTAGGTTACTATCTTTAGAATTTTTAAGCTAGTTAAAATTCTTGATTTTAGTTTAAGGAGATTTTTTATGCTATGTTACTATTAATCATACATTAGAAAAGTATACTATTAGTCATACATTAGAAAATTATCTAAGTGTTCACCGTGAGATTAACCCCTTAAAAATCTCAGGAAACCATCAAATAGTCTTGGGAATAGCTTGGAAGTTGTTTTGGAGTATCTACAACCTTTACAAACCCTCCTTGAAGCATTAAAACTAATGCAAGAGTATTCAAGTTCGCATGCATTCCTATATCAACCAAAAATGTGTTTCCTTGTTATGTTGTTGTTTTCTTTTCTTTCTTGTTTTGGTTACAGGAGTTGATCTTTTTTTAGAGAATTCCAGCTAATTCATGGCCAAGTAATGGATTCATCTTGAAGAATGGGCAATTAAAGTTCAAATTTGGTGAATTTCTAATAAAATTGAGAAAGTTATGCAAATGTGGAACTTTAACTAGTTACAGGATTTACAAGTCCTTTTCGATGGCCTAGACTCCCCTTATTCCCCAGTAAGTTCTTATGGACTTAAAACCTCCATTGAAGCCTATACTCATCCTAGACCTGTGGAACTTTCAACCAATACTGAACATATCCCAATACCTCTCGAATTCCCACAATATACCTGTGGCCCCTATTTCTCCACATGACCAACAAAAGGTTGAGATGTGAAGGTGGCACATCTCAAACCCCCTTGGTTTCCTGCAATGTCTTGATGGATCTTATTTTTCTACGTTGTCAAAGAAGGGCAAGATTTCTCAACAATGATAAAGCATCTGAAACCCCCTTAGGTTTCTCCAGAAGGTTTGGATTTCTCTATTAAATGATAAAATGGTGTAAAAAAGGTTTATAATGGTGTATAAAGAATATCATAGAAGCCAATAAGTGATTGGCACATCATATAATCTGTCAAAATGTGGGGTGGTTGTGCCAACTCCATCATGTCATGATTATAAGATGGATTTTGACTCTTTTGGAGTTATCTTTTGTAATCTTGAAGTTCTCTATAGATTGATTTCAATGTGAAGGTTGAGGAAGTTGTCTGGCTCAAAGTATATATATGTTTGTAAAGCTTGAATGCTAGCACATGTATGAAGGCATGGATCATTATCATACTATAATGCATTGTAACATCATGTACTCTTGTTGTAGTAAGTTTTTATGCATATATTAATAAAGGAATGCTATTATATTATTTTTTGGATTTCTATATTGCTACTTGGCTCAGTAGTGAATTATATCAAGTCACTTGGATGAACTTATGGCTTCCATGCCTTATAACACTCTTGTGAAGAATAGTTACAAGCCAACTACAATCTTTCTTCTGGTCCTGCTTCAACTTACAATCACTACCTTGCATCTTAGTCCTTTCCACATACTATTTTAGGAAAAAGATCTTCTATAAGTGATTTCATTTTTTTTGGTGCATTGATTTTGCACATATTCCTAAGGGAAAGATAAGTAATTTAGATGCATAAATCAACACATACATGTTTGTTAGATATAGGGAGAAATCCAAAGCATATTGACTACTAGATGTATCTACAAACAAGATTGTAGTTAATAGAGATGTAAATGAGAAAATAGTAAATACAATTTTTTAGTTAATGTTAGTTCTACATATAAAGTGTATGGATAACTACTTTGATTTTACAAAAAGTGTTGGTGTTGAAATCAAATAAGGAACATTAGAGGGTGCAAATATGAAGGTCGATCTAGTAGAGAAAAGAGTGAACATTCTTAGTATTCACGATAAAATTTGAGATTGGTGGAGAAGAGATTGATATGTAATCTTCATAGCAAGATTGGGTTGGCGGAAAAAATAGACCAAAGTGGTACTTTACCATAATGAAGGATGTTTGGAAAGATTAATTGCCAAAGGTAATAGAAGGTTAGTCCATGCACTCAAGGAAATAACTTGTGCAAGGTGTTGAGTAGGTAAGTTTTTCTCTAATTCTATTTTTTTCTAGTCTCACTCCTATATCTCCCCCTATGTCTCTCACCCTTCTCTCCCTATGATGTAGGTCTCTCACCTCTATATCTTTCATGGCTCTCTAGTTATTTCCCCCCCTCTACACCTCTCTCCCTCCTCCTTACCCCTCTTTCTCTAAAGTTGTGAAATTATCTTTCCCATTTTCTTCTATCTCTCCCCTCACCTCTCTATCTCCCACCTCTCTCTCCCCCTCACCTCTCTACCTCTCCCCTCTCTAGGTCTCTCAGTCACTCCTTTTCTTCCTCTCCATCCCTCCTTATCCATCTCATCTTCTTCTATCTCTCCCCTCACCTCTCTGCCCTAAACCTTTAAACCCTCAACCCTTTACCCTCTACCATCTACTCTACACATAAAACCCACAAACCTAAGACCTCGACCCTATACCTTAAAACCTTAATCCCTTAGAACCTCAACCCTTTACCCTCTACCTTGTACATGAAATCATCAATCCTAATCCCTCGACCCTATACCTTAAACCATTAATCCCTCAAACCTTCAACCCTTAATCCTTCAACCCTCAACCCTCAACTTTAAACCCTCTACCCTATACATTATATACTCAACCCTAATCTTTGAACCCTCAACCCTTAAACCATAAAACCTCAACTCTAATCCCTCAACCCTATACATTAAACACTCTACCCTCTACCATCTACTCTACACATTAAAGCCACAAACCTAATACCTCGACCCTATACCTTAAAACCTTAATCCCTTAGAACCTCAACCCTCTACCCTCTACCTTGTACATGAAATCATCAATTCTAATCCCTCGACCCTAAACCTTAAACCATTAATCCCTCAAACCTTCAACCCTTAATCCTTCAACCCTCAACCCTCAACCCTCAACTTTAAACCCTCTACCCTATACATTATATACTCAACCCTAATCTTTGAACCCTCAACCCTTAAACCATAAACCCTCAACCCTAATCCCTCAACCCTATACATTAAACCCTCAACCCTCAACCCCAATCCTTCAACATTCAACCATTAAACTCTCAACCCTTAAACCCTCTACCCTCAACCCCTTCACCCTAGACATTAAACCCTTAACGCTAATACATCAACCCTATACCTTAAACCCTAATCTCTTAATGCTCAACTCTTAAACCCTAATCCCTTAATCCCTCAACCCTTAAACCCTAAACCCTTGACTCTTTAACCTTAAATCCTTAAACCCTCAACCCTTAAACCCTAATCTATTAACCCTCAACCATAAACCCTATCCCTAAAGCCTCAACCCTCAACTTTCAACCCTTAAAACCTAAACCCCAAACCTTATCCCTAAACCCGAGCTACCCTCGACACTATACCTTAAACCCTAATCCCTGGGTAAGTGCAAGAAGTTGGGTCCACGAAGAGGGGAAGTTTCGGACAAAAAAAAAAATCTCGCAGAAAACGCGTATGCGTTATTAAAAAACGCGTATGCATTATGCATTGGGTACCCGAGCCTAAAAAAATGCGTATGCGTTATAAAACACGTACGCGTTACAAAACACGTACGCGTTATAAAACACATACGCGTTATAAAACGCATACGCGTTTTTGAGTGCATACAAATAATTTATTTTTAAAAAAATGCTTTTTAGAAATGCGTACGCATTTTGCTTTTTAGAAACGCGTACGCGTTTGTCTTTTCAAAATGCGTACGCGTTTCTAAAAAGCATTTTTTTAAAAAAATAATCAAACAAATAAAGAGCGCATATGCATTTTGTAACGCGTACGCATTTTTAAAAATGCATACTCGTTATTAAAAACTTGAATCTCCAACCCACTTGCAGCTTTGGTTTTAGGCTCGGGAAAGGCTTGGCAATCCGAGCCTTAGCCTTTGACCTGCAACTAAAAAACTAAGGCAGATTGAAGAAGAATGTCCATCTTTGACAATATGGTTGATGGAATTTTTTTTTGAATCAATCTATAAAATTAAAACCCATTACAAAACACGATTTCTAGTTTCCAAATATATAATTTTTATTAATATTGGATTATATTTGATATTTTTAAATTAATTTCAAAGCAAACTAGTCCTTAAACATGAAATACCAGACTTTTTTTGTTTTTTAATAACATTTTTTTGGTGAAGTTTCTTGTAAAAAAAATTATATGACATCAATCTTTAGACAATTCTTTACAGAATGAAAAAAAAAAGTTTCAAAAAATGTTTAGTTTAGGTCAAATTATGTTGTCCGTACACGTTGATTTTTAAAAACAACAATTAAGGCCAATAAAAATTTAATAAAAAAAAAAATATTCAACAAAAAATTACAAAAAAAATTCCTCATCAATCTTCATGTTGTTAGCTCTCTTTCCTCAAAAGGAATTAGCAAAATACTTTTATTTGGGTCAAAAAGTGGTGTCCGTACACGTGCATGGTATGGTAAAAAAACAGGGACTTTTAAAAAGTGGTTTTTATAGATCCCTATCAAAATTTAATTTCTACAATTTGGGTATTTGAATAATTTACATATTTAGAAACTAGATTCAAAATTCAAACTTTCATATTACTGATTTTTTAAAAAATTCATTGTGTAAGTGCCTCAAATTTTCAGTCCAAGTGTGACAAATTATGAAAAACAATAAAAACACTTCCACTTTTTGAGCTTTTTGTGGACCCAACTTCTTGCATCAGCCCCCCTCAACCCTTAAACCATTAATCCCTCAAACCTTAAACCCTTAAACCCTAAACTCTCGACCCCTAGATACCCTTAAACCTTAAACCCTTAAATCCTATACCCTATACACTTAACCTTAGACACTCAACCTTGAACAATATCCCTCAACCTTCAAACCTCTACCCTATACCCTATACTTATTCCCTAAACCCTCAAACCTCATCCATATGCCTTATACCCTCAACCTTAAACCCTTAACCCTATATATTAGACACTCAACATTATCTCTCAATTGTAAACTGTAAACCCTCTACCCTAATGCCTCAACCCTATGCCTTAAATCATTAACCCTAAACCCTCAACCCTATACGTTAAACCCTCAACCCTCAACCATCAACCCCAATCCTTAAACCCTCAACCCTTAAAATCTCAACCCTTAAACCCATTTCCCTCAACCCGTCTACCATATACATTAAACCATTAACCCTAATACATAAACACTATACCTTAAACCCTAATATCTTAACACTCAACCCTTAAATCCTAATCTCTCAACCCCTCAACCCTTAAACCATAAAACCTTGACCCTTTAATCTTAAAGACTTAAACCTTAAACCCTTAAACTCTAATCCCTTAACCCTAAACCCTAAAGCCTCAATCCTCAACCCTTAAACCCTAAACCTTATCCCTAAACCCTCTACCCTCGACACTATACCTTAAACTCTAATCCCTCAACCCTTAAACCCTTAATACCCCAAACATTAAACCCTTAAACCCTAAACTCTCAACCCCTAGATACCCTTAAACCCTTAAACCCTATACCCTATACACTTAACGGGTGAACCCACAAAAGTGGTTTACAATTCGAGTGAGGAAGGAAAACTTCCAAAAAATGATCCCATTCAAAAAAAATTGTTATGGGGGGTGGGGTTCGCTCGAACCTATTAAATGTGGGAACCCGCATTTTCCCATTATGGAAAGGGGGTTTGCTCGAACCCCCCTTTTCCCACCCTCCGACACAAAACAAATTCTAGATTTTTGCCCTTTGAAGCTCGCGTTCAGGATGAAAATGGAGGAGACTTCACAGACCCAACTGGAAAATGGTAGTCCTCAGAATGATCTATCCAAAAATAATAATTTAAATATGTTTCGGTTTTATTATGTATTTATTTTTTAAGTTTTATTAAACATAGGTTTTTCACCAAAAATCAAGCTCTATGTTCTACACATGTGGAAAAATAGTAGATTATCAAAATAAAATTTTGAAAAATATGTTTAGGTTGGGTATTGATGTCCTTGATCCATTAAAAAAAAAAAATTGAATTTCAATACATATAGAAAAATTTATGTTGTATACAGTCCACCTATGTTTGAATTGTAATTGGTTTGACTTCAAAACTTTATTAAGGAAATAATATTTTATAAAACAATATCAAATCAAATGAACTGGTTAGATATCGTAGTTACAAATCTAAATTAAAAAAAAATAGAATTTTATTCTTCATACAAAAAAAATTATGTTGTATATGGTGAGCATCAGTCCTTAAAAATGTTGTTTACTCATAAAAACTAGTTTTCAAAGGAGATAGAAAAAAAAGTGCAATTTGACTCCAAATTTTTTGAAAAAAATATATTTAGAATCTATAGACAAAACACCACAAATCACTAGTTTGCATCATCTTCAAATTCCTCACGGTTTAGCCACTATAGTAGCCTGAAAGTGAAGATTTAGTTTAAAAAATTCAATTCAGTGTCCAGTTCACCTAGAAATTGTAAACCAGTATTATGGGATCACTCAGGCTAGACACTCAACCTTGAAGAGTATCCCTCAACCTTCAAACCTCTACCCTATACTTATTCCATAAACCCTCAACCCTCATCCATATGCCTTATACCCTCAACCTTAAGCCTTGAACCCTATATCTTAGACACTCATCCATAAACATTATCCCCGAATTGTAAACTCTCAACCCTCTACCCTCAACCCTATACCTTAAATTCTCAACCCTCAACCCTAATCCCTCAACCCTATACGTTAAACCCTCAACCCTCAACCCTAATCCTTCAACCCTCAACACTTAAACTCTCAACCCTTAAACCCTCAACCCTTAAATCCTAATCCCTTAACCCTCAACCCTAAACCCTCAACCCTCAACACTTAAACCTTCAACCCTAAACCCTATCCCTAAACCATCTAACCTTGAAATTATGCCTTAAACCCTAATCCCTCTATTAGAACCAGAATTTTCAGAAAAATTCTAAAGGCTTTTTACCCAATTTTATGCTATCCTTTTCATAAAGAATCATGTTTTCCATCCATGAAGCCTAAATCGCCTTCTCCTGCCATCCACAAGGCCATAATAACCTTTTATTGTTGTACTTCTACCTAAATATTCATCGTTTATAGTCCTCACCTTATACCTCTTTACCGCAACCCTTTACAAGACTGCTCGCGGTATCATGGTTATGAACAATCACATTAGGTCGATCCCGCCACACCACAGGAAGGTGAAACAGAGCCTGAGGTAAAGTGGTAGGAGGAGCAAAGTAGAGGTAGGCAACTGTGATGCTGCTAGAAGGAAAAATGTAGTGAGTGATAGAGCGATGAGTTGATGAAAGTAGAGGAAGACTTTGCGATACCGTTGGGAGATGAAGAGAACTACGAGGTGATGTGGTAAGCAACCGAAGTCCACCCGAAAAGAAAGACAAGATGGTGCGACACACCATGTGTTAAGTAGCCGGAGCCCGAAGGAAAAGAGTAGGAGCATTCTGAAGGGAAGTCCCAATAGAGCTCCATGCGGGAAGCTCCTGGCGAAAAGCAACTGTGGTGTGGCCCCCACCCAGATAGAAAGCAAATAGTTGTGTAACGCCACTTGGTGGGCTAGCGGAGCACAGCTAAAAAGAAAAGTATCGTCTAAAGGAGAGCTCTAATGGAATGCCATGTGTCAAGCTGGCAGAGCCTGACAAGAAAGAAAGAAAAGCAATCGAAGTAAAGTCCCGACAAGACGCCAAGCAAAAAACTCTCAGAAACTTGCTAGTGGCAAAGATTAATGTATTAATTATTGTTATCACCCTTTTAGTTTCATTTTTACGTAATCTCCTGTATGGTTATCAAACGACATGACCATTGATATGAGGTTGGAGGAATCTGATGAGAATGCGAGAAGACACAGATCAAAAGGCGCGCGAGATTTTCAGGGAGAGATGTAAAAAGGGGGTTAATACAAATAATTTTCAGAGGGTTTTTTACATAATGAAGACCATGATGCATGTATAAATTCTGAAGAAGTCAATGAAGGTATATGATTTTGTGGCTTAATTGTGGTATCAACTTTTTTTGGAATTATTCAATTATTTGGCTATCTCCACTTTAATGCTTCTCTATTATTTAAATCGATATCTCAAGTATATACTCAGTTTATCAGTGCACATTTGTTGTACTTGTGTGACATCATTAATTGGTTCTTTCAAGTAAAGATTAAGTCCTTCTGGTCAATCATTGTAATTTGGGTGTTAATTGGATCAATAAGAAGAGCCATATAATTAGGGTTGTCAATCTGTCTCAAGTAGAGTTTGTCAACTAATTGCCTGCACGTTTATACAAGTTATAAACCCACAATAGTGTGCTGAATAGTTTGAGTTATTGCCATTACATGTCACATTTTCTAGGTCTTCATTAGACTCTATTTACCCAACAAGGCACTAGTCTCATGCATTTCATTATTTAGTTTCATCCTTTTTTTACATCTGTTGACTGGACATATTATATTTTTATATTGCTTGGATAATTTATACCAAATTAAGTTTGCATCTTTCCACTTCCAAATTTCCATTGTGGATAGACTGCTTAAGGAATAAAACACACAGTTCAAATCCGCTTCATTCATATAGGTACACTCACCTAGGTTTAACAAAGCCTAAAGAGTAGAAGGTTCAAATTCATTATTTGGCCTTGTACATTAGCCAAAATTTTTGTGAGAGCTTAGCAACCTCTCATGGTTAAAACCTACATTTTTGAGACCTAACACCCTCGAGCCTTAAACCTTAAACCCTTAATCCCTCAAACCTTAAACCCTAAAACCCTAAAATCTGAACCCCTAGATATCCTTAAACCCTTAAACCCTATACCCTATACACTTAACCTTGGACACTCAACCTTGAACATTATCCCTCAACCTTCAAACCTCTACCCTATACCCTATACCATCAACCCTATACTTATGCCCTAAACTGTCAACCCTCATCCATATGCCTTATACCTTCAACCTTAAACCTTGAAACCTATATCTTAGACACTCAACCTTGAACATTATCCCTCAACTGTAAACTCTCAACCCTCTAGCTTAGTCCCTCAACCATATACCTTAAATCCTCAACCCTTAACCATAATCCCTAAACCCTATATGTTAAACCCTTAACCCTCAACCCTCAACCCTAATTTTTCAATCCTCAACCATTAAACTCTCAACCCTTAAACCCTCAACCCTTAAACCCAAATCCCTTAACCCTCAACCCTAAAACCTCAACCCTCAACCCTTAAACCTTAAACCCTGAATCCTATCCCTAAACCCTCTACCCTCAACACTATACCTTAAACCCTAAAACCTCAACCCTTAAACCCTCAAACCTTAAACCCTTGATCCCTCAAACCTTAAACTCTAAATTATCAACCCCTAGATACCCTTAAACCTTATACCCTATACAATTAACCTTGGACACTCAACCTTGAACATTATCCATCAACCTTCAAATCTCTACCCTATACCCTACACCATCAACCCTATACTTATGCCCTAAACCATCAACCCTCATCCATATTCCTTATACCCTCAACCTCAAACATAAACCCTATATCTTAGACACTCAACCTTGAAAATTATCCCTCTATTGTAAACTCTCAACCCTCTACCCTAATCCCTCAACCCTATACCTTAAATCCCCAACCCTCAACCCTCAACCCTTAAACCCTCAACCATTAAAACCTCAACCTTTAACCCCTCTACCATATACATTAAACCCTTAACCCTAATATATCAACCCTATACCTTAAACCCTAATCTTTTAACACTCAACTTGTAAACCATAATCCCTTAAGCCCTCAACCCTTAAACCCTAAACCCTTGACCCTTTAACCTTAAAGCCTTAAACCATCAACCCTTAAACCCTAATCCCTTAACCCTCAACCCTAAAACCTATCCCTAAAGCCTCGACCCTTAAACCCTTAATCCTTTAATCCCTTAAACTATTAAAACATAAACTCTCAACCCCTAGATACCCTTAAACCCTAAACTCTCAACCCATAGATACCCTTAAACCCTTAAACCTTAAACCCTATACCATATACACTTAACCCTCATCCATATGCCTTATACCCTCAACCTTAAACCCTAAATCCTATATCTTAAACACTCAACCTTGAACATTATCCCTTAATTGTAAACTCTCAACCCTCTACCCTAATCCCTCAACCCTATACCTTAAATCCTTAACCCTCAACCCCTCAACCCCTCAACACTATTCTAAAGTGAATCATGGCTAACATTGACAAGAATGGACATGTCCTCATGGATCTTAGTCATTTTTTGCTCAAGAGCAACAATTCTGAAATCATGATCCTCCCTCAGTTTTTCCAAATCAACCATGACTTTGTTGAGGATAACATTCATATTTTTGACCCTATTAACAACATAAATCTCCAATTTACTATTGTTGGTAAGATCCATATTGAAATTAGCCAGATAATCCATCTTGATATTAATCTATTTGAATTCATTAAGAAGCCATTTAAAGAGTGTAAAGAGGTAGCTAGTCCCATCCTTATCCATTCTAATGGCATCATTCAAATCAATCAACTTTCAATTCATATGCTCTCCCTAAAAGTATCAGATTTCTTAGGTTGACCATCAAAGAACTTACCACCAGGAGAATACATCTTAACTTTACCTCTACCCACAGATTCCACACTACTAGGGGACACGTCTACATCTACCACCTTATCAGATCTCTTCACTCAAACAACTTTAGAGGCTTCCCTGTTCTCGCGGTTTCCTTTCTCCAACATAGCTTCATCTTGAACATGTTCCTTTCCAACCAAAGGTGCATCCAAGGTAACAACTTCCTTATCCTTACCTAGGCCCAAATTTGGGGCATTCTTACTAGTAGAGGTCCTACCCTCCTAATTCTCAACTTCCCCTACTAGAATCCTCCGTTTCACTTCAAAAGGGAGGGACGACTCTGCCTTCTTTGAACTTTGACTCCCTTTCCTCACCTTCACTAAGCCTTTACTCTTGGACCCAACTAAAGGAGAAACTTTAATTTCTAGATCAGTGTGCAAGCCATTATATTAGGAAGGGAAAGCCTCTTTCTTGGCTCTTTTCTTATACGGATTAATAAAGTATTCTTGGGGTCTAGAGTACTCCTCAAAAGAGCCCGAACCAACATCCTCTTCTTCATTTTCATCAGAGTCATCACTCATTTCAAAATTAGAGGGAAAATCCTTATGCTTACAGGTTTTGTTCACTTTGGGAGCTTCAATTACATACTTAGCTTTGATATGTTTCGTAATCAAGAGCATTAACCCCTCATGTAGATAAGGGTTATTGGGGTTCTTTCTAAATTCTAGGATGCCATTTTCCAGAGACAATAGCAGATAAAAAGGAAACAGTACCAACTTATTATGTCTAAAATGGTTGATGAGCATGAAATGATAGCCATAAATGGCACAAAACCTACCGTCCAAGGTGAAGTTTTAGATTATCGCCATCGCCACCTCCCTCCAAGTAGGCTTTATAGATAACCGATTATAACCTCCACACCCCAACTTTTTAATCTTCCCTTTTACATTGCCTTTCAAGAAGGCAACCATTGCCGATTTGGAAGTCGACCTCTCCTTGTAAAACTTCCTCCCTTGAGTGGAAAGACTAGTTACCTCCGTAATAAAATCCTCAGTTATAATAATCTCCACCCCAAAAATTCTCATCATGTTTTGCCACCCATTAACAAACTCTAGAGAAACCCGAGTGTCGAAACCATGAAGCTTCAACATAAAGGGCGTAACCCTTCCCTTCTCAAGGATTTCCTAGATTAAGCCATTAGCCTTCGTATCCTCACAAGTAATAGGCTTCGTCCTGCACCTATCACCTCTCATGATCAACATAACACAAATGACCGTAGCTTCCTTCCTAACATGGAAAGAAGACAAGAGAAAATGAAGAATCCAAAAAGAGAGGAGGAAAAGAGCACCCAGAAAGCATGTAAGACTGACAACCCTAGTACTAAGTGTCATCATGGTCATAACCCTTAGGAATTTTCCCTTATCTCTGCCATAATTGTGAAGATATACACAACAATCCATAAGTCTTTTCACATCAAAGCGGTAATTATGAGATGATAAGCTATCACCTCTAAGTTCTAACCCACCATCTAGCATATGAAACATGTGATTTTTGATCATTTTTAGCAAGAGTTTGAGTTTTGACAAGGACTAAGTCATTAGAGTCCCAATGCCTAGGAGAGGACACTCCCAAATTTGTAAGGCAATCGACTAAGCAATTAGCTTCTCTATAAACATGAGAGACATAAAAATCTTTGAAGGAGATTAATATGGAGATAAAATCCTCAATAATATGCTCAATCGACCAAGAAGGAGGATTGACCTTGTTAAGACAATTATCAACATGTAAAGAATCTCCCTCCAACCATATTTTTCTAATCCCCTTCTCTTGAGCAAGTTTTAAAGCATGATAGGCTACAAAAGAAAACTAAATTCTTGTTATTACAAGTTATAATGACATTTTCATATTATAATATAAGAAATAGATTGTGTCACAAATATTTATTATAAATGTCATAATGACACAACTCATAATAAGTCACATCACCATTTAAATATTATTCTACCCACTATTATTTTTTATGGATTGCAATTGACAAGTTTCTAGATACTTATAATGTTTCTAGATTTAATTGTGTCAAGATTTCAACTTCAACTTTTCATATCAATGTAGTTTTCCTCAATTTTTTTGACACAATTAAATTAAAAAACATTCTGAGCATTGCTATAACTATGGTAGCGTCTAGATATTTATTATTATTATTTTTAATTTTATAAATTGATATAATTAATTGATTTGTCTAAGTTTATTTTATTCCATTATTAGCATTTATTATTAGTTTTTTAATCAACCTGGACATGCAACTAGAATTTGCATGCACAAACACATACTCTCTACCATATTAACATACATATAGTTTACTATCGGTGTAATCTTTGAACCTCCTTTAGGTGCAAGTGCTAGTTATATTATTAGCCGATAGGCCACATATAGTGTGAGATTTGACCCTGAAACAAGTCTCACGCCTGCAAATCACTATTGAGTCATCAAAAAACAAGTTTTAACTACTATTTAATGGTAAACTAGTTGTCATTTAATGGTAAAAGCCTCCAAAATCTCACTTATCATGTAAAAGCCAAATAAATATCGGTTCTCCAACTAGATGGGAACATTCTATTTCCATTTGCAATATTTTTTGTCAATTTGATGGCAACTTTCTTTTTTCTCATTTCCATTGCTTCATGTTTTAAATTTGTATGCAAAATTTTAAAATGAGATAATGCTTAATTTCTTTAAAAAAAAAATTATATTTGTCTAGGCTTATTTCATTCCATTATTTAATACTTATTATTAATTGTTTAATTCAACCCCATACAACTAGAACTTGCAACACATGACATCCATACACATCCATACACAAACACATACTTTGACATATTAACGTACATATAGTTTTCTATCGCAACAATCCTTACAATCCTTGAACCTCCTTTAAATACAAGTGTTAGAATTATAAATAAAGTGCTAGAATTATACACTTCACGGTTTGGGAATCTGTAGAGGGAGATTACAAACAAATGAACAAGGTAATCTTACTACTGTGTTTCTGCAGTTACTCTAGCTGTCATTTAATACTTTGTCAGTGGAAAACAATGAAATTCATATTTAAATGTTATACATTTCAGTTTTGCTGCCGATCCGTGGATCCCTTAGGCTGTTTGGCCGTGATTTAAAGTCTTCTTCATTCATTCATATCCAAACAAGAATGTTGAAGGAAAGAGGAGGGCCCACAGCACACATGTAAATGGTCAAAGCTTAGAATGTGCTGGTTAAACCCAACCCATAAGGGCATCTAAACTTCACAAAATTGAAGTACCGTACGTGCATTTAAGATGAATGGGGTTAATTCGAGATATGGAGGAATATCTATTATCTGCTTTACTTTACAAAGTTATAACGTAAAGAAACGTATCCTCTGCACAAATTGATATATATCATGGCAGACAGAATTATTCATTACAGTACTCTGCTCAGTAGATCACAGATCATAGATTATGCTTCTCTACAAAACAATCTTTTATGAAAAGTCCTCCAAAGCCCTCTATTACAATTTTAACCTATCCAGTGAACCAAATCTCCTGTAA
The DNA here is from genome assembly GCA_007115665.2 of Sequoiadendron giganteum. Lineage (NCBI taxonomy): Eukaryota > Viridiplantae > Streptophyta > Pinopsida > Cupressales > Cupressaceae > Sequoiadendron > Sequoiadendron giganteum. The sequence continues at coordinate 42,764,012 of CM021104.1, read as the reverse complement.
ACTAACACTACTTTCCAAGATGCAACTGCCCATCAATATACAGAAATGCACAGATACACAGTAAGGAAGATTTTGTGAGCAGCATCAGTGAATATGGCAGGCAGCTGCAAGATTGTTCCAAGGGATGCCACCATAGCTTGAATAACCAGCAGACAAAGCTTGGTGTCTCATGTAATCCCTCTGCCTGTAAGTCTCCCGCATGTCTGAAGCGCTCCTGAGCATAAAGCAGTAGAGCCTGCGAGCAAAACGGGAAAGCTGCCCAAGCATTAAGGGTATGTTTCTTGTGCATGAAGGAATGTATGTAACTGCACAAGACATCAGATCAAACACACAAGACATCTTTAACGCTCTCTGCAAATCTATTCTCACCTGTTTTTCTCTTCACATATATGAATGTCAATCACAAATTTCCTTTAAACCAGAGGACCCAAATTTAAAATGGAAGTAGGAAGCATTTCACCTGCCCTGACAAGGAAAATGATTCTCGGACATCATACTCAAGATTTGCAGTACAATAATTATTGTTATCTTTCTCTTCTATAAATCAAGAAATCGACATGTTCTCCAATCAGATTAAGTAGAGCAAAATATGGCAATAAATGAGACTCATTCACGTCAAAGGTATACTTAATTATTTCGCATATGACAGTGACCGTTACGTTATTCCACAGACGCTATTGTCGCCGTTTGTTTGCACGCACTCTCCTCTTATAAAAATCGTTTTTTTATACCTACTCTTAATACATGTTTTATTTACTATATTTTAAGATTTTAAAATTTTGAGAGATTCCTAACGAGGATATTTGGAGTCAACCTTCCTATTATTAGGTCTTCTTTAGAGGTGAACCATCCTAGTTCCATTCTAAGTCAAATGTAAAATATACTTCTTATTTGTGCACCCAAACATAGGGTAAATTTGACTTAAATAATATGATGTTGATTTGGTGATTATTAACCCTCATTTAATTGGTTATTGTCCTACTAGCTATAGCTAACACTATCCCCATATGCCTTATATCTAGCCTTCTAATTAGTGGAGGAGATGGTTACAGAGAGATGGAGACTAATCTCCTAGTTAGTTGATCCACTAGCCTCAATAATTGTTCCTTCAACATAGGATAAACACTACATGCTCATAAAGGAACCTACAATATTATGTCTTACATAGTGCCTACATTATCTCCCTAGATGTCCTTGTCATGCCAAACATCCCTTGACTTAGTCCATGTGGTGCTAATAGTGTTTGTCCATAATCTCTCACTATGTAGTCTTTGCACATTTGCATGTACTCACTATAATTATATTTGTAGGTCATGTCCCACTTTGCTACCAAGTTATTCCACTCTACACAAAAGTTGACTTGCTCTACCATGGCTTGATCACACTTTCCTACATCTAGTTTCTCTTTGTTTGTAATGGATCTCTCTAAGATATGTGATAGCTACCCTCATTTGGAGTTCATCTACCTACATTTGCCCTACAAAGGGACCCTTGTCCCCCCTAGTCATCTATGTCTATCACCTCTACCTATCCTCATGCATGGTCTTGTCCCTATCCTTGTCCATGTGCCTATGCCTATTCTCTAGTCATTCCAACTCACCTTGTCCTCCTCTATGCCTGTAGTTGGCATGAAATGATCAATCTCATTGGTCTACACTATCTTCACTAGGCCTTGTAATATGTAGTCATATCGATATCCATTATATCCTCCCGTAGATCCTATGGAACTTGTACCAAGCACCTCCAACTCACCCATGCTAGATTCAAATCCACTTGCACCCCCTACTCAGTCTCCTAACTTTCTACATTGGCAAACATGTGCTCTCCCTCTATGGAAATCCCTTGGCATGGTCTACCTTGTAATATGTAGTCATCAAAATATCCATAGTATCCTCCCATATATCCCATGGCACTTGCAATAAACACCTCTTACTCAACTATACTAGTTAATAATCTTCTCACACCCCCATTCACGGGCTCCTCTCTCAATATGCAATAAAACATGTGCTCTCCTACTATGGAGATCCCTTGACATGGTCTAACTATCTCTACACTCTAGATCCAACCTATATTTCTCTATCAAATAGTCGTGTTTATGGATAATGTAGAATGGGGTTTAAACAAATTCTAGGTAAAATTTGTCTAGATTCCACTCCTCACAGTTGAACCATGTGTTCCGCATGATTGCATCAACCTCATCCAAGACTTGGCATCTCAAGTAGGCTAGGTATCCCAAATAAATGTATCCTAATCTCCTTCTATAGGTAAGTATATATGGCTCATGCTTCACTCTCTTGTTTATGTCTCAAATGGGCCTAAGAACTATTATATTCTCCCACACCTAGTTTGCAACACAATAACTAAGTTAAGAATCCATCCATGTCTATATGTGGCTAGGTGTAGGTCTCGATATAATCATGCCAATATGCATGCCCCCCACACAAACTACCTACTATTTTCTCTCATGTCTACACAATAGCTCACTAGGCCAATAGGGAATAATTGACTGATCTTGCTAGGAAATAATATGCTACTAACAAGGGATTCCAAAAAAAAAAGGAAGCTCCTCCACTAATCCCACATATACATCCATATATGGTAACAACCTCATTAAAGCTAGGTGAACCCTATGAAATAATATCTCCATTGAATCCTATAGAGCACAACCACATTAGTACTTAATGTGCCCTTAGATCTAAGTCTATATGGTGCAAGAGCACCTAGGGATCCAATGGGCCTAATATGTTTTGGTTTTTGATTTTGTTTGGGTCTTTGTGTCTAGTTGGTGTAATAAGGTTCTAAGGACCATCTCACATGTTTTACAATAGGTTCCCTAGGCTTGTTGTTGAGTTTCATTGTACAAGTAAGGTCTCCATCCTCACTTTCTAATCTTGGTGCATCTTGGCAACCTAAGGAATCACAAGGCCATGATGCAACCAAACATTTGAGGGGAGTTAATTTTTTTTTTTGGTGAGTTAGGTGGTTCCCAACGTCCTTCCTTTCAAAATACAGTTAGTGGAAATTGGAGGGAGGCTATGAGACCTTAACTCTGCCTCTCTTGGTTGAGGCAAGGGGGTTGATGAAGAAGGTAAGAAGTTTCCAATAAAGAGACTATTGTTTTCTCAAGTTTTTGTGTAAAAATTGCTGATCTCGTACTTGGTACGGTCTCTAGATTTATTTTCACACTTCAAGGCTATAATGGTTTAAAAGGGGATCCATTAGCTTCTTTTTTGCATTGGAGTTGTGATTTTTCTTCAAGGGACAAGGAAGATATTTGCATTCTTCTACTAGGTGGTATGAAAACCCTCAAAACCAGGGTTTTGAGTGAAAAATGCTCTTTTCTTCCATTCCCACATTGTAAAATTGCCTAATCTTTATGGGATGGAAGATACGAATCAATAATTTCATGTTCTTAGGGTCTTGGAAAATGGCACGCTATGTGGAGGAAATTTTGTAATGTTCTAGGCCTGGCATCTCTATGTGACAGGCCTAGTTGTTAAGCAAAATGTTTAGTTTTTGCTTGATTTTGAGAAATCTGTCAAGATGGCACTTAGGAATGTTGAAACAGGTGCGAAAAACCTGTAGATTTTTGAATTGAGGCTTTGGGGTGAAGGGGAGATCCTAGATAGCCAAAACCTAGGTGTAGGTCTACCAATTAGGCCTCTTGGAGCAACGATAGAATTGGCCATAGTGGTCTTTACACTTACAGTCAAGGGGAAAGGTTTGGAGGCTTTGTAGGAGTCCATATTGGGTGCCTAAATCTAATGGTTAGGTGTTGTAATAGTCCCACATGTGGATTCTAATTTGAATGTCCTACTAGGCAAGGGCTACAAGCCTTTAGTGCAAAAGAGGCCTAAGTCACTATAGTGGTGAGTAAGTGATGTATCCTAGGTGCAAGATGGGATGTTGAACCTTGGTTTGGTCCATTTAAACATGGTCCAAGTGTTTCTAAGTCTGTTGGATGGTCTGAGCATATGAACCCTAGGTGTGTTGGGTTTTGTCCTTGAAGGAATAGTGGAGTTGATGACTCCTCATAAGAGTATTTGAGAGAAGCATTGTAAGAATTGTCTTTGCCATTTGTGGTTGATTGTTTTCCTTCCCTGCCACTCTGTGTCATAGTGGTATCAGAGCATGATTGTAGGCATTTGTTGAGGGGAAGACATCATGCCTCCAAAACTTGGATTGGTGGTTGCAAAGGAGCTGAAGGACTTGAGAGAAGAGATAGCGGCCTTGAAATCAAAAGACAGAAGGAGAGGAGTGGCAGTTGAGGAAGAGGGTTCCTCTGAAGAAGAGCCAGAGGGTGAAGAAGATGAAGAGAAACCTTAGGGGGAAGAGATACCCCCTCATGAGAGAAGAATCCTTAAAGCCTTGCAAGCATCCAAAGGAGAGTCCTCTGAGGTAAAGATTGATCTGTCGGTATACAGTGGAAAGATGGAAGTGGAACAAGTGTTAGAGTGGGCGGAGGCATTGAATAACTATTTTGAATACAAATACATGGCAAAGAATAAGAAAGTAAAGTTTTCCAAAACAAAGTTGATCCACCTTGACATGGTGGAATTTCACCCAAGGAGAAAGGGTCAAGTTGGGTAAGTCTATGATCAACTCATTGGATAGGATGGTGCATAGGTTGAAGGTACAAAATTCCTTCCTGCTGATCATGTGGTGCAATAATTCAGAAAGAGGCAAAATCTAAAACAAAAAGATATGGATGTTTTATCCTACACTGAGCAATTCTACAAGTTGAGCATGTAGAGGGTGAGAAGGAAAAAGTGGCCAAGTATATCAATGGCCTAAGACTCAACATACAAGATGAGATCAGTTTGGTTATCCCCAAGACCATGGAGGATTGCATACAAATTTCATATAGGTTTGAAGAGAAGATAAGGAGAAAACAAGAGCAACAAAGTAGAGGAAGAGGCAAGAATTTTAGAGGTAGAGGCAACTTTAGGGGTATAAATCAGTCCCAAAAACATCAAGAAGAATCTAGCCACAATGAATCATGTGGAGACTCAAGTAATAGAGGGGGATTCAGGGGTAGGAGACTCAATGGAAGAGGCATATTTAATGGAGGAAGAGGCTCTAATTAGTTTTCAAGAAGTTGTTACACTTGTAACCAGCCTGGGCATCCAACCATCAAATGCCCTAAAAACCAAGGTTCAAGCTCTCATGGTGGGGAGAGGAGGAATCAATTAGTGCATGAAGATGAAGAGAGTGTGAATTCACCTGCAGTGAGCCTCACATCAGAAGTTGGAGAGAACTTGATGATTAGGAGAACATTGGTCAAGGTACCAATTCATGAAGAACCCCCACAAAGGAAAGCACTCTTCAAAATCAATTGCAAGGTACAAGGTAAAGTGTGTAAGATAGTAGTGGATTTAGGACCAATTGATAATCTTGCTTCAATTGAGATGGTAGAAAAATTGAATTTGAAAAGGATTTCTCATCCTAAACCATACAAAGTTTCATGGCTTAGTAAAGGACAATAGGTCTTGGTGGATGAGCAAGTTTGGGTAGAATTTAACATTGGGTCATACAAGGATAAGATCCTATGTGACATCATCCCTATGGATGTGTGCCACTTGCTTCTTGGTAGGCCTTGGCAGTTTGATAGGAAGGCCAAGCATGATGGGGAGAGGAACACATATTCCATTGTGAAGGATGGGGTGACTTACAACCTCTCACCTCTCTTGGAAGAAGACAAGACAAAGCATGAAGGGCCTAGTGTCTTTATGGTGGGTGAGAAGGAGTTAATGAAGACCTTGAAGGAAGGAGGAGGAAGAGGATTCTTCTTGATTATGAAGCCAAAGAGTGAAGACGATCCACCCGCAAAGAAGAAGGAAGATGCACCTAAATAGGTCCAAGAGTTGTTGGAAAGCTACAAGGACATAATGGTGAATGAACTACCTAGTTACCTACCTACCATTAGGGATATAATCCACCATATTGATCAGATTCCAAGGGCTACATTGCCCAATAAGGCTGCATACAAAATTACACCTGCTCAAAATGAGCAGATTGCAAGACAAGTGGAAGAATTGATGGATAAGGGGCTAGTGAGGAAAAGTTTGAGCCCATGTACAGTTCCTATTGTCCTAGCACCAAGGAAGAATGGGAATTGGAGGCTTTGCACAAATGCAAGGGTCATTAATAGGATCACAATCAGATATATGTTCCTAATGTCAAGAATGGAGGACCTCATGGATTGCCTAGCATGAGGATCTTAATTTTCCAAGATTTATTTGAAAAGCGGTTATAATCAGATAAGGATCAAAGAGGGTGATGAATGGAAGACAAATTTTAAGACTAATGAGGGCCTCTATGAGTGGTTGGTGATGCCCTTTGGGCTGTCAAATGCCCATAGCACCTTTATGCGCCTTATGAATGAGGTATTGAAATCTTTCATTGGAAATTTTGTTATGGTTTACTTAGATGATTTTCTTGTGTTTATCAGGTCTAAAGAAGAATATTTAAAGCACCTTGACATGGTATTGAAGAGGTTACAAGAGGAGAAGCTACTGATCAACATGGAAAAGTGTGAATTCTTGAAGGAACAACTAATGTACCTTTCATTTGTCATCTCCAAGGGATGTTTGAAGATGGATCCTTCAAAGGTGGATGCTATTCTTACTTGGCCAACCCCAAAATCCATGGGATAAGAGAAGCTTTTATGGACTTGCAAGATTTTATAGAAAGTTCATCAAGAACTTTAGTCAAATTTGTGCACCAATCTTGGACACCATCAAAGGAGGTAATTAAGGGTAAGTTTTCTTGGACCAATGAGGTTGATAAAGGGTTTGAATATCTGAAAAAGAGATAGCAAAACAACCTATACTTGTGCTCCTTGATTCTGATTAGATTTTTACCGTTGAATGTGATGCTAGTAATCAAGCAATAGGGGGTGTTTTGAGCCAAGAAGGCAGACTGGTAGCAATTTTCAGTGAGGCTTAATGAAGCAAAGAGGAAGTATTCTTTGTATGATTTGGAATTGTATACTATGGTCCAAGCCCTCAAAAACTGGAGGCACTATCTATTACCTACATAATTTGTTGTTTATATTGATAATCATGCTTTGTGTTTCTTGAATGCGTAGGACAAACTCAATCATAGACATATACTCAAGATTTGTAGTACAATAAATATTGTGATATTTCTCTTCTATAAATTAAGAAATCGACATGTTCTCCAATCAGATTAAGTAGAGAAAAATATGGCAATAAATGAGACTCATTCACGTCAAAGGTATACTTAATTATTTCACATATTATAGTGAACGTTATGTTACTCCACAAACGCTATTGCCGCCATTTGTTTGCACACACTCTCCTCTTATACAAATCATTTTTTTATACCTACTCTTACATGTTTTATTTACTATATTTTAAGATTTTAAAATTTTGAGAGATTCCTAATGAGGATATTTGGAGTCAACCTTCCTATTATTAGGTCTTCTTTAGAGGTGAACCATCCTAGTTCTATTCTAAGTCAAATGTAAAATATACTTCTTATTTGTGCACCCAAACATAAGGTAAATTTGACTTAAATAATATGATGTTGATTTGGTGATTATTAGTCCTCTTTTAATTGGTTATTGTCTCACTAGCTATAGCTAACACTATCCCCGTATGCCTTATATCAAGCCTTCTAATTAGTGGAGGAGATGGTTACATAGAGATATAGACTAATCTCCTAGTTAGTTGATCCACTAGCCTCAATAGTTGTTCCTTCAACATAGGATAAACACTACACACTCATAAAAGAACCTACAATATTATGTCTCACATAGTGCCAACATTATCTCCCTAGATGTCCTTGTCATGCCAAATATCCCTTGACTTAGTCCATGTGGTGCTAATAGTGCTTGTCCATAATCTCTCACTATGTAGTCTTTGCGCATTTGCATGTGCTCACTATAATTATATTTGTAGGTCATGTCCCACTTTGCTACCAAGTTATTCCACTCTACACAAAAGTTGCCTTGCTCTACCATGGCTTGATCACACTTTCCTATTATCTAGTTTATCTTTGTTTGTAATAGATCTCTCTAAGATAAAGTCATGGCTACCCTCATTTGAAGGTCATCTACCTATATCTGCCCTACTAGGGAACCTTATGCCCCCTAGCCATCTATGTCTATCACCTCTACCTATCCTTATGCATGGTATTTTGCATATCCTTGTCCATGTGACTATGCCTATTCTCTAGCCACTACAACTCACCTTGTCCTCCTTTGCACCTGTGCTTGGCATGAAATGATCAATATCATTGGTCTCCACTATCTTCACTATGTTGGATCTCAATTGTGATCATGGTTTGTCCTTGATGAAAAATCCACTTGTTTTGAGTCTCATGGTTTGATTGCTTCAAATTTGGCCTCTCAAGATCTTTATGCTCTTCATACTCAGTTGTCTTGATGTGATATATACTTGATGGCTCTTGGTGATTAAAGTTGGTTAATATGGTGATTCACATGGTTCATTGCATGCATTTTCAAGCTTCAATTTTTACTTGTTGGTACTGATGTTTGACATGGTGTTCATTGTGATAGGGCATGCATTTGCTTCAAATATATATGTCATTGTTATCTTGATAGGTCCCCAGATCTTTATGCTTCAGGTTGATCATGTTCTTGGTGATTCATGTTCAGGTATATTCAGTTGGCATATTATTTCAATTGATCTTTTTCTATTTGATCTTGGCTTCATTAATAGTTATCTGGTTGATCTTGGCATATGGTGTCTTTATCTGGTTTCATATAATCCTCTTTGATAAGGGTTGATGACTTGGCTAAGTGAAACAAGGTCACATTGTATAATTGTTACCAGGTCTCTTTGCATTTGTTTTGACAATGGAAGGTGACTTCTTATGTTTTCATGAAATCTGGTTTACATGGTGTACATTGCTCCTCTAACAATTATCTTGTATGAAGAATTTATTTTGGTCAGCAAGTATTTCATCATATTTCTTTGGTAAATGTCCTTGAAGCATCTTATGGTTGATATTACCTTCAACAAGGATATTGAATTATTCATATTTTTTCACCATAGATGGTGTCAGGCACTAAATGTAGTATTGGTCTTTTTCATTGGTTGGTATTTTGGAATCGACATCTAAAAAGAGCTAAACCCTATTGGGTTTCCCAAAGCATACATTAAAGGTGATAACTCTCCTATCGATCACTTGTGTAAAGTCTTTTGAATATATTTCTTGGTGGATTATCATGTGCAATCGACAACCTTCTTTTCTCATTATCCTTGTCAGTATTTTAAAATTATTTGGACAATGAATAAATTTTATTTTGTGATGAAGTTGAATCGACATATTAAGAGCAATAATCAAGGTGATTATTGTGTCGGCCTCCATGGTAATTAAATCATTATTGTGTTAGTCTCGAAGGTGATTATTGACAGCGGACTCAAACTCATTATAATTTTTTATTAAATCATGTGTATTACCCTTCCAGACTTCAAGTTTTATTTTGTTTTGGAAAAGGTGCATCGAATGTCTTGAGGAAAGGTTAGGGTAAAGCCAGTTTGTGATTTTCACTTTGCTAGGGTTGGTAACCCTAACCGCCGCCATTAAGAGAATGTAACTGTTGTTCTTCTATGATTCTAATTGCTGAAATGTTAAAGACAAAATGCAGTACTTTGTGTTTAAGCAATGAGGGGTATGGTTTCTTAGTTTGACGCTTTTCATAGTTAAGGGCATGAAGGAGGAAGGAGATTCGATGGTGTTACCTGCTGGGTTGGTAGATGCTTCTAAACAAGTTATCATGCTCTCTTTTTCGGTTTTACTCTTCATTATCAAATATTCTATCCTTTGCTAGAAGATTTTTTTTTTTGGTCAAGTTACTAGTTCTTTGCTCAATTTAGAAAAGGAATAAATGGGTTACTTGAGTATCTCTTACATGATAGCTGCTTTGAATTTGATTACATTTATTTTATCCTTTATGGGTATTCTAAAAGAATTGTTTGTTTTGGATATTGGGCTCATGATGTTGTGGAAACCATTTCAATTCATGTTAGGCCTTAGTAGTGATAGTTATTTCATTTTGATCAGAATGAGAAAATTTCATGTGAAGGAAAAAATGCTTTGTGAAATACTGTTTCCACCTATCACTAATAATGAAGGTTTGCATGAACAAATCCATAAGGGTATTTTGGTCTATCAAAGCACTTCAAAAAATGAGATATGAAATTATTGGTGCATATTGTTATTGTATTCTTGGAAAATGTGGTATGATTGGTGCAGATTTGGTTGGATTCAAGGTTCTGAGAACAAAACAGACATGACATTTAGTCTTATCTGAAAACCTTCGGTGAAGGTTCAAAAGGATAGTGTGCATTTTGTCAATAGATAGAGACATAGTGATTGTTCACTAGTTTTTGGGGTTGTATTTTATTTTAAGCATAAGTGAATATGGATGTACTAGTTAATCTACAAATATAATGCCGAGAGATAGCTTTATTTTGAATATGTCTGGTATTTTGAAGGTTTAATTGTGAACCTTTAGGATATTAGGGGTATTGGAATGTAAGGCATTTTGGGTGTTAAAGAATTGAAATAAAAAAATCCTTTGATATTTTTATTGTTTTGAAATTCATTAAGGGGTTGGTGCTCCTTGAAATGGGTGTTTCTAAATGAGGGATTGATTCTCTTTGAGTGGGTGCTCTAAAATTTTCCTATAAGGCATTATAAGAAGTGATTTGAAAATATAAGCCAGTATGGCAGCAATTTAGCAGTGGTGTTTCTACCCTAGGAGAGTTTTCCACTCAAAAAATTCTTTGTCTTATGGTCTCATTGTTTTGATGTCATAATGTGTCTAGACTGTGATGATTTTGTGAGTGATTTTTCTTATCAGTCTATACATTGTTGAATGTTAGTTCCTTCATATCTACAAATATTTATTCTAAAATGTCTTACACAAGTCATTGTTGAAGATACTAATTCAAAAGGAAGCATAAAAGTATTCATTTGATTCATATCGCAAGAATTGTTTCATGCTTATCATATTTCATTCCATTGCTCAGTTGTTTTAGTATCTCATAAGTCTGCATTAAAGTCTGGTGGTCCTAAACTGATTAAACAATGTTGGTCTTCATGTAGAATCTTATGAGTTGCACCCGTTTTGTCATTGTGCACTAATTTTTAAACAATGCAAGTCATATCTTTTACAAATGCAAGATATCTCACACAAGTTTTAATTGGCATAAGTTGTCAAAAATGAACCAAGTTAATGTTATCATGAATGCTCTCGAATCCATTACTCTACCCTATTTTCAAAAGAAAGGGAATCAAAATTAAAAGTCTTGGTCGAAGTTAAAAAGGTTTAGACACTGATTCACCCCCCCTCTCAGTGTCTATCCATACTCCAACAAACTAGGCCTTGTAATATGTAGTCATATTGATATCCATTATATCCTCCTCTAGATCCTATGGCACTTGCACCAAGCACCTCCAACCTACCCATGCTATATTCAAATCCACTTCCACCCCCTAATCACTCTCTTAACTTTCTACATTAGAAAACATGTGCTCTCCCTCTATGGAAATCCCTTGGCATGGTCTAAATTGTAAGATGTAGTCATTTCAATATCCATAGTATCCCCCCATAGGTCCCATGACACTTGTAATAAACACCTCTTACTCAACTATGCTAGTTAATAATCCTCACACCCCCACTCACGAGCTCCTCCCTTGGTTAGCAAGAAAACATGTGCTCTCCTATTGTGGAAATCCCTTGACATGGTATAAACTATCTCTTCACTCTATCCAACCTATATTTCTCTATCGAATAGTCATTTTTATCAATAATGTAGAATGGGGTCTAAACAAATTCTAGGTAAAATCTATCTACATTCCACTCCTAATGACAACCTAACCATGTTCTCCACATGATTGCATCAACCTCATCCAAGACTTGGCATCTCTAGTAGGCTAGGTCTCCCAAATACATGTATCCTAATCTCCCTCTATAGGTAAGCATATTATAAGGCTCATGCTTTGCTCTCTTGTATATGTCGTAAATGAGCCTAAGAATTATTATGTTCTCCCACGCCTAGTTTGCAACACAATCACTAAGTTGATAGTCCATCCATATCTATATTTGGTTAGGTGTAGGTATCGATATAATTATTCCAATATGTATGACCCCCACATAAACTATCTACTATTTTCTCTCATGTCTACATAATAGCTCACTAGGCCAATATGGAATAACTAACTCATCTTGCTAGGATATAATATGCTACTAGCAAGGGATTTAAAAAGAAGTGGAAGCTCCTCCACTAATCCCACATATACATCCATGTCTAGTGACAACCTCATTTAAGCTAGGCGAATCCTCTCAAATAATATCTCCATTGAATCCTTTGGAGCCCAACCAAATTAGTACATAACATACCCTTAGATTTAGGTCTGTAGTATCCTCGACTTGTTCTTCAATATGTAAACATGATCTCGCTTGTATCCATGGAGAATGTGCTAGTCTCATTGTGCTAACTCTCCACCTATGATATTATCTAATGTGCCTTGATCTATGACATATGTGCAATGTAGCACAAGACATATAACTATAGACACTCCCATTCCATCATTCCAAACTATGTTATCAACTATAGCATATGTGATCACCTCTCTTAAGCAGTCAATGCAAGAAATCACTCCTAAATCTAGCCAACAAGTATGGAAAATTCTTCCAAATGCCATCCTAACCTATTTTCTATGCATGTGATATGCTATGCACATATGTAGTGAAATACTGAAACATATACATCTCAATCCAAATGAATGTTCTAAACCATTTAAATTCATCCTATTGAATGCACATGCTTCTTTGTGAAATGCATGTGCCACTTCTCAATACATGCACCAATCCTAAGTACATTCTAAGATTTTTGCAAGTGTCTCTTTCTTTGCACAAATGACACTTATGACATTTATTTTGAAATGCTCCACATACTTCATGTAATACCATGCACACACCAAAGTATGATTGTTCTAGCTTGGTATGAAGAATTTCTAAATTTTCTATCCCCTCATTAATGACCATAAATGTATCCTAAGCCAAAATATTGTACATACCAATTCTCCCATGACCACAAATTCCCTATATCAGCTCATACACTCTACTTGATGTTAATCCCAAGACACACTCTCCATCTTTCCTCATCTCCTTGCTCTACACTATTTTATGTTCTCTCAACTCGCTAAGGGTGAAAATGAAATATTTTCATTATCCTAGACCTATTTATTCACCCCTTAACCCCTAATTATCACTGATAAATTTTCTTATCCCCTTTCATCATCTTTCACTCCATTTTTCCATGTTTAATCTATTCTTTGTTATTTCTCTTAATTTTTCCTTCTCTATCCTATTTTTCTCCTCACTTCTTCTTTTAAGAGCTTACTCACATATTTTTCCCAAATGACCTCAAAAGGTATTATCCTTCCATCTTATTATTTTTTTTTTCAATTGACTAAGGCATGCCACAACCAAATCAAAGAGGGATTTAAATGTAGACACCTAAAATAATTTCTTGACAATTTCATTGTCATCAACTCGCTTTACATAATCACCTCTAAATTAATTGATTAAATTATATTTATTTAATAAATTACCCTAATATATCTACATATATTAATTAAATAATTTTAATTATTTAATTAATTAATTTGACTTCTAACCATACTAGAGATTCAAAGGAAATAAGGCTTGTGGGGGTGGATGGTGATGGTGTTGTGTTGTCTAGGGTTCATGGTTGCTTGAGCTATAACCTAGGCTATTTGTTGGGTCTCGTGTCACTCTTGTTGTAGCCCTTTTTCTCTTCTCCCATATTTTCTTCTTGGGTGATGATTTTGATGTGTGCAACATGGCTTTGTTGCCTTCTTTTCTATGTTTTGTGTAGTTTTTTTTCTAGCATTTCTTGTTTTTTAGAAAGTTTCTTTTGTCATTATTTGTCATAAAAGTTGTTAGGGATTATTCTCCCCAAGGTTATTTCTTTATTTTATCACGAGGCAATATGTTTTTTCCTTCCTTTTATTCTTGCAGAGTGTTGTAGGTGCACTTTGTGCTCTACACGAGTGTTTAACATTATCTCCATTTTTCTTCGTATGTTTTTTTAGTGTTGGTTTTAACTTTGGTTGTGTTTCATGGATGGATCTGGAGATTCTCTAGGTGGACCCTTGCGTTTCTCATTTAAATAGGTTGTTTATTGGGGATTTGGGTAATGCAGGGGGAGTGGCTTGCCTTTGGAACCCTCATAATATTACTTGGTCTTGGTGTTTGGGAAGAAAAAATTCAATTTTATTATATGTCTCTTGATTTTCTTCTAGTGAATCTCTCTTGCTTACAAATGTGGATGTGCCTTCGAATTTTATAGGTAATGTTCTCATTTGGGCCCATGTTTGATTTGTTTGTTCTTTAATGCATTATTTGGGTGATCCCACATAAGTGGTTAACACTTTTGTGGAGGAAGGGGGATTTCATTTTTTGTGTTTACACAAAATGAAGGGGTTCAGGTTCAAGCGAACACTATGGTTTGATCAAACCCAATGTTCGCTCCAACCCATCCCATTAATGAGTGGAAATTTTAAAATAAGGGGGTTTGATCAAAATGGGGTTCATTTGAACCCCCTGATTAGGGATTTAAAAAAAAAGTGACTATCATTTTCACATGCGGTGAATAGAGCATGTGAATGGTAAATAGTGCGATGAACATTCGAAGCATGTGAACAAGCAAATTGTTGGGCGAATGAATGAGCCACTTTCGAGCAACCTCCATAGTATATCACCCTCCAAACAATCCTCCAAGGTTGGTTACATGCTTTCCATTTGAATACATCCATGAATTGCATTTTCAAGAACTATGATATATACCCTAAATATAGAGAAATCAATTCCATGAGGCCAAATTTTGTGTAAAGTTTTAAACATTCAATTTTTTTGACAATAATTTGTTTATAGTTTCAAATAATCAAAAACAGTGATATATACACTGTTCCAAAGCTACCATTTTGGCCCAAGTAGGGCAAAGCTTGTCAAATTTGGCTTTACAACATCAATTGCATTTGCTTGAAAGTTTCTAAAGCCTTTTCAACAAACCCATTTACATGAACATAATTTGGATTTATAGCTACCAATTGCATTTTTTCTATAATTTAAATGCTTTGATGGGTATCCATACCTTGTTCCAAAACCCCCATTTTTGCATAGGCAGTGAGAATGATAACAAATATAAAATAGATAATCTATTTTCAACACCTCTTCCAAATATTCTTTAAAATTTCTAAAGTATTTGAATAAAAAATCTATTTTGTGAATATCCTGCACAAGGAATTCAATGAGAACACATTTATTGGAGGAATTTTGTCAATCAGTTCAAACATTGAGATTGAAGGTTTTTTTGATATAAAACCTTTAATTTATAATCTGCAATATTATCTGTATACACCTAAAATTGGTCTGGAGAATCCGATTAATTAAATACAAATTATTTGATTAATTATCCTAATTTCCTCTACTGTTTGAATAAATAGAAATATTTATTTATATAGTTCATGTTCACATTCACATTTAAATTCTTCTAATGTCTCATCTTAATTAAATAAACAAAATTAAATACTTTGTTTGATTTAAATATCAAATTCCTATTTTATTCTATCACATCAATCTTAAATTAATTAAATAAAGATTAAATGCTTTATTGATTAAATTGCCATATTCTTCTGTTTAATTTAATAAACAACTTCTATAGTTCGTTTTATTAAATTATTTATCCCTCTTTTGCTAATTTAAATAAATCAAAATATTTGAATTAAGGCATAAGGAATATTCCATCTATATTTCCTCAAAAATGAATTAGATATCCTATGTCTAATTTATGTCTAAAATATGTCGCAATTAATGCTTTGAAACTTCACGGGAAGTTTTGGAGACAAATTGGAGATAAATTCCAAATTCTTCTCTCAATCCTCCTCCATCAATCCTTCCTCTTCTCTTGCCTGGTGTTTTCATGGGTAGAGACAATCACCAAAATTCTCTCAATCTCCTCCATCTCTCACCGTTCAATCCTCCAGATTGAATCCAAGCCTCTCTATGCCTTCCCTGTGCATTTCTACAACCAAGAATTCTATAAATACAACCTCATTGAACCAAGAAAAAGATCCCAGGTTATCAAGTTTACTCTGCAGAATTTCATCAAGCATTAAGCATTAGCATCCAAGCATCAAGCAATCAAGTTTTCATATCATGGTTGCCTCCTGTAGCTCTTCATTTGTCCATTTTCATGTTTAATCATCTAGAAATCATCATATAGGATTAGTTTCCTGTATTTAGCATCCATCTCATTCTTTCAATTGTCATTTTAACAATCATAGTGCACTCATGATCTAAGAGCCATCTTGATTTAATAAATCTTGGGAGATAGAGAACAATATGACGCTTTCAATAGATTATTGCTTTGAATTGATTCAATTTGATTTGATCTTTGATATAATTTCATATTAAGAAGTGTTTATTGCTTGACACCTAATTCACCACTTACAATTTGGCGACCACCATGGGGCATTAACCCCAATTTTATCAAATTTTCTAGAAAGTGTCACACAATTTTCTAGTGTATTTTCTTTTAGTGCTTTCGTGGAAAACTACAATGCTTCCACCAAAAATTTGAGTGCTTTGAGATTTAGCGCTTCCATGTCCTATTTCGGTGCATCAGTGATTTAGCGCTTCTGTGTCAAAATTTAGTGCTTCTGTGTCTTGTTTCAGTGCTTCGGTGGAATATTATAGTGCTTTTGTAATTTTAGTCTGGATCTGACGCGATCGCAGCCAGATTTTATTTTTTCACAATTGGGCTAAAATTTATCAATCCTAGGATAGTCACTTCAGGTTTTCTAAAATTTATCAATCCTAGGATAGTCATTTATTGGTTTCTAAAATGTATCAATCCTAGCATAGTCATCACATTTTTACAGTATAAGTTAAAAAGAACAACATGATTTATGTGAAGCAACACCTTCACATAGATTAGAAATTTTCTTTTTGGGCATAAAACATAACAACTTATATGTTGTTCTTGTGATGATTAGGCTTATGCTCTCCCCTTAACTAGGTGACCAAAGTCCCAGATTCACTTTTTAATTCATGTTATTTATGCTTTGTTAAATCCTTTAGAAGGCCTGCCGTAGTGGGAAAAAGTACTCACCCTATGGGAACGACCTAAGTGGGAACACCTAGAGCCAAGGATTCCAACCCACTATAATAAAAATGCAAGTTGTTGATGAAAGTCCAACTTGACAGTAGTGAGCAAGATAACCATCCCCAAAATCTTTGTTCTAAAGATTGGCAGGTCTCCTGAGGGAGTTTATCTATTTGTCGCACTGCACGAAATCCCTATCTACGAACCATAGAGTAGTATCCCATCAAGTTAGTATCCATACATTTTCATACTCACGGTGCAAGGGGGGGGGGGAGAATCTGCCCCCAAGACACTCACCATATAATTTCCTCGAACTATTTGCTTAGAGGACAAGAAATCCAACTCTGAGTACGCACCTGGAAATGACAAAAAAATGAGCACCCTCTAGGGGGTGACCAGGTTGTGTGCATCAACGCAATTTTAAGATGTGGGCTATTGAGTATAACGATGACCTTTTTGACCTTAAGAGTGAGTTTTATTGAATTTTATTCTTTGTCAAAAACCAATGGAAATCAAGAAGGATCATGTTTGATTCTTAAACATACACTTGTTGTTTAGACTCTACGTCTTAAAGAAACAATTGTTTTAATAATGTTTGTTGTGTTTTCAAAACATTAATTCAGATAAGATCATCTTGAAAAACACAAAGAAAAAAAAAAGCTATGGGAAACCCCTGTCAGACAGTTAACATCAAAAATTGGATTTTTTTATCAGAACATAAACTTTCCTAAATCAAAATAGAGTCTTAAACTTGCATAAATTAGACTTTACGATTGAATTTGTTCAAATCAAACCAAGATATACCATCCAAAAGTGTCTCAATCAAACACATTTAATTAGTAAGTTAAGTTTTAGGATCATTCATCCTAAATCAAAGAAACAAAACCCTATAATCAAACTTATCAACTTAGTCTGATCAATAGAATCTATTATTCTATTTGACTTAAGTTAATATCCTTGACACTTTACCAAACTAAGATCAAAATTTTATTGAAAACAATAACGTTTGTATGTCCATTTTAACAAGGTCACAAGGACTAAAAATCCAAAGAATAGGAAATTGTAACTCAAACCATCATGGCCAAAATAGATGAGGATCAATTGAATGCTTTAGCTCATTAAATGAAAAACCTTCAAGAACAAATCTAGGATGTGCAAAGGGAAACAACCACAGAGAGATGTTTGCTACCAGACATTTTCTCTTATTCCTCTAACATAAATCTTGATATGACACCCTCTCCACCAACAACTACATCATCAAAGTTTGATGTCTTTGAATTTTTACAAAAGATCCATAAGCCCAAATCTAAGTCCTCAAACACAAATGATATTGAGAAATCCTATCATGTCATGCATTTATCTCCATCCACAATAAGACAAAATAAACCTCAAGATTATTTCACTCGAATTGAAAATTCCATCAAATCATCCTCTTCTATCATATCTTCAACATCTAATGATTCATGTCAATCTCTCAATCCAAAGCATGCTAGCATAGACTCCCCTACACATCAAGATCAAAATATTCTTTCCACTCCATCAAATGATATCAACATTCCACAAATTCTTCCAATCTTTGATGAAGATCCCATTTCTCAAGAATCTTATGACGATCCCCTCCTTTCACTTTTCATCCAAAATAATTCCCTTCCATCTCAAGAGACAAGTATCCTTCCAGATTCTTCTTCCACATCATCTCATCAATCCATACCATCTCATAATTCTATTACATCACAAGAGCATGATAGTTCTTCCATCCTATCTAATGATGTCTTACCAATTGATGATCAAGACATGCTTTCTACACAATCTCATGATTCCCTTCCTCATAAAGGTAAAGATATGCTTCCATTAAAGGATACCCTTTCATCCCATGAAGATGTTTATCCTTATCATGATCAAGATATGACTTTCATACCACTTCATAATTATTTTCCAAGTCAAGATTAAAACACCCCATCATCCCCATGTCAAGAGCTTATCACACCTACTCAAGCTATCCATGAACCCCATACCTATAAATTGGGATCCTCCACCTTTATCCATTCCGGTTTACTTCCAACACCTATCCTCTCATCCATATCATATCCTCCCAAATATGGACTCGCATCTTGTTTCACAAACAATACATATCCCATTGGTAAACATATATGTCAAAGCATGAATTATAAAGGAAAAGGATTAGGCCTTCATGAGCAAGGTATCCTAGAACCCCTTTCTATTCAAAGAAATCCATATCACCATGGCCTTGGTTATACACCTAAGTGTCCTAATTTTTCAAACATACCATCTATCTTAGGTCCTCATCCTAGTCCATCAAACCTTCCCTCTATCCTAGGTCCATATCCTATTTCTCAAGAACAACAAAGGCACACATCCTTGATGCCCTTTCAAAATTCTACCCACATTAACTCTGCCATAATACCTCCATATCATTCATCTCAATCCACCCCTCCCATTTCTCTTGGAAGAAATTTGGGTGCCAAATATCAAAAGCTTCTATATCAAAATCCACATGTATCAAAGGATCAACATGTCTCCTCGAAAAGACATGCCAAAATAAAAGAAAAATTGATCCAAAATTAAAAGAAATTTTCAAAAGGCCAAAAAGGCCCATCAAAGAAAAAATATCAAAGACCACAAAGGTCCATAAATCAAAAGAAAATTTCAAAAGGCCACAAAGGCCCATCAAAGCAAAAAGGAAAATTTCAAAGACCACAAAGGTCCATAAATCAAAAAGAAAAATGTGAAAGGCTGCAAAGGCCCACAAAGAAAAAATCAAAATCAAAAGTCATGTGGATTCCTAAAAGTCTCATAGAAGCAATAAAATCTAAATTGGCATCCAAATTTGCTAATCCAAAAGCTTCCTCCAATTTTCCATCTAATAACCTATCACCTTCCAAATCCATTTTTCCTCCATCACTCTGCCACCCATCGAGGTGTGTGCCAATGCTGATCTTTCCATCCTTTCCATCTATCCATCAACATGCCTTCCAACCTCCTATCCATTATCCAACATTCATCCCCCATCATTCTTCTTTAATCCAAACCTTTGCATAAGTCCTTAGATTCTTCCATTATATCATTAATTTGCCAACATTTCGGAATCTAATTCCCATTGGCATGGTTTATTAGAGGGATATTTTTTTGTGAAACTTGATGCTTAATTATATCATCCATATCCTATCTTCCATATTCCTCTTGCAATCTACACTTAAGGACAAGTATCATCCATCTTACAATTCATGTTCATTATCCTTTCTATGCTCATTCCTTACATTTCCACCTTTGATCTTAACAAGGTTAAGGATCTTCTTGAACATCATATATCTTATCCTATGCACTTTATCCATATCTTCCATACCATATCTTTCATCTTATCCATATTCCATCATTCTTACTAAATACATCCTTTCTTCCTTTCCTTGGTCTTGATCAGGAATAGGGGAAAAATACTTGGGCCTTGTGTCTATATCTTATCTATATGATATTGATCATGCCATTCATTATTTTTATCCTCACTTTCTTCCATTCCATATCTTGTAGCTTATCAAAATTCATGTCATCATGTCCATTTGCAACCTCGAATATTATCATACAAATCATATTTAAGCCTAGCTACAAAACATTATCCAATCCTCATATCTTTTGTCAATCAATCATCAACAATCATCAATCTTATCATCATCATGTCTTATGAAATCGATCATTCTTGGCATCTTAATCAATCATACCATTATCATCTTTCGACAAGAGATATGTTGCTTGTGTGACATGTTTTGTAGTGAAACTTTCATTTTGATCTATCAATTATCAATGGTTGCATTTACCCCTATTGTGGGGCATCTTGTTCCTTCAATCAGGCATATCATCTCATTTCATCTTAAAATATCCTAAAAAATACAAAAAAATCATAAAATTTGAAATAAAGGTGCAATAAAATCTCAAGTACATAACATTGCAATGTGGTCATGTCTCACCCTAGCTTGGGGGTAAAATCTTAAAATCACTAGGGGCAATAAACATCAAGCTTAACAAAATGGACAAACATCAAGGAAACAAACACAAAAAAAACAATGATTGAAGTGCAAACATCAATCACCATCAGAACACTTTGAACATCCGTATCATATCAAAATCCAAAAACATGTCAAACATTAGTCAAAAATCCAAAAAACATGTCAAAAATCCAAAAAAACATGTCAAAAATCAATCAAAATCCAAAAAAAATGTCAAAATTCAGTCAAAACTCCAAAAACATGTCAAAAATCAGTCAAAAATCCAAAAAAATATCAAAATTCAATCAAAAATCCAAAAACATGTAAAAAATTCAGTCAAAAATCACAAAAACATCACAAAATCAGGATGGATGATCTAATCTAAATAATGACTGAAATACTTTAAGCAAAGGTTGAACATGTTGCATTTTGATCATTGTTATCATTTCTTTGGAGCAACTCGATGATGTATTGGACTAGAGAAGCAAGGAAGGAGAATGGTATTTTATTTGTCTGTTGTTTGTGACTTAATCAAAATTACTGTGTGAATTGTTGTGGGAAGTGCTCTACAAAGTATCATGGATGAAATTCCAATTCACATAGGAAAATGATTGATTCTTGTCTATTTACGCAAGAAATGCTTAGGTCATCTTGGTTAAATTATACCTCGATGCTTCTGTTTGCTTGCAATATCAAAAATCATGAAAGTAGTACTCAAGTCATTATTGGTCTAACATATACCATTGTTGCTTGTACTCACTTTCAACATTTTTAAAGCTCTATGATGATACAAAGCACAAAAGTATTGTTAAAATGGCAATAGTTTGCATATAGTTGCATGATAAAATTAGACTGCATTCATATTAGTTTTGCATCTGCATTATAGATTTTTCACATCGAATTAATGATATCTATATCAGCCTGCACTAGATGCGGAATCATGTCCCACATCTTTGGGAAAAACTCTAAATTCCTCCTATAATCAATCAAAAATTAATCAGCCTATCAATCTAATCAGCTCTGGTGAGACTTTGATCAAATCTCATGAGCGACTATCATTGAACCTCACCTATCATGAGGTCAATCAATCAATCCATCATTGATCCTCGCCTATCATGAGGTCAATCATTAATCTATCATTGATCCTCACCTATCATGAGGTCAATTATCAATCTATCATTGATCCTCGCCTATCATGAGGTCAATCATCAATCTATCATGAAGTCATTCATCAACCAATCATTGAATCTCACCTATCATGAGATCAATAATCTTCTAATCTATCAGGATCAACAATCAATATCAAATCAAAGACTGACACGATCAAAAATCATCAAACATAAGGAGGCTTAATACAAATTCATCCAGGGGAACTTTCTACATTCTATATCGGGAGATAAATTATTTCTTCATCAAATCTTCATCAAAACATCATCAAATCATCATGAAAATTTCAAAAAAAATCTAAAAAATCATCAAATCATTAATTTATCTCCCGAGGGGGCATATTATCAATCATCTGAAAATCAATGTCTGGGGCATACACAATTTTTTTATCATTGATCCTGGCAATAGTAGCAAAATTTTCTTCGAAGCAACACGTAAACACATCACTTCGAAGAGGGGCAAAATGTATACACCTAAAATGGTCTAGAGCATCCGATTAATTAAATACAAATTATTTAATTGATTATCCTAATTTCATCTACTATTTGAATAAATAGAAATATTTATTTATATAGTTCACATTTAAATCTCATCTTAATTAAATAAAAAAATTTAAATACATTGTTTGATTTAATTATCATTTTCCTATTTTATTCTATCACATCAATCTTAAATTAATTAAATAAAGATTAAACTCTTTATTGATTAAATTGCTATATTCTTTTGTTTAATTTAATAAACAACTTCTATAGTTCGTTTTATTAAATTATTTATTCCTCTTTTGCTAATAAATCAAAAATATTTGAATTAAGGCATAAGGAATATTCCATCTATATTTCCTCAAAAATGAATTAGATATCCTATGTCTAATTTATGTCTAAAATATGTCAAAATTAATGCTTTGAAACTTCACGGGAAGTTTTGGAGACAAATTGGAGACAAATTCCAAATTCTTCTCTCAATCCTCCTCCATCAATCCTTCCTCTTCTCTTGCCTAGTGTTTTCATGGGTAGAGACAATCACCAAAATTCTCCCAATCTCCTCCATCCTTCACCATTCAATCCTCCAGATTGAATCCAAGCCTCTCAATGCCATCCTTGTGCATTTCTACAACTAGGAATTCTATAAATACAACCTCATTGAACCAAGAAAAGGATCCCAGGTTATCAAGTTTACTCTACAGAATTTCATCAAGCATTAAGCATCAGCATCCAATCATCAAACTATCAAGTTTTCATATCATGGCTGTCTCCTGTAGCTCTTTATTTGTCCATTTTCATGTTTAATCATCTAGAAATCATCATATAGGATTAGTTTCATGTATTTAGCATTCATCTTGTTCTTTCAACTGTCATTTTAACAATCATAGTGCACTCATGATCTGAGAGCCATCTTGATTTAATAAATCTTGGAAGATAGAGAACAATATGATGCTTTCAATAGATTATTGTTTTGAATTGATTCAATTTGATTTGATTTTTGATATAATGTCATATTAAGAAGTGTTTTGTGCTTTTCACCTAATTCACCACTTACATTATCATATATAAATTTCATAAGACATTGAGATTGAAGTTTCTTTTTATATAGAATTTATAGGTATAAATAGTTTGATGGTAGAAACTTTATATATACATATAAAAATATGATAAATTTATGATTATTTTTCTTTCCAATCTATAAATTTTTGATGTGCTTGGCTATATAATTGAGATGATTCACTCATAACAATGATAAAAATTTAGTAGCAAAGAAATATTTTCAAGACATTGCTACCATTCTACATAACTCAATTGGAAATAAGAATATTATTTTATTTTAACTAAATATTGTGTGTACTCTATCTTGAATTACTAATTAATTTTGAATTATATACTTATAAAAAATAAAAGCATCCTCTATAACATAGAATAGATAGGTTAATTAATTTGAAATAATTTATATTTTTTTATATTAAGAAAAAATTACAAATATGGAACTCATATGAGAAATTGACTAAGACAACTCTGTGTGAGAATTAAGATGAGAATCATATATACATTCTTTTAAGAATTAACATTAGATTAATATATAGCTCATGTACTATATAATCACAAGTTAGAAACCAACAATGGAAGATTGAGAGTCTCAACTAAGAATTCCACCTTATAAACCACATTCATACTAGAAGCCAACAACTAAAGACCAAATTTCATATTTAATAGAGTTCATGTGTTATATTTCATATTTCATGTGTTAAAAAATTCATGAGATGGAATATTTGGAATAAGTGTGTAAACCATTTGTAACTAAATTCAAGTGTCAAATTAATGGAAAAATATAAATATTAAGAACTAAAAGAAGGATCCAAACTATAAAGGAAAATAAAATATTAACTTAAAACCTCAATGTCAACACAAGAGTTGAGATAAAATTAGACAAAATTTTAGTAGGAGGAAAGATAAAAAAAATTTAAGATACCCATGGTAGATGAGACCAAACAAAGAAATCAAATTTTATTCATCTATGATACCTAATATTCCATAAAAATGATCTTATTCTAGGTGAAATATGGTTTTTCAATATAATTTGACAAGAATATCACCAAGTCTTGATGAAAATTTTATAAAAAAATAAATTATTAGTGGTGGAGAATATGGAATTTATGCTAAATTTTAAATTTTAGGCCTACCACATTCAAATAATTGAGCTCACATTAGATAGATTAATTGAGGATAAATTTATAGCATAACACTATCCAAATAATGCCTCAATAACTATCACTTCACTAATATTACATATCATGCACAACATGAGTAATGTCTCAAGAACTATCACTTAACTAATATTGCATATCATATGACATCATGTCACATACCAAGCACACCAATATGAGTCTCCACTCACTAGGTGTCAAGATACTAATCCATGAAGAGATGGTTAGCAACCAAGTGAAAGGATTATCCTATAATTGTGATGTTCTATACTTCCTATGTAATGATAGCTAATAAGGGCATACTAGCATGCATGGAGAAACATAGGAAGTTTCTAAATATTTGTAGAGAATTATATTTTGTAACCTAATATGTTTGGTCTCCCACTAGGAGGCTATGGCATGGTTTTGGGAGAATAATAGTTACATAAACTTGAGACCATCATTTACGAATTCTTTAAAATGTGGATTCAATTTACTAATAGTTCCCATAAGTACACTCTCATAGGGGTGAAATTAGGTTCCACACACCTCATTAGATCACATAAGGTATAATTGGGTAACAACTTACCAAGTTATTATCTAAATAAGGTATCATCAAGGGTAACATAGAAAATTTATTAAATAAGGTATCATTGGGTAACAACTTACCAAGTTATTATCTAGATTTTTTACATTGACTCAATCATCAAAATTACATGAAGTGATAACCAAAAATATCTCAATGTTTATAGATTCCCATATATTATCACCTCAAAATCCCCATAATCATGAACTTTAGTTGATTCCAATTAGTACACCAAATAATATTTAAGAACCTTGATATGATTTTGTGCAAAATACCTTGAGATTAAACAATAGTGCACAACCTTCTTTAGGTATCGGTCATCTAACCTAGTGTGGTCCACACTCTTCCCATGTACTCTTTATTTAATAAAAAGGATGGTTCATGTTGTTTAAGTGTATGTTTTTATATATAAAAAAAATCACAACCAAGGATATGTTTCCCAATCCTATGATTGACAACCTACTCAATGAATTTCATGTAACAACTTTATTTTCCATAATATACTTTATAATATAGCTATCACCATATCTTTCTACTTGAAGATGACACTACTAATACTAAACTTTAAGTTCATGGGGCCACAAAAAATGTTTCATGATGTAATTTTTCTTTACTCATTCCATGTCTACAATTGAAATCTTGATAAATAAAAAAATTAACCCGTTCTTTGGAAATTCATTTTTATATTCTTTAATAATATATTTTCCTATATATCCATACATCATTAGGAAGAGAACATATTTTATCTATATCAAGCCCTCCAACTTATTTCATCAAAATAATCATGTGTAAATCCTTCCAAGTATTCATTTGGGAAAAAGGGTGTATTAAATATCAAGAAAACATAAAGATGTAGTGAATTAATATAAGCCTAAAACTCAGAAAAAAATAACTTATTAAGTGTATAATAGCTATTTTAAAAATTTATTTTAACACTCATAATTTTTGTGGGTATCACCATAACAACATAATATTAGATTTCAATCATCAATTTAAGTAAAATTGTTATGAAAGCCATTAAAATTAAATATTTTTATAGAGATAATATCATTTTAAATTTAAATAATGATCTTTTAATTTTTATCACAAATAAAAATAAAAATTTGCATATAGTTGTCTAAGTTTAAAGTTCACACACTATAACTATACTAGAGGCCAAATTTTAGGAGATGAGTAAGTTATTGCACCTCTTATTATGAGAATATTATGAAAATATTCAATAATCATCTTAATCAATAAAATCTATAAAATATTTACAAACAAAAATTTCTCATATATTTAACCTTTTCTCTTATTTTTAGGTTTTTGTTTTGTCCTTTGAAAATCACACCCCCTAAAACTTTAATAAATTAAGTAATAAAGATTGTACTAGTAGTTTTTGACATATTTATTCTTGTCGTAAGTCACAAATTCACAAAATCACAAAATTTCTCAAAAAGTTGATAATTTAGATAATTGACAATTGATTTGCGATGTGACCGCATTATATTCACTAAAACTTAATTGATGCGATCAATTGAATCATTCAATTAGGTGAAAGTGAAGGGTAAATTAATGTTTATTCAATTTTCAATTTTTAAAAGTTTACTATTTTGATTAATCACTAATTCAATTTATATTGGTGGAAGATTTGAGGTAATAGAAAAAGTATGTACAAAGTTTAAATCTTCATTCTCTCCTATTCTTTAATTATTTGTTTTTTTGCACTAGGGTTAAATCTTCATCCAAGTTTGTTGTGTACTTATAAAAAACCTTTATTCCTTAGTATCATGTTCTTGTACATTGTATGGTAACTTTCATGATAAAAATTATGTGCACGTCTCTTCCTCCTATCAAATTTTCTTTATGGATATGAGGAAGTTTATTTCTAATATTTTGGTTTCCTCCTTATCAAAATATTGCTTCAATAATTTAGAAATCATATTTACAAGCTTATCATCTCTCTCATTTTCTTCTCTTATTTTTGCCTTCAATAATGACTAAATTGATTTTACATGACCACCAATGTTAAGTAATGATGCTTTCCCTTTATTACTACTTATAGGAAATAAATCTTAGATGCAACATTTATCAATGTTTTTCAAACTGTCTTTAATGGAAAATTTTGTACTAGAGTGCATACTTGTAAATTTAAATTTTAGAATTGTTTTAGAATATATTTTCTATGCAATCTAGTAATTTGAATGTTTTTGTTATTAAAAGCTATGATAGATGTTGAACATGTTTTTTGTTAATGGTATGAAAATATTATTGATGAGTAGATGAATTATTAGAATTGTTTTAGATTTCTATTTCCTATATCTAGATATATTAATTAAACCAATGTCTCATTGATCCTTTAGGTGTACATACATATATAACATGGAAAATGCACATGTTCGACCTCCAGAATCTTTTTTTGAAAATACCACTAATGAGATTAAGAAATTGAAAGACTCATTAGTGCAAGGTGCAAACCCAAGGATATATTTTGAACCATGCATATCAATATTACATAGTCTAGAAAAACTAAAATGAACTTGAGAGGACTAGTGCATTTTCTCCAGATAGAGTAGTTTCTATTCTTTACCGCATGCAAGAAGTACATGGTGAGGTTCCCCTTAAACAAATACAAGATAGTGTGACTAAACAAATGATAAAAAACATTTTTTTTCCATTTTATCAAAATACACGTAAGGTTATGGCATACCAGGTCACTAGATGTGTCGATCGTGCTATGGCCTCATTGATCTACCCATGATTTCTCATAGCACAAGGTCAATACCCAAACAATGACCAAATTCCATTATATTTTGTTCAACAGTTGTATACTGAGGTCCATTTGGGCCTCAAAGTCAACTACTTGGACATTCCACCATATGTTGGTCAAGGGTGTGGCAGGATTGCTGATAGGCCCACTTATCGTCAAGAAAATAGACCAGCCCAAGTGTTTAGAGTATCATTTGGTGAGAGGTCTCCTTCTCTCACCCTAGCTCTATCCCCCATAGCAGATGAGGTTGTCATTCCTTCCCAAAAGGAAGCAATTGACACTGTAGGTGACATTACAATTGCCACCACTAGCATATCTACTGATCATGTAGGTCAATATTTGATGTCTAGACATCCTCGATCCATGCCATTTTAGCATAGTGGACCACCATGGATCCTTTCATAGCAGCAGACATCCTTGCTCCCATAGTGCTTGAGGCACTTATAGAAGATATGACACACATGATTTTGCATTGTTTAGCTGAGGACCTCTTGGAGGCACATGCCTTCATTGCATCAGACTATGGGATCAGTGTAGAGAATATTAGAGATCGTTTTGCATGTGGAGCTCGTTCACTTCCAGGATCCCATCACTCTCAACCTAGCACTAGTGCACATCAGGGTCCACCATCTGATCATTTGGTAGTTGCACAAACCATGGGTTTTACTGAGATGTTGATTGGTGCCGATTTGTTATCACCAATGCCATCTCACCTACATAGTTCTATTCACTCATAATTTATGGCATGACATGGGACAAATTAGATGGATGTAGGCATTGGTTCGTCACTTGAATTTATAGTTGATATGGTGGAGGCAGACGTTTTAGAGGACTCAGGTCATTCGATATTAGATGATGTGCATGTATGTGTGCATGTGCATGTTTCAATTCCTTTTTAATTATTTTTTAAATTTTAGTTTTAACTAGATACTCATGTACTGATATATATGAATATATATTGTAGGTGGACATACCTCATGTCACTCCTAGCCTTGTTCCAGATCGTGTACATTGACGTGACTCTTTGGATGAATGTGTTGCTAGTGGACATGTGAGTTTTAAATTTTTATATATACATGTGTATATGTACATGAATATGTATGCATAGATCTAGACACATATTTAAAAATATACATATTTAATATAAATTATATGTATTTAACACATTTTGTACACCATTTTATTTGCAGGGCTCAACACATCCATCAGAGTAGGACCTTTCTCATTCAGATGATCATTCGACTAGGAGTCGACATTCATATTACACCCTCCATTAGATTTATGATCTTTACTACATGTATTTGATTATATGATGATCTTTCTCGTATTTGAAATTTGATTATCTCTAACTTACATTTGCTATATATGATGATCTTTAGTGTTCGAGATTTTCTTATATGATGATCTTTAGTATTCCACATTTGATGATCTCTAACTTACATTTGCTTTTATGATATACATACATTTGACACTTTGCTTATAAAATGTTACATGGTTATACATTGATCAATATTGGTATGTTTACATTTTTATATGATATATGTATACATTTTCTTATATTCAATATACATACATTTGCTTATTTGATGATCTCTTACAACTTACATTTCCTTATATGATATATACATTTGATCTCTCTAGAGTAGAATTCTAGGGAATGAATTCCACTTTATGATTAAGTTCATTCATGTTGATCACAATAAATATTTTCCATGCACACACCCATTGAATAATTTATATTAAGCAGTCAAAAATTATAAAATAAATGACTCCCAAGCTCAAGTAAACTAATGATATTTTATAAATGAGTGTATTTACTTGAGCCTATAATTTATTAATTTGGACATGTTCTTCTAGTTTTAAAATTTGATAAAAATGATGAAATTAAAATCTTGATAGAAAGTAAGAACAAATAAAGAGCATCACTTTGTGGTACACAAAACTCCTATTTGTTTTAAATGACTTAACATGAACCATTGAGGAGTTGAAAACAAAATATAAAATTATAAAGAATCTAGGTAGGAACATTCCTTTTATAATTAAATATACCATCCTTCAAACACTTTCCCTCTAATTTATAAAATTTAATGTTAAATTATTTCATAAATAATCTCTTAATCTACACCATTAGTAAATTATAGGAAAATTTTATTCTTTGAAACATTAAGAAAATTCAATTCAAATTATAACTCTATTATCTTTTTGACAAGTAACAAAATTCTAAAATTACTAGATATGTTTCATATCTATACATTAAATAACAATAAACTCCACAATGAAATAACTTGTTTGATTACCACTTGATTCATTTAAACTAGGATCTAGTTATTCCATACACTAGAATAATTTTTTTCCCATATGCATATTAATACAAGCTTATTTTTCATATTTCTATATCAAATTGCAAGATTAATTCACATCTATATCACTTGGAGCACATATTTTGGAGAAGAGGTTTTTGCACATTTGTCAAGGAGGAAAATATTGGAGGAGAATTTAACTAAGTTGGTAGGGGATTTGTTTCGAGTCATCTTTGAATTGAAGAAGAAAATGGGACAACAAAGAAAAAGAATAAAATGCGTCTCAACGAAAATTGTCAAAAGAAGAACAAAAGAGGCATGAAAAAAACTTGGAAAATTATCATAGAAAGAAACAAGGTACATTCTTGTTTCTTCTCTCTCTCTATCTCTTAAGTGTATGTTTAGGAATTTTATTAACACCTCAATTTTTTTTGCTTATAAATATATTTCCAATTATGAAAACCATGTTAGATTTAACTTGGAAACTTTAATACTAAAAAATAGTCATCTTTCATAGACATGGAACTTAAAGTTATGGAGGAGACCCAAGTTCAAACAATGCTTGTTGGAGAGGGGTCAAAATCATTTCCTTCTACTGGTATGGATGAGCATATAAAACTAGCTGAAACTTCTCTCACTTATAGCATCATATCTTATATCACTTTGTTTGCTTGCATAAATTAACTTCACTTATATAGAATCATCTCTCACTTTCTTTGCAAAATATTTTATGACATGTAGAAAGGGCTCAAGAAGAAAGAAGTTCTCATGCTGAAGTCGAGCTAAATCTAGATATTGGATCAAATGAATCCGCTGAACAACACATGGACCTTGAAGATAGGGAGGAGGCCTAAGTTCACACAATGCATGTTGGAGAGGGGTCAGAATCACTTCCTTCTAATGGTATGCACGAGCATATAAAACTAGTTGAAAATGTGATGAAACAAATTTCTTATAGAAATTTAGATCATTTACTTGAAATGGATATGGAGAAACTGAAATGTTATGCCAACTAGCCTTATAATAAGAGAAAGAGGTCAATGAATAAATCTGTAAATGAAATAATCAATGATCATTTCAATCATCTTGATACACTTGAAAAAGACCAATTGTTAGCACATTTACTTCTTTGTAATGAGCTGAAAGAGTCATTACAATTGTTGGGTGTACATTTGGCATCAAATAAGAAGAAATACATGGGATTACAAAAGGATATTGCTCAAAATGTTAAAAAGGGTTTAGATTCCATTGGGAAAGGATCTCAATTAGTTGATAAGGCCACTAAAAGAAGGGTGATGTTGACATTTGTTGTACATCAAGATATAGCAAGAAAAATAAAAATGTCTACACTTTCGACTAAAATTGGTTATAGTAGAACCACATTAATAAAGTATGAGAAAAAGAGAGTTTTTGGATGAGAATTCACAAGGAAATTGGGAAATTATGTGTAGAGCTTCCCATTTTGATAAGATTGAAGATGTTGTTAGGAACTTGATCTCAATTTTTTGGCATGATCAGACTCATCCATCATCAAATACTAGAGATATTATGAGACACAGGATTGGGCCTGGCATTTATGAAAATCATATCAAACATTGGCTAGACATAACAAAATTTGAGAAGTATATGAATTTTGGTAATACATATCCTCATATAAAGATTGGGAAAACAATGTTTGAAAGGTTAAAGCCATATTATGTGAAGATAAACAAGTTTTTTGAAACTTTTTGTTGCCGTTATTATATTGAATTTGATCTCTACTATCAAGTGTTTTGAAAGATGAGAGAAGAAAGTTGTGGTTTTCAAAATACACCTCCTAAATAGGCAAGTTTGTTCATAAAGGCTATATTATGTGATCATGAAAATGGACCTCAAATAAACTTCATAAAAGGAATTTGTGAGACATGTGGAAATTTGGCTAAATTTCCTTCAAGAAATGAGGATACTGACCTAACAAAGAAAGTAAATTGCAAGAGGTAAGTACTAATTTTAGAGATTTTATTTGTTTCAATTTGATTAGATTTTATTTGAATTCTCTAATGTAATTTTTCATTGATTACATGTGGTTTATTTCTTATTCAAATATTTTACTCACATAGGTACAAGTATGTAAAGTTGCAAACAAATTTTGGGAAAGAATCCACAAGGTTGAACTATGTAGAAGAGGAGATTCCTATAGGAAAATTTATGGAAGATTTTCAAAACTTGATACAACCATACATACAACATTCCTTTTTTGCTAAGTGGAAAGCACAAAAATTCCAAACATTGAGAGATACTTTCCTGCTTGAAACAGTTCTATCAGTAGTCGACTTTGCAGAAAATTACTCCTTTGTACATCAAAAGGAGATTCAATCAGAGTATTACTTTTAAAATTAGATCACTATTATTTTTCATGTGTGTTATCGACATGCACAATCATAATTAGATGGTTTTGAGAGTACAAATGAAGAACGGGTCATTAATTAAGAATATCACTTTTCTATTAGTGATGATAAAGAGCATGACACGCTTTTTGTCCAACATTGCTTTACAATTTTTTTGAGAATTTGAGAAGCAGGGGTGTAAAATTTGAAAATAATTTTGTATGGTCAGATGGATGTGTAACACAATTCAAATCTTCATGGCCATTCTATGCACTTTTTAGATATCATAAAATCTACAAAATACCACATGTTTGGAATTTTTTTGAGAGTGGGCATGGAAAGGGTGAACACGATGGGGCAGGAGCTTGCATCAAATGAGCTTTAAGAAAGCATCAAATGAGTTATTCAGAATATTGTATAGAAAATAAACATGATGTTTTTGAATGGTGCAAGAAACACTTTGGATCAAATGTGGTTGGCACATATTCGAGAACAAACTGACACATTCCACATAGAGTGCTTTGGGAGATATCAGGTATGTATAAATTACATTTTCAAAAATTTGAATTTATTTAAATTTAAATTTTATATATATACATGTTTTTTCACATAAGTTTGTTGTTGTACATGTATCTAGGTGTGGATAGAAGATCAATGCATGGATGCAAGAGGGTAGAAAAAACAAGATCTTTGCATTATGTTAGGAGTTCAGATAGTTGCCATGGATGAACATTACACACAAATGATTACTCTTGTTTTTGCATTGAGTACATTGTAGGAAACTTTGATGATGCATGCAATAACCAAGAACTTGTATATGTTGGTAAGTGGGAAATGGTGCCACTAGTTTTTTCAGAAACATATGATGAAAATGAGGAAGAAAGATTTGAAGACATTCCTTTGATTTCAATTGATTATGACCATATTTAAGGATTGGTTAGAAAAGGTATGTATGTGTAAGTTTTCAATAATTTAAATATTATATATATATATCTAGTTAATGATCTTTAGAGACATTTCTAATTTTTTAAGATTTGTTTTGTGTAAATTTGGTGTATAGGAGATGTTTTTGCAGTCATAGCAGAGTCTAGAAACATCGAAGGTGTTAGCTATTATTTATTGTGTTGCATAGAAGAGAGGAATAAGCTAACACAACCTGAAACAAGTGATGCAATGTCATTTCCCACATGTGAGTTTGAATTTAAAATTATATATACATTTTGTTCACATGTGCACATTACATTATAAACATTTAAATATATATTGTACAAAACTTGAGCACAAAAATGTTGTACATGTTCATATGTCTTACCTTAGGTTCATGTTTACCATGTAGGTTCTGTTGTAGTGCAAGGGAGTCACTTAATAATTGCTACCGCCCTACACCTTCATGTAGTTCCACATGCACATCGTAGAAGAAAATGGAGACTAGATAGTGATGATCATCAAAAAATTCTACATGTTATTGAAGAGCAGGTTGAACCAAAATCTTTGAATTAGATTATATCCATGATTTTCAAGTTCACTTGTAACCCTATACATGTTCAAGTGAAAAATTATAGTAACTTGTACATAGTTATAAATCATTTTGCGTAAATTACAATTATATGTACATATTTATTCCATGGAAAATTATTAAGTTCAAGAATCTTTGATAGCATCAAATCTCACATTTTTTGCTTGCATGTAAACCCATATATATGCTTTCAATACTTATTTGAAACCAACTGAAGTTTTTTAAAATCATTTTTCCTAAATTACAATCATATACAACTTATATTTGTTTCATGGAATTCTTAAGTTCAATAATCTTATATACAATTATATATACAACTTATATTTATTCCATCGAATTGTTCCATGGAAAATTATGTAAATTTTAAAATTAAGTATTATCTAATTATAAAATTATTGTACACATATTTAAAACATAAACCAAAGCAAATAAAAAATAAAGTTTCCATCAATTTAATTCACAAAAAATACTGCAAATGGAAATAGAAAGTTCCCCTCTACCCTTAACCCTCTATCCTCTACCCTTAATCCTTAAAGCCTTAAACCCTCTCTCTCTCACTCACCCACTAATTCCATCTCGAGCTCCCCTCTATCCTTAATCCCTAACCCTTAACCCTTAAACGCTAAACCCTTGTATCCCCTACCCTTTATCTCTCTCCCACTCCCCCCTCTCTCTCTCAAGTCTCTCCCTCTTACCCCCTCTCCCTCTCTCCCTTCTACCATTAACCCTTAAAACCTCAACCCTTGTACCCCCTACCCTTTATATCTCTCTCACTCACCCCTCTCTCTCTCAAGTCTCTCCCTCCTACTCCCTCTCCCTCTCTCCCCTCTACCCTTAACCCTTAACCCTTAAACCCTAAACCCTTGTACCCTCTCCCACTTCTACAATAACAATAGGTCCTCCGTAGTTGGTACATATGGGATTTCTCATTACTTCTTTAATTTCCATGTTCTCCAAGCGAAGCTTCTCGTTATCTTGCCCGTGGAGAGTGTTTTCATGACAAACGTGTTGAGCATAAAAAGAAAAGATTTGAAAAGCCATGATTACAAAAATTAAGGAGTAAAGAATGAAACCCTAAAGTTCGTTAATTTTGCAACATTACTACAAATTTTTGGTCATTTAATCCCCACATATACTTTCAATTGGGTTTGCTGGTTCTGGAACCAGAACTTAATCTAGCATGGTGCAAGCCCCAATTTATTACTCATCTAAGATACCTTTGCTTCTAATCCAGGTGAGGGCACTCTTTGAAAATCCTATAGAAAACCCAAAATAGCAATAAAGTCAGAAACAACAATTCTCAATTAATGACAATTATTGAATTATTTAGTGAAAAATGACATATGCTTCTATTTCCTAATTTTTTTGAGTATGCATGTGATACTGCTTCTTTTTGGGATGGTTATCTTCCTACTCATCACAAGATCCATTCCATTCCATGTTGTCACTGCCAGACCTGCTCTCATACAATTCTTCATCTCTTTGTAGATCCCAACCTGAGACTCTCCATCATTGTTGCCAAACATGTCTCCTTTTCCTTCCAAGTTACTTGTCTGTCTAACAATGCCCATAATAAATATATACTTACTTAAATATCTATAAACAAACAAAATGCCCCTAAGAAAATCAAATCAAAACGCATTTCCACATCAATACCCATGTTTTTATGATTTTCGATTGAAGAGAATAGGTCTACCAGTGTCAAGGAGAGCTTGGGTGCAGAGCTGTAGATGTTCATGTGTTCATATTAGACCTTGGATGAGGGGAAACGAAACAAGGTTGTGCCATTCCAATATTGTTGGATGAGATCTTAGAGATTTTTTTTTTGTTTGAATCATTCCTACCCTCAAGTAAACTAACCAATCCAAAACTCATCCCAAAATGCTTTTTAGCTATTTCTAATATATATACTTTTTTATATTGTACTAATAACAATTATATATTATAATATATTATAATAATAATATATAATTAATAATAATTAATTATTATTATTATAATATATTGTAATAATAATATAATTAATAATAATTATATATGTTATATTATTAATTATATAATAATCAATTATATACTTTTTATATTATAATAATAACAATTATATATTATAATATATTATAATAATAAGTATATTATATAATATAATATAAAAATAATATAATTTAGATTTATATTAATATTATATATTATAAAAAAAAACTATTAAAAAATGAGAGGAAAAAAAAACAAATGGTAAAATTGATTCATGTCAGGGGGTCCAACAAAACCCAAATTGTAGGTTCGACCGAACCCCCACGAAATACATTTTAAAATTATATTTCAAAGTGGTTCTGTTGAACCATAGTTTGGTCGAAGCCATGTTTGATCAAACATATTTTTTGGGTTCGACTGAACCACCCTTTTTTCACCTCCACCCTCCGAGGCACCAAAATTGTCCAAAATGTTTTACTTCAAAGCTCGATTTGAGAATGAAGATGGAGGATACTTCACAAACCCAACTAGTATCAGGTAGCCCTCATAATGAGCTATCCAATGAATATAATTTTAATATGTTTTGGTTTTATTATCTATTTATTTTTTAAGTTTTATTAAATATAGGGTTTTCACCAAAAATGAAGCTCTATGTTCTTCACATGTGGAAAAATAGAAGATTATCAATTTCTTTTGAAAAATATGAGTGCACCAAATATTGGAGTCCTTGATCCAACAAAAAAAAGAATTTCGATACATACACTAAAAGTTATGCGTTATACGGCCGTGCTATGTCTGAACTGTAATTGGTTTGACTTTGAAACTTGATTAAAGAAAAACTATTCAATAAAAAACTATCTAACCAAGTGGAAGTACTAGATATTGGGTTACAAATCTAAATTCAAAAGATTTCAAATTTTATCCTTCAAGGAAAAAATGTTATGTGTCACTTTTTAAAAATGCTATTTTTTGAAAAAAAAACTAGTTTTCGTGGGAGATGGAAAAAGAAGTGCAATCTGATTCCAAAAATTTTGATTTTTTTTTATAGAATCTACAAACAAAATGTGACGAGCCTCTAGTTTGCATCATCTTCAATTTCCTCACGGTTTAGTTGCTATAGGTGTCTGAATGTGAAGATTTAGTTAAAAATAATAATTCTAGTGTCGAGTTTGGTCAAAAATTGTAAACCACTATTGTGGGATCACCCATTTCCCTTAGATGTTAGTGGGATATTTTAATGTAAAAAACAATATGATGGAGAAAAAAGAAGGCATAGATAGTCTTGAACCTTTTTCCTCTTTGTTAAGAGAGAATGTGCCATTTCTTGATTTAGTGTATGTGGTGCCAACAAATCGTACTTTCACCTAGACCAATAGATGATTACATTTAAAAAATATTTGACATATTCCTTGTCTTTAATCATTGTATTGGTGATAGTTTAGATTTATTTTGAGATATCTTCAGGTGGAAGGGATTTTATCATTAGTTAATGCAATTTTCTTCTTCATTTTTTCTCTACTGAGGCATCCCCATTTCAAGTTTCAACTCATGTAGCTCAGGGATTCTAATTTGTTTAATCTCATTCAAACAAATGGTCGGTTGAAGGGAATTTTTTTTTGGAACTATAATGCATTCCTTTTTTAATAGGTGTCAGTTTATTAATTATAAAGTTAAGAAGTGGAACATTAGCTCTTTTGGGAACTTTTTTCAATAAAAATATATTCTTCAAAACTAGCTAGAGAGAATTAATTTCTAAATTAAGGATTAAGGTATGAATAAGGAGATTTTGAGTGAGGAAGCATATTGTTCAAAGAGTTAGATGAATGAGAGATTAAAGAATAAATCGTTAGGAAAGAAAAAAATAGGATAGATTGGATTTAGAAAGGTGGTAGGAATATGTTTTTCCTCCATAATTTTGTGAATGATAGGAGGAGAAAGAGTGTTAGTTATTCCTTCATCTCAATGTAGAGAAATCAATTATCCTCTTTTCAAGATATCCCCTAGGCTAATTTTATTACACCTTTCCACTCTTTTTGATCAGTAGAATTCCCAAGCATTTGAAGCTAAAAAATTCATCCTTGATTTCATTCTTTTTCTAGTCTCCGAAGACATGAAAAGGTTATTTTTGACTACCATATCTTTTGGAAGAGATAGAAAAATTTGTGTTCCAAATGAAGAGACAGAATATCCTAGACTTGATGGTTTCCCTATAGAATTCTTTTAGGAAATTTGAAAGATTTTGAAGTTTGAAATTTCTTAGATGCATTGTGAAAAAATAAGTTGATGATCCAATCCATGAATACCACTTTCTTAGATCTTATTCCTAAGAAAAATGGATTCTCTTATCTAGATTTATTTCATTCCATATCTCTCTACAATATTTCTAAGGTAATTTTTACCATATTTCAAATTGCCAAACCCTAAATGAGCTCTTTATCCAGCAAAAAATGAATTTTATATAGTTTTCTCACATTGAAATATTGATACCTTGCAACCTCCTCTAAAAATGATTTTTCAAGAAACTATTGGAACAAGTAAGTCGCACTTAATTAAAGCCATCAAATCTGCACTCATGAGTTCATCCCCAAATGGTCAATCACCATTACTAATTCTTGCATCTACAAGGGTAGAAATATTCAACATAGAAGTATCAGAAATATAATTTTCCCTTTAAATAGTTATTAAATATATGCCCCCCTACAAGGATAAACACTTGTAAGATTCCAAAAACAAATGTACTTCATTCACTGTATCTTTATAGATGAAATGAGATTCATCAATCCAAATTTTGTGCAACGAATTGACATGAGGTTGTGTGAAGCATTCTCTATCCATAACCAAATCCTATTTGGAGGTTGCTAAATCATGATCTTCAATGACCTAGGCCAACTTCCACCAGTCAAGGAAATCCCTATGAATGCTTCGACCTCTTATGGGCGAACTATATGGCACAACTTCACAAAAGTTATCACATTGAAAAAAATATTTTATCAAATAGGTAATGATCCAACAAAAAATATTTTTTGTTCTCTCCTCTCCAATTTATGAAATGCAATACCTACAATTGAAGATTTTTTGGAGTGAAAAAGACATTGAGAGGGGGAGGGGGGTGAATCAATGTCATTAATAGTTTTGACAAATTTTACTAAAACTAAAATAAAATACATGTATACTCTCATTTATCAATGATAAACTCATTCATGTATTGAATGCAATCACATTAACTGAAATGAGAATTATAAAAGTGAAACATAGAATATTAAAGAGTTCATGCAATGAATAAGATAAACCACATATAAGCAAAGTGACACAAGATATGCTGAGTGTAAACCCCTCCTGGGGTAGAAAAATCACTCCTAAACTGTTGCCTTTTTAGGGTTTCATTTTAATAATCACTTTTGACAATGCCTCATAGGCTAATTTCTGAGCACCAACTCAAGGAGCACCAAACCCTCTCTTAGAAACATCAATTTCAAGGAGCACCAACCCCTTTTCCATTTTTAGTAAGACATACAATGATAC
Source organism: Sequoiadendron giganteum (assembly GCA_007115665.2). Taxonomy (NCBI): domain Eukaryota; kingdom Viridiplantae; phylum Streptophyta; class Pinopsida; order Cupressales; family Cupressaceae; genus Sequoiadendron; species Sequoiadendron giganteum. The sequence goes on along the minus strand of CM021104.1, from coordinate 42,723,968 downwards.
AAATGATCTCTTTGTTTCTCTAGTTTCTCTCAAGTGCCTCTTGACAAACAATTCCTACAATTCTCAAGGTTCAAGAATGACCCTTCCGAATTCTAATCATTTTCAAGCCTTCAGACAACTTGATAATTAACTCATATTTTAGATTTTCAATCTCAATGCTCAACTTCTCTTCAATACAATCATAGTGATATTCTCACATTGGTTTTTCACTTTCTTTCTCATACATTTATCATGGTTCGTAGAAAAATAGTTAACACACTCTTGCTGTTTTTCCAAGAAAACTAAGAGCCTTATATTTCACTCATTTTCCAAGCAGAAACTTAAAGCCCTAATCTCTCTATTTTTCATCTTACATAGATTTCATCATTACATTTCTAGGAAAAATTACAATACTAGCTCATTTTTCTATATTCAAAAACAAAACAGAGGTGATTATCAGAGTACCCACTTTTTGTCGAACAACCTTGCTAGGTATTCCCGTGTTCTTGAGAGAAAGATCAACATGTAGGTTTTCTTTTGACAAGAATAGTCAAGGAATATGAAAATTTAGAAAGGAGACTACACCTTATCCACACAAGCAACCAACACATGCAGTACTAACCCAAACAACATTAAAACATATATATATTCCATGAACAATAGCCTCGAAAACTGTTGCAATAGTAATATAACTAAAACCACAATGTAGTGTAGCCGAAACCACACAATAATGCACCCAAGAACAATTATCAACACATCCAGGTGAGAAACTGAAAAGATTTGCAGACTTCTTGATTACCCACAAACTAAAAACACCATCCCTTAATGCAAGAGCAAAATTGATATGGTAAACTATTGTGATATATATTTTAGATTATGTGAAATCATGCATTAATTCTGACCACGAATAGAATAAACCCATTTTTCCATCTTCCAAATAGAAGTAAACACGTCTTCTATTATTTGTGCTAGTAGAAGTAACAGTTCTTCAAAGAAGTTAAAAAGATGAATACCCGAGAAGAATGAAAGAGAGTCTTTCATGGAGTAATTTACCAGACTGGCAGAGCAACAAAGCAACATGAAATTCTTCCAATTTTGAGCTCTTACCCAATGAAAAAATACTAACAAGAGTATCGACCATGGTAGTGATCTTTCATATTCCCCCATTCTCTATCCAAGTTATTAAAAAAGCCAAAAAACAAAGTGAAACTACTAAGAAAAGATCTCTATGGTGGTGGCCAAGATAGGGTTTGAAACCCATGAATAGTGAAACAATATGATTGCCGTAAACTTTCCAAAGAAAAACATCTGATACCTTTCTGAGTTTTAATAAAATTTGAATTCTTAAAGGACTGAAGTGATAGTTAGAAACTCATAATGCATTTTGAAATCCGCAGATAATCCAATGCAATGTATGCCGACCATCATCATTACCACTATTCAAATATTGACCAAGTGAAATGCTGACACAATAATGCGTTGTATAATTTTTCATGACCACTTTACAAACCAAACGCTGATTACCTTAGTCATACTTGTTTCCAAGTAATCAAAGCCATGTCACTTCCATGTTGACATTTTAAATAAACATAACCTTATACCTGTTGTCAGCCTTAAGGCCTAGTGATTTATCAACACCACAAGACGCGATAACAAATGCACAAGTAATGAACAATTTGTTTACCTTTATCCAGAGTCAATTTCCATCATATAATTCCATATATATCCAATGCCTTATGAAATATAATAAATGCTAATTTTAATACCAAATTCAATATGCCATACATCCATTCCAAACCAAATTCAATATACCATATGCTCAAGCCATTATCAAGTGTTTCATATACCCATCCCAATATCACAGTATTATATGCCCATGCCATTAACAACTATTTAAGGAAACCCCTTTATTAAGACTAAGAACCAACTGTAATTGATAATCCCAAGAACCAAGATAACTAAAAGAATTAACTGAAAGAGAAGCACACCTCCAATGTTGTTCAAAAAAATTGTATCAATGTCATAATGTTAGAAATCTGAATAAGCCAATAACATGTAATGTTGTAGATCACTGTAGCACAAAATGTCAAATTAGAATCATGTCACCTGAACATGGGAGCATTGAGAATTAACCTATAAACAAGATTCCTTATGATCTGCACATGGAGTCAAGAGATCAGTGCCATCATAGATAACATCATAATATGAAGTAAGTATGACAATGACAAAATGGAAATAGTGCAACTAAGTAATCACCACCAAGATGCAAAACTGAAACAAATATTGCCATCAAGTACAAATAGAAAAAGAGAAGATAAAAGAACTCTCCCTTTGTCCTTGATGGAAAAAACTGAGCCACCAAGCCAAAATACTAAACCAGAACCAAGAGCTCATAATTCTCCCCCTTTTTGTCATAAGGATAAAGGGAAGACAATAATGAATTTCCATGATGCTGCAGATATAGCAATGGAGTAGAAAAGTATGAGCTGCAAGGAGATCTGACCAACTCCCCCTATCACCAAGATAGATATATTCAGATAGTAAAGATTGAGAGATAACTCCCAATCTAGACCAAAGTCTTTCAAATACTTCTTTAGACAAAGGCTTAGTAAAGATGTCAGCAACATGTACTTGTTTAGGAACATATTGCATAGAAACCTCATTAGCCAACACCTTTTCATGAAGAAAGTGAAATTTAATAGCAATGTGTTTAGTGCAAGAGTGCATAACATGATTTTTGGAAATATTAATCGCACTAGTATTATCCCACAAAATCGAAATAGGTTTAGGAATTTCAATACCCATGTCAGATAGGGTTTGTGACATCTAGGTTACTTGAGTAAAACAAGAGGTGGTAGCAATATATTATTCTTTAGCAGTAGAGAGTGAAATAGATTCTTGTTTTTTGTTTTGCCATTCCACTAATCAATCACCAAGAAAGAAACTAGCACCACTGGTGATTTTCCTATCATCCAGACAACTAGCCCAATCATAATTAGTATATGCAATTAATGAGAAATAATTGCTTTTGGGATGCTAAATTTTGTAATCCAGAGTGCCCTGAACATATTTAAGAATCCTTCTTCAGGTCTTGAGGCCATTAGATATAATAGGCTTCCTATCATTGACCTATAGTCAGTTGGCTTTATAGTAGGAGAATCATCAACCTTGCTGAGTATACAGCCGGTAGCCATTGGAGTGCTAACTAGATGAAATTTATCCATTTGAAATTTCTTTAGCATCTCTCTTTCACATTTTGTTTGAGAGAGAAAGATACCAGTTTCAAATTGAGAGATTTGAAGATCTAAAAGGAAGGATAGTTCTCCCAACATTGACATTTTAAACTCAGATTCCATAATTTGTTAGAATTTTTGACTCAAAGAAATATTGTTACAACCAAAGATAGTATCATCAACATAGATTTCAACAACTAGAAAATAAGAACCTTCAATATTAACATAAAGATTGTTGTCTACACCTCCTCTAATAAAACCTTTTGAAAGTAAATGACTATCCAGTCTAGAGTACCAAGCTCCAGGAGCTTGCTTTAGGCCATATAAAGCCTTTTTCAGCCTGTAAACATGATTGGGCTTGTTTTTGCAAGTAAAACCTTTAGGATGTTCTATGTAATCTTCATCCATATAACCATTCAGAAAGACAATTTTTACATTGAATTGATATACAGTAAAGTTTAAAAGAAAATAATAGGCCAAGAATATTCTAATTGATTCAAGTCTAGCTATAGGTGCAAGGTTTCACCAAAGTCGATAACTTCTTGCTGATTATATCCTTTTCAAAAATATCTAGCCTTGTTGAGAACAACATGGCCACTTTCCTCATGTTTGTTTTTGAATATCCATTTACCTCCTATGAAATTTTTTTCATCTGGTCTTGGGACTAGCTCCGAAGTCCGATTTTTCTCAATTTGATAAATTTCATCTTGCATTGCATTAAGCCAACATTCATCAGTTAGAGCTTCATCAATTTTTTTTGGCTCAAACTATGTAATTAAACATAAAGTAGTAAGCTCAACTATGTGAGCTTTTTCATCAGAGTTAACAGTTCTTCTCCTTGTTTGAACTCATGTTGATTTATCTCCAATAATAATATCTTTAGGATGGTTTCTTGCAAGAGATTTTGAGGGACTTTTTGTTACACATTTTTTCCGAATTAGTTTCAACATATTTAGATTTTGCCTTAGCTAGTTTAGGACTTTCTGATTCTATTTCAGGCTTTGCTGATTCAAATCCTTCTAAATTTATTTCAGGTTTAAATTCTTCTTCCTCATCATCCTGCATAGGTTTAGCATCTAAAAGAATATTCTCATCAAATTTGACATTGACAAATTCAATAATCTTATTCAACCTATTATTAAAGAATTTATAGGCTTTGCTGTGAGTAGAATATCCTAAAAAGATACCTTCATCAGACTTAGATTGAAAGCTACCTAAGTTATCATCATCTCTCTTGATAAAAAAATTGCAGCCAAATATTCTGAAATATTTAATTGAGGTGGATTTACCATACCACAGTTCATATGGAGTGAAATTGGATTTCACTCTAATTTGTACTCTATTCAAAATGTAGATAGCTGTATGAACAACTTATTTCCAGTAAACATTTGGCAATTTTGCTTCATCCAAAATAGTGCTAGCCATCTCTTTTATAGTTCTATTCTTTATCTCAACAACCCTATTATGTTGAGGTGTTCTGGCAGTATCATATTGTATTTTTATGCCATGTATTTCACAATAGTCAATGAATTCTTGTGATGTGAATTCACCACCTTTATCAGGTCTTAGACATTTCAATTTTAAATCTGACTCCCTTGCTACCATTTTTCTAAAGCTTTTAAAACATTCAAAAGCTTTAGATTTGTGCTTGAGAAAAGTAACCCATACCATACAAGAGTAGTCATCAACAAATAACATGAAATATTTCTCACCATTGATAGATCTAGTCCTTGTACGACCACATAAGTCTGTATGAGAAAGTTGTAGAGGCCTAGTAGAAGAATGTTATTTAGATTTAAATCTTTCCTTTGGTTGCTTTCCTTTGAGACATTCCTTACAAACTACATTTTTAGGTTTTCTTAGAACAGGAAGACCTCTTACATTTTGATTCTTACTAATCCTAACCATATTGTCAAAATTAATATGACCTAGTCTCTTGTGCCACAAAAAAATTTCTTCAACATGACTCATTAAGCACATACCTTGATTATTTTCATTTCCAGATGTGTCAAGGAGATTGTAGAAATTTCCCTTAGTCCTTTTTCCAACAACAATAGATTTTCCAAGCTTATTTTTAATCTCACATCTCTGTGAAGTGAACAAGACCTGATAGCCACTGTCACAAATTTGACTGAAACTTAGAAGATTGTGTTTTAATCCTTCTACATAATAAACATTGTAAATAGGAGTATCTTCATTCAGAAGAAGTGAAACTCTACCTTTGAATTGTATACCTGAATTATCTCCAAACTTCACATATCCACCTACATAATCTTCAATATTAGTGAATTTTTCTTTGTCACTAGTCATGTGGTTTGAACAACCACTATCCAGGACCCATAAGTCCTTTTTCTTGGAGTGGAAAATAGTTTGAACTAACATAGTTTGTTCTATGTTTTTGACAGTTTTAAGTTTCCAAACCTTTTTAGTTTTCTGCTATTTATTTTGCTGATCAGCTTTACATTGCTTAGCATAATGACCCATGGAATTTCATGTGAAGCATCTAATCTGTCTTGCAAATCCAAAATTTTTTCTATAACTAAATCTAGGTGTTCTAGGATTTATGAATCTGCAAGAGCTCACTTTGTGGCCAAATCTGTTGCAGAAATAATAGTACCCATTAAAGAAAGGGTTAGAATTATATGATATTCTATTATTCTTAAACAAATTAACATGATCCTTATCAGAATCAAGATGATTAGATTCCGAAATTTTATCTCTAGCAACAACATTATCCTTTGCATTGTCATTTGAACATTCACCTTTCATAAATCCAATACCTGTTTTGTCCTTGTTAAATTTCTATTTACTGAGCATGTCATTTAGTTTAAGAGTACTCTCATATTTATCAATGGTCTTCCTTAGATCAACAATTTCATGTTCAACTTTTTGAATTTCCCTATCTTTAAGATTTATATCAATACGAAGACAATCTTCAACTCTCTCGGTTTCTTCAAGTTGAGTTTTCAATGACACAATTTCAAGATTCATGAGTTGCTCTTGAGCAAGACATTGGGCTGATTTTTGTTCTTGAACAAGCATTTGTTTTTTGAGTTTTGTTAGTTGTTTTAATGCACATTTCAGTTCACCTTCAAGATCCACTTCACCATCTTCAACATCATTGTTGTTAGTATCTTCACGCTGAATGATTTCAGCCGTGAATAGGTTTTCATCTTCTTCATCTAAAGAATCTTCAGATTTAGAGTCTGTTTCATTTTTTCTGAACAAACTCTTCTTCTTTTTGAACTTGAATTTCTATTTAGGTCTATATGCCTTTTTCTTAGGGATTTTTTTAGATTTCTCATTGTCACTATTTGGATCACCATAGGGGCACTTTGTAGCAAAGTGGCCTATTTTACCACAGCTAAAGCATTTGAAGGGAAGTTTTCCCTTATACTTTCTAGACTCCATTTTGAACTTCCTAACAAAGTTGGATTCTTTGGAATCAAAAAATTCTGATTCAGTAGCCTCAACTTTTTCTTTCCTTTCAATATTAAAGGCCATCTCTTTAGGAAATGATTTATTTTATTGATTCTAATTTAATAGGTAGTTAGAGTGCCTTGTAGGTTGTCTAGGGTAAGTTGTTCAAAGTGTTTCTTCTCTTCTAGAATAGCGACCTTAGCTTCAAATTTTGTCTGTAAAGTTCTAATTACCTTAGTTACAACATCGAATTATTTCACTTCGTCTCCCATATATTTCATGGCATTGAAAATTTCATCAACTCTCAAGAAGTAATCAACCACTTGTTCATTGTCCCTCATTTTTATTTCTTCAAACTGGTGTTTTAGAGTGAGGACTTTTGACTATTTTACTTTTTCATTTCCTTGATAGACAGTTTCAAGTTTAGTTCAAATATCCCTGACAAAGCTACTATGCATGAATTTGATAAAGACATCTTTACTCAAAGCACATAAGAGAGCATGTTTTTCTCATGCATTAGTTTTATATCTTTTCTTTTCATTAGAAGTTGTGGGCAATTTAGTTGGTACAGTGTACCCAATTAACACTATGCTCCACACATCAAGGTCAATATAAGTTAAATAAGTCTCCATTCTGATTTTCCAGAAAACATAATCAGTTCCATCAAATAATGGATCTCTAGTCATGGATGTGCCTTCATGAGTTTCAAATAGTTTGAACAGACTCTAAGGCCAAAATAAATCCTAGGTTGGATAGATGTATTAGAGGACCCTAGGCTCTGATACCATTTTTGGAGTGAAAAAGAAACTAAGAGGGGGGGAGGTGAATCAGTTTCATTAAAAGTTTTGACAAATTTTACTAAAACTTAAATAAAATAGATGCATGCTCTCATTTATCAATGATAAACGCATTCATGTATTGAATGCAATCACATAAACTGAAATGAGAATTATAAAAGTGAAAAATAGCATATTAAAAAATTCATGCAATGAATTAGATGAACCAAAGATAAGAAAAGTGACGCAAGATATGCCGAGTGGAAAACCCTCCTGGGGGAGAAAAACCACTCCTAAACTGCTTCCTTTTCAGGCTTTCATTTTAATCATCACTTTTGACAATGCCTCATAGGCTGATTTTTGAGCACCAACTCAAGGAGCATCAACCCCTCTTTTAGAAACACTGATTTCAAGGAGCACCAACCCCTTTTATATTTTTAGTAAGACATACAATGATACAAAGGATCTCTCTATTTCTCTTGTTTCTCTGAAGTGCCTCTTGACATACAATGTGTAAAATTCTCATGGTTCAAGAATGACCCTTAGGAATTCTAGCCATAGTCAAGCCTTAAGACAACTTGATAATTAACTCATATTTTAGATTTTCAATCTCAATGCTCGAATTCTCTTCAATATAATCATAGTGATATTCTCACACTGGTTTTTCACTTTCTTTCTCATACATTTCTCATGGTTCCTAGAAAAAAGTAAACACACTCTTGCTGTTTTTCCAAGAATACTAAGAACCTTATATTTCGCTCATTTTCCAAGAAAAAACTTAAAGCCCTGTTGTGCATATAGCACACATGCCCCATTCGGAATAGGGACCCTCTCTCTCATTTCTACTTGCTTGGTCCTTTTTGCTTCACCTCATTTTGCGTGCCCATTTTTGCATCCAAAATTTGGTCAACTTACTCTCAAAAGTCTCAATTTAGGGTTGACCAAATTTTTCCCCTTGGAAAAATGCTAAATCTTAAGCCATCGGGTTTTCCTTGACTGTTGTCCTTTTTGATGTCTATAACTCCTTCTAGGCCCATACCCTCGGGTTTCCCTTTGAGGCACTCCTTGTTGGTTTTGATATTTTGCACGACTAGTGCTTGACGTCTTCCTAAGCTCCGAATGCCGGTGCTACAATGGTTGTCTGACTTATTTGATTGAACTTGACGGCTTCGCCCTTGTGTATTTCCTATCCCCAGACCCTAGCCCCTAGAATTCCATCTCTAAAATTCCATGTCACTTTCGCCGTTTCAAGCAGCCAAATTTGTCTGCCTTTCTGGATGTCGGGCCCTAAACCTCCATCCGCCACTGGGTTTTCATCAACTGATGAATCTGCATCTGGTATTTCCTTTTGGACTTCCATCCCTGGACTTTCGTCTACATTTCACCATTTTGCATGGCTATCTCGTGATAACTTTTTGACTCTGGCAACCCAGATTCTTGAACCCGGCTCCCGAAATGCTAATTTCCCTATGTTGTTCTGAACAACTAACCCTAAATGGCTTTCCAACAACTAAAGTTCAAATGCAAGAATGAGGGCTCAAATGACCTCCAAATCAAAAACGGACTTCAACCCACATGCTCAATATAGGCCTTCTTTCACACCAACACTTCATTAAACAAATCCAACATAAGGAATGCCTTGCATCATTTTCCCTTCCAAATGACATTTTGCTAGGGGAAGTACGACCCTTGGGGCCCAAATCACTTGTTTTTTCTATCTAATGATTCTTTTATCAAGAGTTACACATTTATCAAATAATAATATTATGGATCTAACCTTGATTTGCACGGATTTGTCTGAGGCTACTTTCTCATGGTAATGTTGCTAACTCCCATCTCTCTCTATAGGATTTATGGAATCTAGTGCAAAGGCTTCTAGGATGGTCAAGGAAAAAGGGAAAAGAACCGTCAAAGCCCCCGATGCAAATAAGACAAAGATCAGATGAGGTATCAATTCCAAGGGTCACCTTTGCATTCAAAGATCGCGACTAGTTGGTAGAACATCACATACACCAATATCAGGAAAGTCAATATTGATGAGTTTACCTGAAGGGTCAAGATGGACCCAAGGACAAACAATACAAAGTTAATTAGAAGCAAAAGACTTTCCAAAGCTACAGGGTTTTCGCTTGCATTGGTGGCCCCCAAGCTGGTAATGGCATGCCAAGAGGACTACTGGGTTGAAACAAGAATCATTTTGGACAGGGATGGCAACATCCTGGCTGATATGTCCCCTATTGGTATAGCTAACACATCCCACATCCCCACCTTTAAGAGCATGGAGACCCTGACCATTGAGGAGTGTAAAGTTCCCCAAGAGCTCTTCCAAAACTATTTCTTTGAAGACTACCATGACTTGGTCACCTTACTGAGTAGGATAATGGGTCTTCCTACTGCGGCCTTTGGCCTTCTTCCAAGAATGGATGTTGTACTTTGTTGAACAAATCCTCTGCGAGAGTGATGTTGCATTCTATTGGGGGGAAATAATCAGCAATTGCTTTCATGAGAAATTCGTCAGTGTGAGGAAGGCCTCAAAGTTATACATGACATCTTACCTTGTCTACTCACTGGCCAATTGGTGGTATTATCATGGATTGTCTCCAATTCCCAATGAGGCACCGGGAAGACAACCTAAGTCCTACGACAGATACTCACAGCTGCAATACCAAAATTTGAAGTGAGACTAATGTCAGGTGAATGATGCCTTTACTCCATATATCATTCGGTCTCTAGGAGGTGATTTTGAGAGAAGAGTCTCTCATAGTGCTAGGGACCTTCTCAAGCACTACACTTTCTTGTTTATACAATTCCCAAAATTCACCTACATCCTGCCTAGGGATTCATAGGGAGGCCAGATAAGCTGCCCTAGTACCCTAATGACCGAATTATACTATTGGAGCTGACATGGAAGCTGCGACAGATACACCATATCCTCAGCAGTAAACATCTAGCAGGCACTCCTTACCCCTCAGACTTGGCTAGGGGTTGTATCAAATCCATACTTCCCAGTGTGTGGGAAATTCAGAAAAAGAGTTGTCTGAGTACCACTTCAGGTAGCATATAGTTAGGCCACAGGTGGACCCATACAGTCATATTAATAAATCACTTGGACCAAAGTATGAGAACCTCCATCACATTGAGGATTTCTGGGCTAATTGCAAAGATGAATTTGAAGTGCGGATATGATATTATATGGGTATGACCGCCTACTTCATGAAGAGAGTAAATTTGTGTCCAATTTCAGCTCAACTAGAAGAGGATGAGAGCACAGTGATTGACCCAAGGTATAGTGCTATCTCAACTATGCCACTGCCTTAAATTGATTGGGATGAGTCAGAGGTTGATGACCTCGATATTCTCACCAAGCTCATTGAGGCCCGTACAAAGGCATGGATCAACGGGCCAGTCACTTGATTAAAGCAGCAAGGGGTCACCTTGAAATTCAAGGGACTTGAGAATGAGCCAAGTGGCTCTAACAGTGGGGCAAATGCTACTACAACTGGAGAAACATTCAAGTCTTTGTCGTCTATTAAGTTAGGAAAGAGGTAGGAGGTTGATGAGAAACAACATAATCCAAAGGTGTACGCCAAAAAGGCCTTGGAGGGCGAGCCTCCTAAGAAACATAGAAAAATGGGTAGCATCATAGAGATGCCTGTGATCCATTAGGATCCACTCCATTAAGGTGAGGATATGGAGACAGACCCACCAAGGTCCCCAAACTGTTCATCTATTTTTGCAACTATTGCTGCCATTGCCACCATTCCATCCACTTCACTTGCAATGGCTGCTTCCTCTCCGCTTGCAGTGGACATCTTTGTCCACCTTCCATCCACTTCTCCGATTGTGCAAGTCGTATTAGTGGATTCATCATCCACCACAACCTTTCCAATCTCATTATCCTCCATGTATCCTTCCCTTCCACCTGCTTCATTTTCTATTGCAATGCCTACCCTCACTCTCCTAGAGTCCTTTGTTAAATACATGCAAAACGTGCCATCCAAACTTTTGGGGATGCTTGCAAATCCTATGGTGCAAGTTGTAGTAGCTCAAGGAATGTAAAATGCCCCATATCTTCCTCCTCTTATAGAACCACCTAGGATGGAGGCAAAATCACTAATCTTGGATGAGCTCGAGTGAAAAGAACATGAGGCAACCACGAGGCCGGAAGATGAGGAATTTGTATATAATGAGCATCCCATCTATGAGCATTGGGTGATCGATGAGGTGGCATATGAAACTTCATGTGAGGGCAACAAGGATTAGGGAACAACCATACTCCAAGAGACAATTGATCCAGATCTTGATGCATAATGGAACAAGCAACTCAAAGAGATTGAGGACAAAGAAGTCCAGGAACAACTTATAATTGAAGAAAGAGTTACTGCTCCAGGGACTGAAGGCAATAGGTCTCTTGCGGAAAGGTATAATTGAACCCTAGAGCATAAGGAAGAAGCACCCTTCCATTAGGATGAACAAGAAGATAAGCTTGAAGAAGGTAAGCATGACCAGGAAGAAGAAGAAAAGGGGCATGAAAAGGAAGACCACCTTAGAGAGAAAATTCTCACCAAGTCCCCCACCAAGCACATAACTCTCATGCAAGATTTTGATGAAGAGGAGAATGCAAGGGCTGAGAAGGAGACCCTTAATGTTAGAGCCATTGAGCTTAGGGAGGAGGACAACAAAGGTCAACAATAATTACCCAAGGCAAGGCCTTAGATGCCTGACTGGCTACAAAAGCAGCTTGAAAAGAGAACTGTCGCCCTAAAGGATCCGAAAGCAAGGATGGAGCCAATATTGGCTAGAGCTCAAATTATGACCAAGAAGGAAAAGATGCCAAGAGTCAGGTCTAAGATAAAAATGGATGCATCTAGATCTAGGGTAGTGCAGATACCTATGCCAGTGGTTGGAGAACAGGGAATAAGCTACAAAATATCCACCATCAACTTGGGAGTGGCTACATGAGAATAGAAGGTCGACCACCTCTAGGAATCAATCACCATAGTGGTGCATTTTATCTAGTAGGATAAGGTTTCAAAAGAAGAACTTAAGGCATAGGTGGCTGATTTGATGACCTACATTCAACAATGGTCATCTGCAAATGAACAATCTACCACGTCACTGGCCTCATCGTAGTTGCTATCCTAGGAACAAATCCACAAGTTGGAAAGGAGGAGAAATTTGGATAAGACCATGAAATCTTGGTTCCGACAAGTTTTGGATATCGGGAACACGGGCATCAGCTTGGGTGTCCAAATAGAAAATAAGTTCCTTGAAGTACAAACATCCCTTGAAGGCACGAGGAAAATCTATGAGGAGTTCCCAAAGAAGTAAAGGGTTGCCTATCCGAAAATTGAGGCGAGCCTCACATTGTCGAGCAAAGTTTGGGAAAAAGACCTTGCATTGAATGACATTGACCATTGGCTGATGGATGTATGGAAGCTATATTTTGATCACCAAAAAGGGAGGCTGGAGTAGATGCTAGAAAGAATAATTCTGGATATCGAATGGGCCAAAGAGGCCAGAAGAGATTGTGCCAGATATCTCAAACTGATGATAGAGTACAAAATGCCTATTGTTAAGATTAATCTGAAAATAATAAAGTCTCACTTCTGGAGGAGGATGGAGAAGGAAATGTTAGCTAAGATTACCACAAAATTTATGAGCTTTGATGCTCGAGCCTTCACTAAGTCTGAGCTTTTTAGAGACAATGTTACCAAGTATGACGAATACTGTGAAAAGCTCGTTAACAACTCCAAGGAATGGAGTTACGAGGTGTTAAAGTTTGATATCATTGAGGTCGACAAGATTCGACCAGTAATCTTGATATTCGTGGAGTATGTGGCTTTAAAGAAACGGGAAGGTAACCGTTTTATTGATGATGAACTTCTAAAAGAGTAGCTACAACAAAGAGCAATCAAAAAGAGGATAAAATTGTTACAGGGCTGCCACTAGAAGACAAAATAGGGAAAAGGACAAAAGATGTTTTCAAAATGTAATATATTTGGGGGTAGGTGAGACCCTGCTATAAAGTGCATCTTGGCCACACAATAGAATTGAATCTAGGCCGCTCATTTTTCTTTTTGAAAACTATAAATAGGGATCCCCTAGTCTCATTTTAAGAGAGCTGAATTGTTGTAAAGGCATGTTGCAGAGATTGCAATAGAAATATACTCATTTCTTGGTGTATTTTTTATTTCCTCATATATTTCATGATTCTTCTCCAGTAAGTTAAGATCCTAGTTTAAGTTTTTTTTTGTTCTTAGTTTCCTTTTAGCTGTCCTTGGTAGATTCAAGTAATATTGTCTTTGGTTGTGGAGATTCATGTTGTGTGTATGCTTTTCTTGTCCATACTTTTAGTCATTTGCTGCTGGTAAGTGACTATGTAAAGTTAGTCTAGGTCATGTTTTTATAGCTGCTCTTTAAACCTCATCTTTGGTCATATCTATATGGTGAATGAATGATGAAATATCTGCATTCCTTAGAAGATAGCATAGATATCATGACATTATGAAATTTTTGGTTTAGTGAAATTCTATTTTAAGGAAACTGTCCACAATAGGAACGTCCATGATCACTATTCATCAGTAGTTGTAGGTCCAGGAATCTTCTCTCTTTCCTGCCATTTTCCTTTAAAAAATAAAATAACATATGCTAAGGTTCATTGCACATTGTAAAGTCAAATTCAACGAAAATATGGAGTTCAAGACTACTATTTGAACCTACAACAAAGTGCATTAATTTCCTATCCAAAGAACTCTATTCATGGATCTGATTCTCCTTCACATTTAAATCACATAAGACCACCTTGTGATTCCTACAAATCACATCATACATCAACTGATCTATCCCAAGCATTATCATGACCTGACATCCGAGAGACCTTGGGATAGTGTTCTACAATTTGATTGTGGAAGATTGCATTTCAAGAGAGGTAATGAACCTATGCATTACCTGTGTTGTGAAGTGCATAAAAACACCACCAACAAAACTAATGCTAGAGGGAGGGAATTTTGGAGATAAAGCTAAATCAAATTGGGTCATTCTCCCCTAAGAGATTGTATCGAGTTTTGAGATCCACTCCTAATAAAGGGGAATTTTAGGAATTACAACCCCCTGCCATAGTTAAAAGAGCTAAACAATGGAATCACCCATTTCTGATTAACCAAACTAGATCACTTCTCTTTCACCTCTGTCTTCTCCATCATCATTGGTAGTACCACCTTCCACTCATCTGATCCAAACAACCTTCTAGGCTACCACTTCATTTGGGTTGAACACTTCCTTTCAATCGAACATAGTAGCGAACTCTGTTGTTGTCCCTTTACAGCTGCCAGTCTGTATGGCACAACCACCTCCACTACATCCTCCCATGGAATGGCTGGGAAATAACTTGTCCCCTTTGGCCTTCAATTTCTATCATGATATGCCAAAGAATCCTAAAAGCTTCTGCACAAATTTCAATGCCAGAGACCCGTAGAGGACTATAGAGGAACATGTAAGGATTTTCTAAATCTCTTTGAAGACTATGAAGATTGTATATGAGGATGTAGTGTGCAGGATCTTTCCCTACTCTCTTGGGGAGGAGGCATTCTACTGGTATGTCAACTTGCCTGCCAGAACGATCAATACTTGGGCTCTTCTGAAGGAGGCTTTCTTACAAAATTTCAAAACTCTGGTCAGCCCTATAGACTCGTACCGACACTTCATGTCAGTGAAAGGGGAGATTAATGAATTGATCAATTTGTTTAATGATCATTTCCATAGAGCGTACACTCAACTATAGGCCCCGCACATTTTCAATGATGTTGTTGTTTTGCCTATTTATTATGCAACATTGGATAACCTCACTTTAGCTTTGGTAAAAAGAATGTGACCATTGCCTGCCAGGTTGGTCGATGCATACTGGGAGGCCATTATTTCTAGCATGGATTTGGGGTAGAAAATTTATGGTCCGCTACATTCTCTCAGGAAAATCGCACATCTAACATAGATTTAGGGGCTTACTCAAGCCTTCTAGGATCAAACACCCCTGCTGAATCCAGTACCACAACTACCTATGGTTCTACACCCTGGGTAGCTAATGAATCAAACACCATTGATCCCTCACTACCTGCTGTCCCACAACAAAATTACCATCCTCAGTCATCCCAGGTGCCAACGTACCTCCAAGCAGCTAAATTCCCACCTCTCATCAAAATCAACTGGTTGCACAACCCATGTTCCTCCAGAATTCTGTAACACAACCAAACAATACCGAAAAGGATAGGATTGATGAGCTCACAGAGATGATCAAGAAGATGTCCACAGAAATGAAACACTTGAGAAATCAGAATAACTAGTTGCAAGCATCACACAAGAGCATCTAGGCTAGCCTTAATCATGATAACCAAGATCATCGTGAAAGTTGGGACAGTCGGAATGCCAACATGTCATCTAGGCAGAATTATGAAAGTAATCAGAATTCGGGTCAGAACTTTAAGAGAAGGCCCTTCCAAAGGCAGAACCAGACATGGAACATAAAACCCAACAATGACGATGTTCCCATGCCCCTTGATCAGCCTAGTAGAAATGAGAACCCTACAAGCAGAGTTTACTTGGCTGAGGCCATTTTATCTGGTTGGTGTCACATACACAAAACAAGTCAACACTCTGAACTGGACTATCCAGAGTTCCAAACTTCTGCCGACATCTTCCAAGTTGAGGTCTAGAATGTTGTGGACAATTCAGGGTGTAGAGACATCATCTTGTCCAAACCATATGACTCCTCAGTGATGGTGGTGAATCAAGCTCATTTCCCAAAGGCTGAGTGCAACATACCGGAGTAGGAGGGTGTTAAATCGAGCAACACTGATAAAGCAGAAGAGGTAAGTTCTGAAATTCTTTTGGCTCATCTTTTCAATTTAGTAGATAAAGGTCCTAAAGAGGATGAAGAAGAGCCTAGGGAAGACGAAGTCCAAATGTTTCACCAACAGACTACCCCTTATAAGCTTAGGAATAGATAGGTCGACGGTCATGCTAGAGGTCCTTTTATGACCTCCACTCCGTCGAATAATTTGAGCACCCCTTTTAATCCAAATGCAAGTAATAACCCGAGTTTTCCCCATACACCCACAGGGTACCTCAACAAGAACAAACAACAAAACCATGGGTAAAGCCAACCCACTAGCTCCTCCCAAAAAAAATTTCTATGATCAAGAAGTCCAGTAGATGGGGGAATATATTGTTGAAGAATTTAAGAAGGTGAATCTAAGCATGTTCACCTTTGAGCTATTAAAGGTGCGTGCCGTCAGGAATGCCTTTTTCAAAATGATAAATGGGACTCCATTGGGGTCATCTCAAGAAGCTCTAGCAAAGAGGGTTTCCTGTGACGATCAACAAAGTGAGCCGATTGTTAGATAGATATTCAACAATAAGGCTAACTTGCCTATAGGTTTGCAAGAAAAAAACAATTTGACAAAGTAATTAATCAAGCACCAACCCAAGGCAGGGGCAATGAGAAAGACAAAGTCCAAGTCACCCAGGTGGACATTTCTAGGGGATTGTTTCAAGGGAAATTTGAAACTCCTCCCTTTCTGACCACCATCCGCATGTTTGGGAAGAACCTCCACAACTGCTTGTTGGATTCAAGAGCTTCGGTCAATTCCATGCCCCTGAGTGTGTGCAAGGCACTCAGAATAATGCCAACTCCCTCCTAGTAGAAGGTGACACAATTGGAAAAGAGTAAGATCAATATAGTGAGGGATTTCATGAGGGAATTGAATAGATACGCCATGAATGACCTCTCCCACATGTGTTTTCCATGGAAAGGGATGCCGAATCAGATTTGGATTGATCGGGAGCCATGAATGAGATTCATGATCATTGAATACAACAACATGAACAAGGTGTTGTATGCTGAAACTAATTTGGGGAATTATTACCCAATATCATTTATGAAAGAGTAAGAATGCCTTGAAGATGAGGGAACAAGCAAGGTTTTCCTCATATCATGCAGCCCACCTACTAATCTAGCCAATTTTACTAAAAGCACTGAAGTGCTGATAGAATCCAATGATGAAGAGTTAGGAGAGGATGACAATCTTGGGTTGCTCGAAGGATTCCAAAATATCATGGGAAAATGCGTACAAGACCAACTTAGTTTGGGAGCCTGAATGAACTTTCAACAAATCTTGTTGCCTAATTGGTGTAGGTTACATAATGTTGCTCACTCAAAGTTTGACTATTGTTTGTGTCAAACAACAATTGAACACGTTAAAAGACAAGCCACTGCAAAGGAGAAAGCTAGGATAGCATCCCCAGAATAAACCCGTTCCATCCTTGCACCTCCCCAAACAGTCATGAAAATGAAGGCCCCCTTGTCAGGGGTGAAAGTCGGATCTATTGGTCCTACGTTCAAGGATTCTTCTAGATTCTGGATGTTGCGCTTTGACGTGTCTAAATCCAAGCATGGAGCTGGGCAAGTTTTAAATTGATCAGTCCTAGAGGTAAGTCATACTTTGCTTCTCATAGACTTCAATTTTATTACACCAACAACGTAGCAGAGTATGAGCCCTAAGTCTTGGGCCTCCTAATGGCTTTAAGAAAAGGAGTCAAAATTCTCCAAGTATACGAAGATTCAGATTTGGTCATAAAACAAGTCAGGAAGATATATTCTTGCTATGATCAAAGACTCACCAACTATAGGCACCGCGTATGGGATCTACTGGAAGGATTGGATGAATTTAATATCCAATTGATCCTACACTCTCAGAATCATACTGCCAATGCCTTAGTGTAGGCAACAAGAACACTACAACCACTAATCTTATCTATCCTCAAAATATTCACGGTTGAACTCACATTTGTCCCATCAGTGTTGGATAACATAGCCAACTTCTAGGTATTTAGTGATGACAAACACATCTTGGATTTTATCACTAGTTCAGATGTGTTTGCTACATAGATAATTGATAAGGTGGAACCTCAAGTGGCTAACCTAGATATAGAGGGTATTATAAACCTAAAGACCAACACCATCCCTAGGGGCATGGTTGAATTAGAGTGAATCTTTGACTTGGATCACATCATAGATTAGGATGAACAAGCTAAGAAAGACACCATCAATGGCTAGTGTGACACTTACAACCTCAGAATGATCGGGAATGCTAAGAACATGTTCATTGGTAAGGTGTGTGCTCCTGAGGAAAGAGAGGGTATACTTGAGGCTCTACAAAATTACAATGATGTCATCGCCTGGAGCTACGAGGATCTCAAAATGTATGACACATCAATTATCACCCACACCATCCCGCTCATACCAGATGCAAAGCCATTTTGATAGCAGTAGTACCTAGTCAATGCTTTGCTGGAACCAATAATATACAAAGAAGTACAAAAGTTGTTGTCAACCAGGATCATTTTTCTGTTTAGACATTCCAAAAGGGTGGAAAATTTGGTTCTTGTTAGAAATAAAAATGGGGAAATAAGATTGTGTGCTGACTTCTGCAACCTAAACCAAGCCTCAAAAAAGGATAACTATCCTATGCCTTCATTAGATGAGGTTGGTCAAATAATAAAAAGTTCTCAAATGATGTCCTTCCTGAATGAATATTCAGGGTACAATCAGGTCATGGTATAGTACCTTTCAGTTACAGATGAATTTCGTTCAAACTAATCAATGCTGGTGCTAGTTTCCAGTGTGCCATGGATATTGCATTCAAGAACCTAATCAACAAGTGCATAATCATCTATGTGGATGATTTGATAGTATTCTCAAAGCAACGGGGTAATCACGTCACTCACCTATGGAATGTCTTCAAAAGATGCCACAAATTTGGAGTTTCCCTTAATTCGAAGAAGTGTATCTTTGGTGTCACTTAAGGGAAGCTCCTTGGACATGTCCTATCAGAAAGGGGAATTTCTATCAACCCCAATTGTATCCAATCAATCATGAAGATTCAACTACTAGGCAACAAAAAGGAACTAAGATCCTTTTTTGAAAAGATCAACTTTGTTTGCAAATTCATCACAGGATTCACAGAAATTGTCAAACCACTCAATGCTATGCTAAAATAGGATGCTAAGGTCGAGTGGACTCTGGAGGAAAAATAAGATTTTGGGGAAATCAAGAAGGCCATTATTGCTGTCGCTATGCTGGTCAGGCCCAACTACCTAAAGCCTTTCTACATGTACTCATTCGCTTCAGATCATTCATGTGCTATTATCTTGACACAAAAGAATGATGAGTGGAGTGAACATCTAATCACCTTCATGAGTACCCCTTTGAAGGATGCTGAGCTATGCTATTACAATGTTGAAAAACAAGCCTATGCCCTTGTTAAGGGGGTTAAGAAGATTAGGCATTATATCCTGCACAATAAAGTGTTCTCTATAGTTCCTGACCCCACAATGAAGACATTTCTCATGCAGAATGCGCTGGGGGAGTGAAGGGAAAATGGATTGCATTTTTGTAGGAGTATGATCTGGAAATCCAATTGATGAGGCTAGT
This sequence comes from Sequoiadendron giganteum, assembly GCA_007115665.2. Taxonomy (NCBI): domain Eukaryota; kingdom Viridiplantae; phylum Streptophyta; class Pinopsida; order Cupressales; family Cupressaceae; genus Sequoiadendron; species Sequoiadendron giganteum. The sequence goes on along the minus strand of CM021104.1, from coordinate 42,704,073 downwards.
GAGAGGATAGGCACTTTCCAAAATGATCGAAGAAGTGTTTATTGAGGCTGGGCCCAAGCTCAAAGTGTAGCAGTACCACTAGGAAGATGTCTCTCTAGGGGAATGGTACAATGACATAGTATATTACTTGTTGAATCATAAATGTACACTTCATCTATAGGGGGTCCAAAGGAAAGCGCTTAGATTGAAAAGAAGTAGCTACATGTTACAGGGCACCATAGTGTACAAAAGGAATCATGAAGGTATCTACTTGAGATACCTTGGTAAAGGAGAGGTTGATCAGTTTCTCAAAAAGTTCCATGATAAGTTTGGGACTAGTCACGGTTCCAATTTTTCAACTACGCATCAGATATTAAGGGTTGGGTACTATTGGCCCATGGTTTTCAAGGATTCTCATGGTAATGTTCATACCTTCAACATATGCTAGACCGCTGCCACCCGAGAAAGGAATGTTGTTGTCCTGTTGCAACCTGTTTTGGAGGTAAGGCCATTCGTGCAGTGGGGTCTTGACTTCATTGGTCCGTTAAGCCCTCCATCATCTGTTGGACACAGGTACATTTTGACCACTACCGATTATTGTACTAGGTGGATAGAAACAATCTCTTGTAGGTAATGTACAACTGAAGTAGTAACTAATTTTTTGGAAAGTTTTATTTTAAATCGGTTTGGTTGTCCTTATACTCTGGTATGCGATAATGACCTTGCATTTTCTTCATTAAAATTCATGGGTTGGGCCTTTGATTATGGTATCACCCTTATGTTTTCCTCCAATTACTATCCTCAAGGCAATGGCCTTGTTGAGTCAACCAACAAGAACTTGATCACTGTGATCAAGAAGCTACTAGATAGGAATCCCAAAGAATGGAAGACCCAACTTCATTTCGCCCTATGGGCAGATCATACCCATCACAAGGCTGCCCTTGGAGAATCCTTGTACCATATTGTTTATAGCTTGGAGCCCATTTTCCCCATACATTTGAAAATTCCTACTCTCTAGTTCATTAATGATTTTTATGAAGGAGGAGACTGCAGAGAATCTTTCCTTGCTGAACTACTACACCTAGAAGAAGTATCAGACCGTGCAATAGAAAATTTCGCCAAACATCAAGGCGTAGTCAAAAGATGGTTTGATTGTCTAGCCAAAATTAGGGCCTTCTAAATTTTCGATCCGGTCCTTTATTGGGAAAAGGCCCAAGAAAAGAAAGGGGGACATTAAAAATTCAACAAGATTTGGTTTCGCCCTTTTCAAATTGCTTAAATCCTTGGAGATAATGCTTTTCATTTAAAGACTTTAACTGGTGAAGATGTCCCATTGCCTATCAATGGGAAACACCTTAAGCATTACTTCGATGCATGAGGTCCTCTACAGTTGTTTGTGTAAATACCTGAACATAGGGTAGGATAGGTTTCCCTTCTTTGTCCTTTTGTTTTGCTCATTTCTCGACTGTTTTTTACCATGGAAAAGTCTGCTCGTATTGCTATGGTGGCCGTGCTTGGTGTTGGGTCTCAAAAACATTGGTTGAATGAACCATGAGAGGTTGCCACACTCTCACTACGTTATTAGTCAACTGAAAAGGCCAACCAATATAATTGAACCCTCTACTCTTAAGGCTCTGCTAAACCTAGGCGGGTGCACCTATATAAGTAACACAAATTTTGAATTTATGTTTCCTACTTGATTTAACTATACACAAATGGAAATTTGACACTGGAAATATATGATCCTACTTTGGTATAAATTGTATATGCAATATCAAGGTATGAATTAATATGTTCAATTAAGAGATGTCAAATGAAATGAATAAAACTAATGTAATGTAAATGAGGGAGACCAGTACCTTATTGGCTAAAACGGAGTCAAATGAAAGCTTTTAATGAATGGTTTCTATCTAGTAGGTCCTCTAACTATTTGGCATACAACTATGAGTTTACAACTGGTATAAACATGCAAGAATGTATTTGATAAACCCTACTTGAGGCAAAATATCAAATCTAATTATCTGATTCTTCTTATTGATCCAAATGACATTCCCAGATTACTGTAATTGATTGAAAGGAATTTTAATTATTCTTTAAAGAATCCAATAAACCAAATCACATAGAAACATAAAATGTGTACTGATAAATTGAATATATACTTGATACTTCAATTTAAACAACCAAGAAACATCATATTGGAGACAATCAAATAATCGTAAGAATCCAACAAACAATTGATCCCAGAATGAAGCCACTAAATCAATAGTTTTTCATTATCCCCTTCAAAATCTATTCATGCAACTTAGTCTCCTTGAATGTCATCATTTTCTGAAAATATTATGCTTACAAAAGTCTATCCTATCCTAAATCTACTATCTATCTCCATCAATTTATCCAACAATGAATATTTATACATTATTTTGCAAAAGGATGTGCCTTTTCAAAAAATTTAAAGCATAAAAAGTTAACAAATTCATTATTAACTAATTTTTGTTAAGCCACAAATGGATCGCAAACATGTGCTCTATATAATCCTGGCGCTCATGAGTATTAGCATCTCCCAATGCATCATGTATCACAATCTCCATCATCATCATTCACTCATTCTGCTCACATGCTTCATCCAATGTCACGTCCTTCATAGTGGTTGTATTCAACATCCCTTGGAGTATTGTTTCGCACTCGCTTTTCCACGTAATCATTTCTTTCAATTTCCCTTCCTCATCATATAACTTAGTCAATCTGTCTTTGGCAGCCTTTGTCAATCCCTTCACATTCTCTTGTAATTCCTCAAACAAATCCCTGTGCCTATCTATGCCAATTCCTCAAATTTTTCCTGGATTCTACTATCCAATCTCCTGTGCTCCTTTATTGTATCCATGTATTGTGAATTTTTTCCCCAGAGTTTATTTAACGAAGTGGTTAAAATGACCCGCCTTCTTTTGATTATTGGAGAAAGTGCATCCATTTTCCCTTGAGAGTATGCAGTTGACCCTTCCCAATGGTCTTTTTCTATGAACTCTCACCTTGGATGAGCATCTTTGTTGTCCCTCTTTTAGCACCTACCAAGTCTTTCAGGTGTTCATACTCTCTCAACATCCTCTCATTATTAGTTTTATACATATCCCTCTCCTTGATCAATGCTTGGATTTGGGCTTAATTCAACTTGGCTATATTTATCCCAATGTCTACAGTTTCAACAGGATCAACCTCACTAGACTTTAGGGTCATGACATGTTTGAATCCCTTTTTAGTATCAATAACAATTGATTTCTTATGAGGATACAAGGCCCAAATCATAAATGTTTCATCATTAGGATTGTATCTTTATCCTGTCTATACCTCTATCACCTTCTCTATGTTGAGTTTCTGGGTAGCTTTGTTATCTTATAAGAAACTATCAAAAACTAATGCAAAATTCAGATCCAAACCTAGGAAAATCATAATACCTTCCTTTTCTAGCATCTCCCTTCCCTTTTTAGGGGTCATGTTAGTCATCTCTTTGTCTACCTCATCTTTCAAGTTTTTAACAGTTGATCTTCATTTCCTGGAGTGACATCATCAACCAGTCCCCTTATCTCTTTCCCTTTTTGCTTATATAAAAATGTTCTCAACTTTGAGGTTTTTATAAATTCATCATCTGATATAAAAGACCTAAAGTCTTCATGTATTGTATCTACATCCATAGTTTCCTCAACATCTGTTTCTCTGGGAACATAGGCATAATCCCAAGTCTTCATGCTTGATACCTTCCCAGATGAGCTTTGTGGCCTATCAACTTCTGATATCTCTTTAATGGAGGATAACAAGTCATCATCCACCAACTCTTGATCATGTTTTTCAATCATCATTTATGCATCGTTTGCTTCCAGGTTTCTAATTATATCATCAGATTTATAGGGTACATGGTGGTACCTTCCAAAATTTATTTTTTGTCTCGCAGAGTGGATATATCCCTCAAGATCAATTTTTTTTCTTGATGGTGCTCTTCTCATGTTGTAGTGCAATATTTTATCCAGAATCAGATTGTAACCCTCCTTGGCCAATACAATAAAATCACTAAAACATAATGTACTAGGAATAAAGGCCTGTTTCCTATATGAACTCAAGTTCATAACACTGGAGAAATCCATTTTCCTAACAATTTCTAGCTATACAATTCTATCTAGGATAGTTCTAGGCAGAATAAATGGTGTATCCTCAAAACCTTAAACCTGAATCATTGTAGCATTCTCTAAGTAGTACCAATCCCCCCAATTATGGTTGATTGATCCATTATAATCTCTAGGCCTAAGAAACTGTTGATGGTGTTTTCATGCACTTCACAACACAGGTAATGTGTAGGTGCATTACCTCTCTTGAAAGACAACCTTCCACAATCAAATTGCAGAACATTATCCCAAGGTCTTTCGGATGTCAGGTTTTGACAATGCTTGGAATATCTCAGTTGATTTATGTGATTTATTGGAATCACAAGGTGGACTTATGGATGAGTTACAAAGTGGGAAAGTTGGATCAACAAATAGAGTTTTCAAGATGGGAACGTTGTTGAGTGTTTGCTGCAGGTTCAAACAGCAGTCTGGAACTCCATTTCAACATCAAATTTAGCTTTACAATGTGCAATGAACCTTGCCTAAGGTTACTTATTAAAAAAAAAGGAAAAAGGGCAAGGAAGAGAGAAGATTCTTGGATCTGAAACTATGAATGAACAGTGATTATGGAGGCTGCTATAGTAGACAAACTCCCTAAACTGGGTTTTGCTTGGCCAAGAGGATCCTACAGTTACACAAAACCAGTGCAATCTTCTAAGGACTACAGATTTTCATTTTGCATACACACATTATGAACATGCAAATGAACTAAGTTGCAACAATCAAATAAAGAAGCCCAGACTAACTTTGCACAACAGCTTGCCATCAACAAGTGTCAAAAGTATGGGCTGAAAAATCATCAAATACCGTAACAAAAATCACCATTACCACTTTCATTCAAGAAACTACAACTAAAACTAACTTGGAAGGTAGAACCATGCACACATAATGAGTAAACTCAAAAGTAACACCCATAGATCATGCAATGCTGCTTTCTATTACTACAGAATGTTTTTACAACAACTCTCCAACCGCTACAAATGAGGGGAAGACCCCTATTTATAGTTCACCAAAGCCCACATGAATGGCTATGATTGAGTTACATTGTGTGGCCCAGATTCAATTACATTAGGGCTTCACCTACCCCACAATATCCAGTAATTTAAAATACATCCTTGTCTTTTCCCTATTCTGTCTTGTAGTGGTCAGTCACTGTAGCAGTTTTGTCTTCTAGCCGATTTCCCTTTTACTGTAGCTGAAACTGCCTGAAAGATGCCTTCTTCTTAATGGAATTGTAGCATTATTCATTGGATCAAATGGTTCTATTGACGGACCCATGGTAGGCTTCTTGAAACCAGAAATGAGAGGCCGAAATGTTGTTCTGGAAATGCTGTTTTGAAATGGCCGTGAGAGCACGAAACTCTGGATGGTACTTCCCGGATGCAAATTTGGAATTTGAAAAGCTAGGACAGGATAAGACCCCATTTTAGCATCTGGGTCGAAGTCTGTTTTTGATTTGGAGGTGCACTAGTACGTTCCGGAAACACAAGGCCGGAATGTCGCTGTAGGAATGCTGTTTTGAAACGGCTGCGAGAGCATGGAACTCCAGATGGTACTTCCCGTATGCAAATTTGGAATTTGAAAAGCTAGGTGAGGATAAGACCCCATTCTAGCATCTGGGTTGAAGTCCATTTCTGATTTGGAGGTGCACTAGTACGTTTCGAAAACATGAGCCCAGAATGTCGCTGTAGGAATGCCGTTTTGAAACGGTCGTGAGAGCACGGAACTCCGAATGGTCTTTCCCATATGAAAATTTGGAATTTGAAAAGCTAGGTGAGGATAAGACCCCATTTTAGCATCTGGGTCAAAGTCCGTTTTTGATTTGGAGGTGTGCTAGTACGTTCCAAAAACATGAGCCCGGAATGCCGCTGTAGGAATGCCGTTTTGAAACGGCCACGAGAGCACGAAACTCCAGATGGTACTTCCCATATGAAAATTTGGAATTTGAAAAGATAAGTGAGGATAAGACCCCATTTTAGCATCTGGGTCGAAGTCCGTTTCTGATTTGGAGGTGCGCTTGTACGTTCTGGAAACATGAGGCCGGAATGCCGCTGTAGGAATGCTGTTGCAGGGAAGCTGCTGTAAGGAAGCCGTTGCAAGGAATGCCGCTGCAGGGATAGTTTTAGAATTTTCAAAACTTCCTAAAACTTAATAAGACCTTGTTAGTTCACTTAGGCACCACAAAAACATCCAAAATCCATAGGAAATCTATCCCCAAAGTCAAAGAATGAAGGAAAAAGTGAATCAAGCGAGCGGGCGGGGGCGAAGCTCGAAAAACCCAAGACTTAGCCATTTTTTATTTTAGGGGAAAAATATGGTCAGCCAAAAAGAGAATTTGAAGGGCATGTTGACCAGCAAGGACAACAAAATGAGGGGCACGTAAAACCAGACGAGAGCAAAGAAGTCCGTTGGGAGCAAAAAAAGAGGGTCCCTACCTATGGTGGGGCGTGTGTGCAAAATATGCACAACAGAAACCTCTTCACTTCTTCAGATAAGGAATAATCACAAGGATGATTGAAAAATCTATACAAGGGTTTCAAAAAGAATTCTTCAAAATGCAAGAAATATGAATTGGAAAACCTGTTGTCCCAAACAAAAGTCCATAATTGAACAACCAATGGCCTACCTTCCTTGTTAGATTGTGAAATCCTTAGCTCCTGGGGCCATAAACCTAACTCTTGTCAAAAATCCAACACTAAGTGCATCAATAGTGAATAATTCCTGAGATGGAGAACAAAGGCACCATTCTTTATCGCCACCAAACCTGCATCTAGCTCCTTAAAGACATGTGCAACATAATCAAATGATCTGAAATTGTGATACTGAATATCTACCGTAATCACCATGGGCACAAATTCCATATGATTAGGTACCTCCATCCCCAATACTTGTCCCACTGAAAAATAGATTTACTTGAGATAGGGTTCGAAGAGATCCACATGAAATGGTGGTCCCTCATTGTCATCCATTGGAGTAGGTTTGCCATGACACCTTATTCAATGCAGGGGTAGTCTCCATCCCTTGTATATGGTGTCCATTCTTTTGAATTCACTATCGATCTCCTCACTTATTATTTTCTCACTACATATTCCCTCCATCTTGAAAACCCTAGCTATTACATTCTCGAACAAATGTATCAATGGATTCCTTGACAAGTCACATATAGCTTTATTCTTCAGGCTACAATGTCCAGCTTATAATTTTACCAGTTCAACATCAATAAAAACATTAGGGCACACTAATTTTACCAAATTTAGTCTCCATGGGTTACATACTAGCTCAAAGCAATTTATCCTGTGATAATGGAAGTTGAATAACTCATAACCCATAATCATAGTCCAAACATCCCCTATGAATTTGCACTTGTCGTCTAATTTGTCAACCTCTGGTTTGAGGTGTGCTGAACGCCTAGATTTTGGCCCAGAACCAAGTAACTGGTCTATGAGGTACTGATTCAACTTTCTTTCAAGGTCCCCCAGTTGCAATTCAGTCTTTTGCCTTTTTTATTTTGATTAACTACCCTCCCCGAGTTTTCTTTCCTTTAGTTTTCCTGAACTGGTGCCTTCCATATTCAAAATTTATGAATTCTAAGAGGATGAGAAACTTATTGTAGCTTTCTTGCAAATCCAAACCAGGTGAATGCCTTAATTGATTTGCTAGTTCCCTTGCTCTCCTTCACTGTCAATTCCATGAAACAATGATTTCAATTGAGCATACCTCGATATGCAAAATCTTTTATGCTTTGTGGCGCCATTAATGTCTTTGCTGAGGCATGAATGCTACAATTTTTTTTGAAATTCTCACTGTCACATCAAGGATCATATCGGAAAGACATTTCAAGTCTTTGGCCGATCCGCTTGTTCAACGTTCACCCATCCACTAAGACGTCTTGTATTTCCCCTGACCTTATAAGTCTCCCTGATAGTTTCTTTCCCTTTTCCTTTTTATCACCATGACCTTGGCTGAAACAATTATCGCCATCACTTAATGAATCAGGCCAATGGTTCTTCAACTTATTCCGAAAGCTTTTCATCTCACTGAGATGTTCACTTTATTGACTTATGTCACCAAGACCAAGCATTTGTCCTTCCAATAGAATGGTACTCACCGTGATTTCTCTTAGACCTCCCCATGGTGATATGTCTTACCGATACACTTTTTCTTCGGCCAAACCATGCGTGTTGTCTTCTCGACACCCTTTATCTCCGTATGATCAGTTCTTTTTGTGTAACCCGAGGGGTCGGTAAGACTTTTTGAAGTCTCCCTGACATCATTTGTCTCACCGAGTGAGTCCTTCCTTTGCTTTATCGACAGGACCGGTAACGCTTCAGGCAGTGTTTTGAAATCTCTCTTTGATGACCAAAGTCTCTCCGATAGAATTTAGTTTACTCCAATCGGCAAAAGGTAACTTAGCTTGATATGACCTCACATCATCATGCCGATACCTTTTGTCTTGCCGATAGGATATACAAACCCGCATCCTCTTAGTGTATAACTTTATCAGTGTGACCCTTTTGATGTCGTGTCGATACATTAAGGATATGTATATTATCATCAATGAGACCTATATCAACTTATGCTAATATTTTCATATGTTAAAGTCTTAATGTCAGATAAAATTTATGGGGCATTATGGCACAAGTTAAATCGGATTTTGTTAAAAAATGCTATGTGAGGATTTTTATGTCTGCATTATGAACCTTTTTTGGGAGACTAATAATCATGAAGGGTTAATGAATTTGTCAAAATTTCACAGCTCCAATAGTGGCTCCGTCTGGGGATGAATGATTGTGGGATCATTGCAAGGATCCAGATCTCTGGGTGAGTAGACCAAACATTATGGATGAAGGCAATTGGAGATGGAAAATAATCCTAAACTATTGTACATGGATAAAAGATAAAAATAGGATTTCTAGCATTGTCCATGTACTAGGTATTCCCTGTGTCCTTTATATCCTATACTACTGTGCATGGAAATTTATGATAATTTTTCCTCAAAAGATGTCCATGCATTGGCAACCCTTGTGATTTTTAAGAGCTTTTTTTTTTTAGAAATTGCCCATGTACAGGAAACTCCTCTTCTTCACCACTCATATTTTGTAAATAATATTAATCCTCTCCTTGCTTGTCAATAATAAAAAAGGTCCCAACCATAGTGCCTCAAATTTTCCATGTTTTCCCTTCTCCTAGAACCTAGCATTCCACATTAATACCAGATCATCCTTTTCAAATTTTCTATTTTTTGATTTTTTTTCAAACAAATACTTCATTTGTGCTTGCAATTTTATGTTCTGGTTTTGATCTATTCTCCTTATTTCATCAAGTTCTACAAGTTGCTCCATTCTCTCCTCCATTGGTTTAGGAATATCTACATCTTCTTGAAGGATAAATTTGTAGATTGGTAATAAATTTTGCAAAGGAATCCTAGCTTGTGTTTCATACACTAATTCATATGGGGATTTTCCAATTGACTTTTAAATAGTAACCCTATCTGCCCATACAGCCAATATTAACTTTGAATCCCAATATTTTTTGTTTTTACCGAGCATCTTTTTTATGATCTTTAAAAGACTCTTGTTGCTAGATTCTACTTGACCATTGGCTTGCGGATGATATGGGGAAGAATAAGAAACATTGATACCATACGTCATACAAAAATCTTTGAACTCATCAGACTTGAAACACATGCCATTATCTATAATCACTCTTAATGGTGTACAAAATATTGTAATAATGTTATCCATTAAAAAGTTGATTGCAACTTTTCTTGTTGCTTGCTTGCTTGGGATTTCCTCTACCCATTTGGTGAAGTAATCAGTGGCCACTAGTATCCACCTATGTCCTCCACTTGATTTCTCTTGTATTTCCCCAATGAAAAAAATCCCCCACTGATGAAAAGGGGCTTCCACCTGCATAGGTCTGAGTGGTAGAGCTCCCTGATACTTATTTTTTCCTGAGAACTTTTGGCATGCTTCACACTTCCTTACATATGAAAATGAATCATTAAAATTTTTTGGCCAGTAATAACCTGCCCTGAGGATTTTATGTGTAGTTGTTTTTGCTGAATAATGCCCTCCACAGACTCCTTCGTGCATTTCTTTCAGAACATGATCTTCTTGTGACTCGTCTAAACATAATAGCGGCATTCCATCTCTATTTTTCCAGAATAAATCACCTTCTATAAATACATGTTTAGAGGCCTGCAGTTTCTAAGTTCTTTTCTGGTTATAATTGAATCCTTCAAGGCATTTCGTGTTCCTAAGGTAATGCATGATGTCTGTGTACTAGGGTGTATGCTCAATACTTGTAATTGCATTTCCTTCTTCTTGTACATTTCAAACTTGATTTGCCTCAATGTTTGTTTCTACCATCAATTTAGCCAATCCTTGGCCTCTTATCAATTTAGTAATCTGTATTTCCATATTAAATTCCTAAATTTTATTAATCCACTTGCACCTTTTCTATGTCACTTCTTATTGTGTCAAGATGTCTTTGACTGCTATGTGAGGAACATATGTAATTACTTTGGCTCCAACAAGATATGGCCTAAAATCTTTAGTGTCTTTTACTAGTGCAAAAGCTTTTTTCTCCACTATGTCATACTTCAACTCCGATCCCTGTAAATATTTACTAAAGAAAGATATAGGTTGCTCATGACCATCCTTATTTTTCTGTAACATGACAACAACTATAGTATGCAGGGAGGCAAATGAAAATATTTGAAAAGGTTTTGTGAAATCAGGAGACTTGAGGACAGGGGCTTCCTTAATGGTTCTTTTAATGGATACAAAGGCTTCTAATGCTTCTAGGGTCCATTCAATATTTTATCCTTTCTTTAACATTTTTTATATGGGTTTGACAATCTCAAAAAAGTTGGACACAAATCTCCTACCAAAATTAATCTGCCCAAAGAATAATTGGATGGCTTTCACATATTTAGGGATAAGAACCTTATCTATAGCCTCAACTCTCTCATGATCTATCCTAACTCCCTCTTTTGATACAATGTGTCCTACGAGTTTCCTTCTGTAAAAATAAAGTGACATTTCTTAGGATTCAAACTAATGCCATATTCTAAAGCTTTAATGAATATTTTTTCAAGATGTTCTACATGATCCTCAACCCTTTTTGAGTAAGCTATAAGTTCATCTTGATAAACCACCATTATAGCATTTATCAGGTCTACAAATGCCAATTCCGTAGCTCTTTGGAATGTCGCTCTTGCATTTGTGAGACCAAAAGGCATTCTCACATAAACATATGTTCCCCATGGGGTTGTGAAAGTTGTTTTGTACTGCTCACATTCCTTGACTTTAACCTGGTTATAACTAGAAAAGCCATCCATCATAGACAACAACTCACACCCGATCACTTTATGCAGTATAGCTTCCATCTTAGGAAAATGATAGTTGTCCTTGAGGGATGCTACATTTAGATTTTTGAAATCCATGCATAGTCTTATATCTCCACTTTTCTTTCTAACAGGAATAAGGTTTGACACCCATGTTGAGTGCCTCATAGGTTTGATGATACCTCCGTCTCTAAGCTTGGTCAAGTCTTTTTGCATTTTTGGTTCCAGAGTGGGGTTGATGGGCCTTTTTTTTTACCTAAATGGCTTTGCATCTGCTTTCAATGGGATTTCATGCTGAAATAAATCCTCCCTATATGCCTTGAGGTCCTCATAACACCATGCGAACACATGTTTATACTTTCTTAACAATGAAATCAGCATTCTTCAGACAGTAGGGCTTATCTTCTTCCCTATATATACCTTCCTTGGTGACAATTCAGTCCCTAAGTTAATTTCTTCAATATCTTCCCTTTTGACTGGTGTCTGTTTCATAAGGGATCGATCACTTCCATCGTATACTCTTTCCAATGCTACCAACCACTTGGGAAGTTTATTAATCTTAAGTTGCAAGACCTTCTTTCTAAATACTATCTCTTCCCCATTTATTTCTTCCACAAAGGCTTTGAAATCAATTTCCTGAGCCTCATACTGGTCTATACACTGAAGGAATTTCAAAAGGTCAGTGTCATCATTGAAAAATTTCCAACTATATACATTGTCAAGTACTGCAGGTCTTGTTTTGAATTCCACTTGGGAGACTCCTGCTAAAGTGATATCATCTTGTTTTAGTGCTACATTTTCCAAGAAGTCTTCCATTATATTTTTTGATCTGTCCACCCAATCAATGGAGAAAGCATGAAATAGTTCAATTGTATCCCATATTGCATTTCTGTATTATTTCAATCTTTTATTTTTTGCTACATATTTTGATCTAATATGAGATACAACCAGTTCCGAGTCTCCAAAACTATTAAGATTTTGATCTTGTGTTTAACAGCTAAATTCAATCCAGTCAACAAAGCTTCATATTTCACTACATTTTTTGTACATTCAAATTCTAACATAAATGAATATTTATAAGTTGAACCATGAGGAGATATAAAAACTATACCGGCTCCATTACCCTTTTGGCTGCAGGCTCCATTGAAGTACATTTTCCATATCCCTTGTTGATTTTCAGAAATATTTTGATCAATTGGATCTTTGCTAACCAACTCAGGTTGAGATAGTTCCACTCTAAAAATTCTCAAATCAACATCATAGAAGCAATTTAGTGGCTCTTGAGGAGTGTATTCAACAATTTCATTCATTCTATGTTCTCTATATAATTTTACCTCTTCTCCATTCACTGGTATGGTGGCATATGATAGTTCAAACTGTACATTGCCTCCTACTGTAGCAGTCCACTACCTTGATAAAAGCATTCCAAAATGGGGAGGTGTGTCAATTATAGTTATGTCAATAGTGTAAGCAGCTTGTGGGTAGGTTGCTAACCTCACTTCCACATTCTTCATTATTCCTACAACTGGGACATGCCCTCTATCCATGGCGTAGCATTTTCCTCCTTCCACATCTATCCACAAATTGAGCTACTTCATCAACCCTACTGGCATGATATTCATGGAGGCACCTGTGTCTACCATTCAATTTCTTACTAGTTTGCCACCTATGAGTAAAGTGGTGAAGAATGGGTCAATCTACAGTGTGTTCATCAGATAGGCCTCTGGGATTTTCACCTCCTTCCTTTTATTATTTATTTTAGAGACCTCTTTGTTTTCACAGCTTATGTTTTGATTCCCATTATAAATTAATTGTATAGTGCTTTCCCTATATTCCTTGATTTTCATCATTTCAATTAATGGGATAGACATTTTCAATTGAGATAAATCTTGTATAAAATCAAAGGATGTACCTTTAGTTTTGATTGTATTTTTAGGTTTAGTGCATTCTCCTTTGTTTCCTTCCTTTTCCCCTTTGGATGTTTGATCTGGCTTTCACTTTTCAATGGGAAATTTCTTATTTTCCTCCTTGGGGGATACTCTCTGTTCTCTTTTGTCTAGTTGTTTATCATTAGTTCTTTTTGATGTCTCATCTAATGCTTTTTTATTTTTTATAAATATACCTCTTTGGACACCCTCATCTTTATTAACCGTTCTATTTCTCAAATGATATTTGCTTATGGCTTCCTCCAGTGCTGCAATTGTCAATCTCTTAATTTATTCTTCACTTGGTCTTCTTATATTGCACCTATTTTTCTGACTTGATGTAACAAGGGAATCTTGCTCATTATCATTTTCTTTATGATCAGAGAAAACATGCTTCTCTGCCATGTGAACATTGTATTTTTGGTGATCGACATTGTATTCATATCCTTCCTCCTCTGAAGAGGCATATTATTTCTCCAAAGAGTTAAGAGTGTGGGAAGTTAGGTAGACATTTTGGTTTTCACCACCATCATCTTCCTATGTATCTTCTTCCAGCATTGATTGAGCTATTACACAATGCTCTGGGGAATGTGGTGCATAGTAGACTGAACACCAGGGATTTTTATCTACCATATATGCCCCTTTTCTTTTTAATGGATCTAGTGTTTCCTTATTTCTTGGCCTGTCACCTACCCGCTTCCCATCCTTCCAATTAGTATTATAAGGCATGTCATGCAACCTTGGTATCTCATTCCTATATGTGTTCTCTTGTCTATTTAGGGGAACATATTGGGGAACCCTAGGATTTTCCCTCTTAGAAAACATCCCTACAACCTTCCTATTATTTTCAATAGTTAAGGCTATCAATTGGGCTTCAGCTAGATTCCTAGGACCTCTGTTCCTTAATTCATATCTTGTTTTGGGGTCAAAGGCTTTCAAGTAGATACTTAACAGAGAAGGGTCAGCCAACTTGGATGCTTGAGATATTTTATTATGGAATTTAACAAACCTTTGGTTAAAATCAAAGGTTGATTCATTTTGATGTTTTTGGATTGTCACTAACTCATGCAAGGCAAAGTCTGATGCACGCTGATTTCCATATTGCTAAAGAAAATAATCATAAATAATCTCATTTGTACATCCTCATACTGCATATCCAAGTCCTAAATGACTACTTTAAAGTTTCTTAGATGTTCCTCAGATGTAACTGCATTACTACCTATGAATTTAGGGACTAAGTTTCTCCAATTGTTTTCCAGGGAGTAAGGGTATATCTGAAATCCAACAAGATCAAATTGTCTAATCATGGTTGTGCATTGTGGAGGGGGATTTTTGAAATGCTGATGCTGGTACAGTGGGTTGTGATTTGCCATATATTGTGGACCTTATGGGGGTACATACTACTGATGAGGAGGTGGTTGAATATTTCGGTGTTGTGGTGGAGAATTTGTGTTTCTATATTTATTTCTAGGCTAATTTCAGCGAGCTTGAGGGGATTTTTATGGATTCATATTGTTGCTTTTATGGGGGGGTGTATATTTGGGTGAATCAACCACTGATGTCTTGATTTGAGCCTTGTGCAATTTCATCTTTCTTAACTCTTCCATTGCTTGAAGTTGTTGCTCATATTGTACCCTTAGCTTTTTTGCATGTTGTCTCATTTGCTCCCATTGTGTATCTTCTTCATTTTGTGTCATGAGTTCATGGTTTTCTTCAGATGTTGCCTCATATTCGAGTCCTTCCTTAAAAAGTGTAGTTCTCTGATCATATTCAAATTCTCTTCTTTTCTCAGCTTCAAATTCAGCCATGAACTCTTCACCTTAATCATGATTTATTCGATGGAAAGGATTTCTCTTCTCTTTAGGGGTATGAAGCTCTTCAGATGGGCTATTCTCAATTGTTCATGCCTCGTATGAATTATGAGTTTCCATAGGTGGTTTTGATATTCTATTTTTTGTGGCTGGATCTAGGTCATTGTATACCTTCTTGCTTTGATCACTTTTATAATTTATTTTACCCTTGTCATTAGAACCATATCCCTCTTTATACAAAGATCTCCTTCCTTGCATGTTGTGAGAAAATGTGATGGTCTGAACTCTAGGTTGATTCCTTTTTGATTTGTATCTTATTGTATCAGTCTCAATGTTTTTATTCATTCAGAGTCGCCACCCACTTTTTCTAAAAGTGAGAAATTTTTTTATAACATTACCCAACAGAGTCAATTTACAAATTATTTTTAGTGACTTTATATGGAAAGGTTGTCTATTACCAGACAATTCTCTATTTTTTTCCCTAGTAGAGTCGCCAATTTGTTGGGTCTCAAAAATGTTGGTTGAATGAATCACCAGAGGCTGCCACACTCTCACTACATTATTGGTCCATTGACAAGGCCAACCAATATGATTGAAACCTCTACTCTTAAGGCTTTGCTAAACCTAGGTAGGTGCACATATATAAGTAACACAAATTTTGAATTTATGTTTCCTACTTGATCTAACTATCCACAAATGGCAATTTAACACTGGAAATCTATGATCCTACTTTGGTATAAATTTTATATGCAATATCAAGGTATGAATTAATATGTTCAATTAAGAGATGTCAAATGAAATGAATAAAACTAATGTAATGTAAATGAGGGAGACCAGTGCCTTATTGGGTAAAATGGAGTCAAATGAAAGCTTTTAATGAATGGTTTCTATCTAGCAGGTCCTCTAATTGTTTGGCATACAACTATGGGTTTACAACTAGTATAAACATGCAAGTGTGTATTTGATAAACCCTAATTGAGGCAGAATATCAAATCTAATTATCTGATTCTTCTTACTGATCCAAATGACATTCCCATATTACTGTAATTGATTGAAAGGAATTTTAATTCTTTTTTAAAGAATCCAATAAACCAAATCACACAGAAACAAAACATGTGTATTGGTAAGTTGAATATGTACTTGATACTTCAATTTAAACAACCAAGAACCATCAGATTGGAGACAATCAAATAATCGTAAGAATCCAACAAACAATTGATACTAGAATGAAGCCACTAAATCAACACTCTTTCATTATCCCCTTCAAAATTCATACATGCAACTTAGTCTCCTTGAATGTCATGATTTTCTGAAAATATTGTGCTTACAATGGTCTATCCTATCCTAAATCTACTATCTATCTCCATCAATTTATCCAACAATGAATATTTATACATTATTTTGCAAAAGGATGTTCCTTTTCGAAAAGTTTAAAGCATAAAAAGATAACAAATTCATTATTAACTAATTTTTGTTAAGCCACAAATGGATCGCAGACATGTGCTCTATATAATCCTGGCGCTCATGAGTATCAACATCTCCCAATGCATCACGGATCACAATCTCCATCATCATCATTCGCTCATTCTGCTCACATGCTTCATCCAATGTCACGTCCTTTATAGTGGTTGTCTTCAACATCCCTTGGAGTATCATTTCGAATTCGCTTTTCCACGTAATCATTTCTTTTAGTTTCCCTTCCTCATCATATAACTTAGTTAATCTATCTTTGGCAACCTCTATCAATCCCTACACATCCCCTTGTAATTCCTCAAACAAAATACCTATGCCTATCCATGATACAATTAGCATTCTCAATCTTTGTACTAGTAGGAATATCTTTTTGCTCCAATTCCTCAATTTTTTCTTAGATTCTGCTATCCACTCTCCTATGCTCTTTTATTGTATCAACGTATTGTGAATGTTTTCCCCAGAGTTTATTTAACGAAGTGGTTAAAATGACCTGCCTCCTTTTGATTATTGCAGCAAGTGCATCCATTTTCCCTTGAGAGTATGCAATTGACCCTTCCCAATGGTCTTTTTTCTCTGAACTCTCACCTTGGGTGAGCATCTTTGTTGGCCCTATTGCAGCACCTACCAGGTCTTTCAAGCATTCATTATCTCTCAACATCCTCTCATTATTAGTTTTATACGTCTCCCTCTCCTTGATCAATGCTTGGATTTGGGATTTATTCAACTTGTCTATATTTATCCCAATGTCTGCAGTTGCAATAGGATCAACCTCACCAGCCTTCAGGGTCATGACATGTTTGAATGCCTTTTTAGTATCAATAACAATTGATTTCTTATGAGGAGGATACAAGGCCTAAATCATCAATGTTTCATCATCAGGATTGTATCTTGATCCTTTATATACCTCTGTCACCTTCTCTATTCTGAGTTTGTGGGTAGCTTTGTTATCTTTTAAGAAACTACCAAAAACTAATGTAGAATTAAGATCCAAACCTAGGAAAATCATAACACCTGCCTTTTCTAGAATCTCCCTTCCCTTTTCAGGGGTCATGTTAGTCATCTCTTTGTCTACCTCATCTTTTAAGTTTTTTAACAGTTGATCTTCATTTCTTGGAGTGACATTGTCAACCAGTCCCCTTATCTCTTTCCCTTTTTGCTTATATAAAAATGTTCTAAACTCCAAGGTTTTTATAAATTCATCATTTGAATAAAAGACCTATAATCTTCATGTCTTATATCTACATCCATAGTTTCCTCAAAATATTTTTCTCTAGCAACAGAGGCCTAATCCCGAGTCTTCATTCTTGATACCTTCCCAGATGAGATTTGTGGCCTGTCAACTTCTGATATCCCTTTAATGGAGGATAACAACGCATCGTCCACCAACTCCTGATCATGTTTTTCAATCACCATTTCTACTTCCTTTGCTTCAAGGTTTCTGATTATATCATCAAATTTATAGGGTACATGTTGGTACCCTCCAAAATTAATTTTCTGTCTGGCAGAGTGAATATATCCCTCAAGATCAAATTTTTTTCTTGATGGTGCTCTTCTCATGTTGTAGTGCAATAGTTTATCCAAAATCAAATTGTAACCCTCCTTTTCCAATACAAAAAAATCACTAAAAAATAATTTACAAGGCATAAATGCCCGTTACACATATGAAATCAAGTTCATAACATTGGAGAAATCCATTTTCTTAACAATTTCTAGGTATGCAATTCTATTTGGGACAGTTCTAGGCAGAATAAATGGTGTATCCTCAAAACCATAGAACCTAATCATTGTAGCATTCTCTAAGTAGTACCAATCCCCCCAGTTATGGTTGATTTGTCCATTATAATCTCTAGGCCTAAGAAAACTCTTCACTTCTTTAGATAAGGAATAATCACAAGGATGATTGAAAAATCTATACAAGGGTTTCACAAAGAATTCTTCAAAATGAAAAAAAATTGAATAGTCAAACCTGCTGTCCCAAACAGCAGTCCATAATTGAATAGGCAATGGCCTACCTTCCTTGTCAGATTGTGAAATCCTTAGCTCCTGGGGCCATAAACCTAACTCTTGTCCAAAAATACAACACTAAGTTCATCAACAGTGAATAATTCCTGAGATGGAGAACAGAGGCACCATTCTTTATCACCACCAAACCTACATCCAGCTCCTTAAAAACATGTTCAGCATAATCAAATGATCTAGAATTGTGATACTGAATATCTGCAACAATCACCATGGGCTCTACCGCCATATGCTCAAGTACCTCCATCCCCAATACTTGTCCCACTGAAAAATAGGTGTACTTGAGATAGGGTTCAAAGAGATCCACATGAAATGGTGGTCCCTCACTGTCATCCATTGGAGTAGGTTTGCCATGACACCTTATTCAGTGCAGGGGTAATCTCCATCCTTTGTATATTGTGTCCATTCTTCTGAATTCACTATCGAGCTCCTCACTTATTATGTTTTCATTGCATATTCCCTACATCTGGAAAACCTCGGCTATTGCATTCTCAAACAAATGTATCAATGGATTCCGTGACAAGTCACATATAGCTTTATTCTTTGGGCTAGAATGTCCAACCAGTAATTTTACCAGTTTGACATAAATAAAAATGTTATGGCACACTTGTTCTCCCAAATTTAGTCTCTAGGGGTTTCATACTGGCTCAAAGCGATTTCTCGTGTGATAATAGAAGTTGAACAACTCGTAACCTGTAATCAGAGTCCAAACATCGTGTATGAATTTGCACTTGTTGTCTAATTTGTCAACATCTAATTTGAGGTGTGTTGAACGCCTAGATTTTGGCCCAGAAGTAGGTAACTGGTCTATGAGGTCCTGATTCAACTTTCTTTCAATGCCCCCCGATTGCAATTCAGTCTATTGTCATTTTTCTTTTGATTGACTACCCTCCCTAGGTTTTCTTCCCTTTAGTTTTCTTGTACTGGTGCCTTCCATATTCAAAATTTATGAATTCTGAGAGGATGAGAAACTTACTATACCTTTCTTGCAAATCCAAACCATGTGAATGCCTTAAATGCTTTGCTACTTCCCTTGCTCTCCTTCGCTGTCAATTCCATGAAACAATGATTTCAATTGAGCATACCCCAATATGCAAAATATTTTATGCTTAGTGGCACCATTAATGTCTTTACTGAGACATGAATACTGCAAGTTTTTTGAAATTATTGTTGTCACATCAAGGATCATATTGGCAAGACATTTCAAATCTTTGGCCAATCCGCTTGTTCAACGTTCACCCGTCCACTGAGACGTCTTGTAGTTCCTCCGAATTTATAAGTCTCCCTGATAGTTTCTTTCCTTTTGCCTTTGTACCACCATGACCTTCACCGTACCAACTATCGCCCTAACTTAATGAATCAGGCCAACAGTTCTTCACCTTACTCCGAAAGCTTTTCGTCTCACTGAGATGTTCACTTTATTGACTTATGTCGCTGAGACCAAGAATTTTTCCTACTGACAGAATGGTACTTGCTGTGATGTCTCTTAGATCTCCCCGCAGTGATATGTCTTACCTATACGCTTTTTCTTCGGTGAGACCATGCGCGTTGTCTTCTCAACACCCTTTATCTCCATATGCTCAGTTCTGTCGGTGTAACCCGAGGGTTTGGTAAGACTTTCTGAACTCTCCCTGACATCATTTGTCTCACCGAGTGAGTCCTTTTTCTTTATCAGTAGGACTGATAACGCTTTAGGTAGTGTTTCAAAATCTCTCTCCGATGACCAAAGTCTCTCCAATATACTTTACTTTACTCCAATCGGCAAAAGGTAACTTAGCTTGATATGACCTCACAACATCACGCATATACCTTTTGTCTTGTCAATAGGATATACAAACCCGCATCCTCTTGGTGTATAACTTTATTGGTGTGACCCTTCTGATGTCTTGTCGATACATTTAGGATATGTATATTATCATCGATGAGACCTGTATCAACTTATGCCAATATTTTCATATGTTAAAGTCTTTTTTTCAGATGAAATTTTTGGGGCATTATGGCACAAGTTAAATCAAATTTTGGTAAAAAATGCTATGTGAGGATTTTTATGTCTGCATTATGAACCCTTTTTGGGAGACTAATAATCATGAAGGGTTAATGAATTTGTCAAAATTCAACAGTTCCAACACTTGGCTTGACAAATGGTTTTCCTTGTTGCTCGCTCTTGCGTTGTTCTCTAGATAAGCCTCCATTCCCTATTACTAACCTTTGAAAGCCCCTAAGCATTAGTTTTCACATTTCAAACTCTGAACTAACCTAGGATGGCGTTCCACTTGAATTTCCTGCATCTATCATGGAACACACAAAAACACATTTTAAAATTTCCAAAGAATGGTATAGTGATTACTAAGATGGTTGGATAAGTGAAAAATCTAAAGTCTGCTCCAGTGACCACTGTGATTCCCAAACCCATAGTAAATTTTGTTGCTTACATGGTTGAACAAAATAAACCAAAAAGTGCAAAAAAAGAATTATCAAATGAAAAGAATGGACAATATGAAGGGAAAAACCATATGAGTGTACAAATATCTCTACTAGCCCTATGAATGCCTAGCTAGTAGTAGAGCTATGTTCGTGGGGTCACAATGACAACTCCATCGAGGCTATGGATGCCTGACTGGCAATAGAGCAATATCTAGGTTACTTTTGGGGTTAGGTGAACTACATAGCTTAGCCCTCTCGATCAGTGGTTTCCTACGCTATCTCTTAGGAAAGGAAATAAACTCACCATGCACACACCTTCATGATGATTTCATGACATGATTCGATCTCAACTTCCTTAACCTGCTCTTAGTTTAGCTTTGAAAATCAACTCTAGTCTGCGAAACCAGAGGTCATGGGTTCAGAATGAATATTTATCTTTAGAATGCCAGGAGCATTCTCCCAGTGGAGTTGCCATTTTTTGTGCCTATAACACACATGCCCCATTTAGAATAGGGACCCTCTCTTTCATTTCTACTTGTCGACTCCTTTTTTCTTTACCTCATTTTGTGTGCTCATTTTTGCATCCAAAATTTGGTCAACACATTCTCAAAAGTCTCAATTTAGGGTTGACCAAATTTTTGCCCTTGGAAAAAAGCTAAATCTTAAGCCATCAATTTTTCCCTGACTGTTGGCCTTTCTGACATCTGTAACTCCTTTTGGGCTCGGACCCTGAGGTTTCACCTCTCGGGTTCCCCTTTGTGGGTTTCCTTATTGGTTTTGAAGTTCTGTGTGGCCAACGCTTGACATCTTCCCGAACTTCAGATCTCGATGCTCCGATGGTTGTCTGACTTATTTTATTGAACTTGATGGCTCCGCGCTTGTGTCTTTTCGGTCCCTTGACCCTGGCCTGCAAAATTTTGTCTCCAGAATTCCATGTCACTTTCGTCGTTCTGAAAAGCCAAACTTGTCTGCCTTTCTGGATGTCGGGCCTTGAACCTCCATCTGCTACTGGGTTTTCATCAACTGACGAATCCACTTTGGGTATTCCCTTCCAAACTTCCATCCACATTTCGCCATTTCGCACGGCTATCCCGTGATAGCTTTTCGACCTTAGCAGCTTGGATTCTAGAACCTGACTCCTGAAATTCTATTTTCCCTACATTGCTCTGAACAACCAACCCTGGACAACTTTTCGAGAGCTAAATTCTGAATGCAAGAATGAGGGCTCAAATGACCTCCAAATCAAAAACAAACTTTTACTCATGTGCTGAAATTAGGCCTTCTTTCACACCAACCCTTCATTGAACAAATCCAACATCGAGAATGGTTATCAAGAATTTCTCGCCTCGTTTGCCCTTCCAAACGACATTCTACTAGGGGAAGTCCGACCCTTGGGGCCCAAATCACTTATTTTTCTTTCTAATGATGCTTTAATCAAGAGTTAGATGTTTATCAAATATGAATATTGTGGATCTAACCTTGATTTGCAGGGATTTGTCTGAGGCTACTTTCTCATAGTAATGTTGCTAACTCTCATCTCTCTATGTAGGATTTATGGAATCTGGTGGAGAGGATTCTGGGATGGCCAAGGACAAAGGGAAAATAACAGCCAAAGGCCCCCGAGGAAAAGAGGACAAAGATCAAATGAGGTATCAATTCTAGGGGCACCTTTACATTCAAAGATCACGACTAGCTAATAGAACATCACAAACACCAATATTGGGCAAGTCAATATTGATGATTTTACTCGAAGGGTCAGGATGGACCCAAAGATAGACAATGTAAAGTTAATCAGAAGTAACAGACTTGCCAAAGCTAGAGGTTTCCCACCCACATTGGTGGCTCCCAAGCTAGTAATGGCATGTCGGGAGGCATACCAGGTTGAAACAAGAACCATTATGGATAGAGATGGCAACATCCAAGTTGATATGTCCCCTTTTGGGATAAATAACACATTCCATATCCCCAGTATTGAGATAATGGAGACCTAGATCATTGAGGAGTGTAAAGAATTATGGGATCAAGATCCTCTAAGATGTAAGAAGTTGATCAGCCAATACTAGTTGAAGGTCAGGCAAGCTATCATTGCTAAAGTTCCCTAAGAGCTCTTTCACAATGATTTATTTGAAGACTACCATGACCTGGTAACCTTACTGAGTAGGATAATGGGCCTTCCTGCTCCAACCTTTTTCCAAGAATGGATGTTATAATTTGTTGAACAAATCCTCCACGAGAGTGTCACTGCATTCTATTGGGGTGAAATAATCAACAATTGCTTTCATGAGCAATTCACCAGTCTAAGGAAGACCTCAATGTTCTACATGATGTCTTACCTTTTCTACTCACATGCCGATCGGCAAAATTATCATGGATTGTCAGCAATTCCCAATGAGGCACCAGGAAGACAAAATAAGCTCTATGATAGATACTCGTAGCTGCAATATTGGAATTTCAAGCAAGACTACTGTGGGGTTAATGATGCTTTTATTGCATATATCATTTGGTATCTAGGAGTTGATTTTGAGAGGAGAGTCTCTCATAGTGCTAGGGCCCTTCTCAAGCACTATGCTTTTCTATTTATACAATTCCCAAAGTTCACCTACATTCGTGCCTAGGGATTCACAGAGAGGCTGAATAAGCTTCCCCAGTACCCCAATGACTAGATTATACTATTGGATTTGACATGGAAGCTATGAAATATACACCATATGCTCAATAGTAAACATCTGGCGGACACTCCTTATCCCCTCAGACTTGGCCAAGGGTTGTATCAAATCCATACTTCCCAGTGTTTGGGCAATTTAGAAAAAAGAGTTGACCGAGTACCAATTTAGGCAACATATAACTAGGCCACAAATGGACCCATATAGTCACATCAAAAAGCATTTGGACTAGAGTACACCCACCTCCATCACATTGAGGATTTTTGGGCTAATTGCAAAGATGACTTTGAAGTGTGAATACAACATTATATGCGCATGACCACCTAGTTCGTGAAGAGAGTAAACTTGTGTCCAATCACAGATTAATTAGAAGAGGATGAGAGAACAGTGATCGACCCAAGGTATAGTGCTATCACAAATCCACCATTGCCTTTAATTCATTGGGACGAGTTAGAGGTTGATGACCTCGATATTCTCACCAAGCCCATTGAGGCCTGTACAAAGGTATGGATCAGTGGGCAAGTCACTTAGTTAAAGAAGCAAGGGGTCACCTTGACATTCAAGGAACTCGAGAATGAGCCAAGTGGATTTTATAGTGGGGCAAGCACTACTGCAATTGGACAAACATCTAAGTCTCCACTATCTATTGAGCCAAGAAAGAGGAAGGAGGTTGATGAGCAACAACATAATCTGAAGGTGTATGCTAGAAAGCGCTTGGAGGGCGAGCCTCTTAAGAAACATAGAAAAATGGGTAGTGTCACGGAGATGCATGTGATCCTTGAGGATCCACTCCACAAAGGTGAGGAGATGGAGAAAAACCCACCAAGGTCCTAAACTACTTCATCAGTTGCTGAAACTGTTGTTGCCATTGCCACCATTCCACCCACTTGACTTGCAATAGTTTCTTCCTCTCCACCTGCCTCCACTTATTTGATCGTGCAAGTTGTATCGATGGATTCATCCTCCACCACAACCTTTCCAATCTCATCATCCTCCATGTCTCCTTCCCTTCCACCCACTTCATCTGTTGTTGGAATGCCTACCCTCACTCTCCCAAAGTCCTTTGTTAAATACATGCAAAAATGTTCCATCCAAACTTTTGGGGATGCTTGCAAATCCAATGGTGGAAGTTGCAATAGCTTAGGAAATGGTTAGTGCTCCAGCTCTTCCTCCTCCTACAGAACCACCTAGGATGGAGGCCATAATGCAAATCTCATATGAGCTTGAGTGACAAGAACAGGAGGCAACCACAAGGCCAAAAGATGAAGAATTTGTATATCATGAGCATCCCATCTATGAGCATTGGGTGATCGATGAGGGGGCATATGAAAATTCTAGTGAGGGTAGTGAAGATCAGGGAACAAACATACTCCAAGAGACAACTGATCTAGAGCTCAACGCAGAATGGAAAAAGCAACTCAAAGAGATTGAGGACAAAGAAGCTGAGGAACAACTTATAGTTGAAGAAAGAGTTACTGCTCCAGGGACTGAAGGTAGTAGGTCTCCTACGGAAAGGTACAATCAAACCCCAGAGCATAAGAAAGAAACACCCTTCCACAAGGATGAAGAAGATAAGCCCAAAGAAGGTAAGCATGACCAGGAAGAAGAAGAAAAGGGGCATGAAAAGGAAGACCACCTTAAAGAGAAACTGCTCACCAAGTCTCCCACCAAGCGCATAACTCTCGTGCAAGATTCCGATGAAGAGGAGGATGCAAGGGATGAGCAGGAAACCCTTGATGTTAGAGCCATTGAGCTTAGGGTGGAGGAAAACAAAGGTTAACAAGAATTACCCAAGGTAGGGCCTCATATGCCCGACTGGCTACAAAAGAAGCTTGAAAAGAGAACTCCCATCCTGAAGGATCTAAAAGCAAGGTTAGAGGCAATATTGGCTAGAGCTAAAATTACGACCAAGAAGGAGAAGAAGCCAAGACTCAGGTCTAATATAATGATGGATGCCTCTAGATCCAAGGCAATGCAGATAGCTATGCCAGTGGTTGGAGAATAGGGAATAAGCTACAACATCTCCACCATCGACTTTGAAGTGGCTACATGAGAATAAAAGGTCAACCACCTCTAGGAATCAGTCACCATAGTGGTGCCCCTTATCCAGCAGTATAAGGTTTCAAAATAAGAACTTAACGCACATGTCACTGATTTGATGACCTACATCCAACAATGGTCATCCCTAGATGAATAGCCTACCACATCATTGACCCTGCCATAGTTGTTGTCCCAGGAACAGATCCATAAGCTAGAAAGGAGGAGAATTTTGGAGAAGACCATAGAAACTTGGTTCCAACAAGTCTTGGACATCGAGAACATGGGAATGAACTTGGTTGTCCAAACAAAAAATAAGTTCTTGGAAGTATAAACATCCCTTGAAGGCATGAGGCAAATCTATGAGGATTTCCCAAGGAAGTACAGGGATGTTTATAAAAAAACTAAGGCTATCCTCACACTACTGAGTGAATATTAGGAAGAAGACCTTGCCTTCAAGGATGATGACCATTGGCTGATGGATGTATGGAAATGAGATTTTGATCACTGAAAAGGGAGGCTGGAGCAGATGTTAGAAAGAATAATTCCAGATATTGAATGGGCCAAAGAGGCTAGAGGAGATTGTGCAAGATATCTCAAACTGATGAAAGAGTATGAAATGCCTATTGTTAAGATCAATTCGGAAAGCATAAAGCCTCACTTTCAGAGGAGGTTGGAGAAGGAAATGTCTGTCGAGATTACCATAGAATTTATGAGATTTTTTCTCAAGCCTTCACCTAGTCCAAAATTTTTAGGGACAATGTTGTCAAGTTTGACGAAGACTGGGAAAATCTCGTTAAAAACTCCAAGGAATGGAGTTACCAGGTGTTAAGGTCTGATATCTTTGAGGTCGACAAGCTTCGACCGGTAATATTAAGATTCGTGGAGTATGCGGATTTAAAGAAGCAGAAAGGTAACCCTACTATTGATGAAGAACTTTTGAAAGAGTAGCTACAACAAGGAGCAATCAACAAGAGGACAAAATTGCTAGAGTGTTGCCACTAGAAGAAAAAATAGGGAAAAGGACAAAAGATGTTTTTAAAATGTAATATATTTGGGGGTAGGTGAGACCCTACTATAAAGTGCATCTTGGCAACTCATTTTTATTTTTGAAAACTATAAATGGGGATCTCCTCCTCTCATTTTAAGAGATTTGAGTTGTTGTAAAGGCATGCTGAAGAAATTGCAATAGAAATATAGTCATTTTTTGGGGTATTTTGGATTTCTTCATATGTTTCATAATTCTTCTCCAATAAGTTAAGATCCTAGTTTAAGTTATTTTGTTGTTCTTAGTTTTCTTTCAGCTGTCCTTGGTAGATTCAAGTAATGTCATCTTTGGTTGTGGAGATTCATGTTGTGTGTATGCTTTTCTTGTCCATACTTTATGCCATTTTCTACTGGTAAGTGACTGTGTAAATTTAGTCTCGGCCATGATTTTATAGATGCTCTTTAAATCTCATCTTTGTTCACATTTGTATGCCAAATGAATGATGAAATATTTGCAGTCCTTAGAAGATAGCATAGATATCATGACATTGTGAAATTTATGGTTTAGTGAAATTCTATTTTAACGAAACTATCCACAACAGGAACCTCCATGATCACTGTTCATCAGTAGTTGCAGGTCTAGGAATCTTCTCTCTTCCCTACCCCCCCCTTTTTTTTTAAAGAAATAACCTATGCTAAGGTTCATTGCACATTGTAAAGTCAAATTCAACAAAAAGATGGAGTTCAAGACTATTTTTGAACCTGTAGGAAAGTGCAATAATTTCCTATCCAAAGAACTTTGTTCACGGATCTGATCCTCCTTCAGCTTTAACTCATATAAGACCACCTTGTGATTCTAGAAAATCACATCATAAATCAACTGATCTATCCCAAGCATCATCATGACCTAACATCTGAGAGACCTTGGGATAGTGTTTTGCAATTTTATTGTGGAAGATTTTCTTTCAAGAGAGGTAATGCACCTGTATATTACTTATGTTGTGAAGTGCATAAAAACACCATCAAAAATCCCTAATCTTTGTGTTTTTCATCTTACACAGATTTCATCATTACATTTCTAGGAAAAATTACAACAATAGCTCATTTTTCAATTTTCAAAAACAAAACAAAGGTGATTATTAGAGTACCCACTTTCTATTGAACAACCTTTCCAGGTATTCCTATGTTCCTGAGAGAAAGATCAACTTGTAGGTTTTCTTTTGACAAAAATAGTCAAGGAATATGAAAATTTAGAAAGGAGACTGAACCTTGTCCACACAACAACCTACATAGGTAGTACTTACCCAAACATCATTAAAACATATATATATTCCATGAACAATAGCCTCAAAAACTGCTGAAACAGTAATGTAACTGAAACCACAATGTAGTGTGACCGAAACCACATAATAATGCACCCAAGAACAATTATCAACAAATCCAAGTGAGAAAATTAAAACATTTGCAGACTTCATGATTACCCACAAACTAAAAACACCTTCCCTTAATGCAAGATCATAAATGATATGGTAAACTATTGTGATATGCATTGTAGATTATGTGAAATCATGCATTAATTCTGACCATGAACAAAATAAACCCATTTTTCCATCTTTCAGATAGAAGTAAACACATGTATTCTATTATTTGTGCTAGTAGAAGTAACGGTTCTTCAAAGCAGTTAAAAATATGAATACTTGAGAAGAATGAAATAGAGTCTTTCATGGAGTAATTTACTAGACTAGCAGAGTAGCAAAGCAACACAAAATTCTTATGATTTTGAGCTCTTACCCAGTGATAAAAGAATGACAAGAGTATCGACCATGGTAATGATCTTTAATATTCCCCCATTCACTGTCCAAGTAATTCAGAAAGCCAACAAACATAGTGAAACGACTGAGAAATGATCTCTATGGTGGCGGCCAAGATAGGGTTTGAAACTCATGAACAATGAAACAATATGATTGCCCTAAACTTTCCAAAGCAAAAAAACTGATACCTTTTCTAGTGTTAATAAAGTTTGAAGTCTAAAAGGACTAAAGTGATAGTTAGAAACTCATAATGCATTTCAAAATCCACGGACAGTCCAATGCAATGTATGCCGACCATCATTATTACCATTGTTGAAATATTGACCAAGTGAAATAACGACACAATAATTCCTTGTATAATTTTTCATGACCACTTTACAGACCAAATTTCGATTATCTTAGTTATACTTTTTTTCAAGTAATCAAAGCCATGTCACTTCCATGTTGAAATTTTAAATAAACATAACCTTATACTTGTTGTCAGCCTTAAGGCTTAGTGATTTATCAACACCACAATACCTGATAACAAATGCACAAGTAATGAATAATTTTTTTGCCTTTATGCAAAGTCGATTTCCATCATATAATGCCATATATATCCAATGCCTTATGAAATATAATAAAGGATATTTTTTTATGCCAAATTAAATATGCCATACATCCATTTCAAATTCAATTTACTATATGCCCAAGCCATTATCAAGTGTTTCATATATCTATGCCAATATCACAATATCATATGCCCATGCCATTAACAATTATTTAAGGAAACCCGATAGGGTTTTCTTAAGACTAAGAGCCAACTGCAATTGATAATCCCAAGAACCAAGATAACTAAAAGCATTACCTAATAGAGAAACACACCTCCGATGTTGTTCATAATTTTTTTATCAATGTCATAATGTTAGAAAACTGAATAAGCCACTAACATATAATCCTGTAGATCACTGTAGCACAAAGTGTCAAATTAGAATCATGTCACCTGAACATGGGACCATTGAGCATTAACCTATAAAAAAGATTCCTTATGATCTATACATGGAGTGAAGAGATTAGTGCCATCACAGATAACATTATAATATGAAGTAAGTATGCCAGTGATAAAATGGAAACAATGCAACTGAGTAATCATCACCAAGATGCCAAACTGTAAAAAATATTGTCATCAATAACAAATAAAAAAAGAGAAGCTCAAGAAACTCTCCCTTTGTCCTTGATGGCAAAAACTGAGCCACCAAGCCAAAATACTAAACTAGAGCCAAGAGCTCATAATTCTCCCCCTTTTTGTCATAAGGATAAAGGGAAGACAATAATGAATTAGGGTTTGATATAATTTGGGGATGCATGTGAATGTGTGTTGAATGTAAAACCTAGGAAATGCAACTATGTTTAAAAACACATAATGATATGAAAGCATTAACTAAATGACCTAAGAAACATAAACAAAATGCTACAAAAATAAACCTAAATGAAGGGGTGCACCATGGAATGAGTTGTAGATTGGAAAAGAGACTAGAAATATTTCTGATGCTAAAATTTAGGCCTTCTAGGACACTTACACCATTCTAGGTGACCTAGTCCTAGATCTGGAAAACTTTGTCGGAACCCGTTTCTGCCAAAAGGGTATCCAGATCTACCTGTGAACCCTAATTTCATACCCGCATAAACAAAACCACTCCTCTCACATTTTATCACAATCTCGATCAGAAAATCATATATTTCCGCTC
The DNA here is from genome assembly GCA_007115665.2 of Sequoiadendron giganteum. Lineage (NCBI taxonomy): Eukaryota > Viridiplantae > Streptophyta > Pinopsida > Cupressales > Cupressaceae > Sequoiadendron > Sequoiadendron giganteum. The sequence goes on along the minus strand of CM021104.1, from coordinate 42,673,715 downwards.
GATCTCTCGAGGGGGTAGTATACCAGGATAATCGTTCTGCTAGGACAATAGTGAGGCATTCAAAAAAATCAAGGAAAATTTTAAACTTTGATCATAGCAGATTACTCTTTGAAGCAATGCAACAAGTACATTATTTCAAAGAGGGAAAAAATGTGAACCCCAATTTTATACCTGCATAAACAAAGCAAACAATCACAATATTAGATCATATGCAAGTTAAAAACAAGGATTCCCCATGAAATCCATTTACAAAACTTAAAATAGGAAAATGAAGAAAAGATGAACAAAGAAAGCAATGAAATCCTAATTAAGCATGAAAAATATTGATCCCATGGGGGAGTTGGTGCTGATTGGTTTGTCGAAATCAACCCTTTCCCAAATCCTTTGTAAGCTTTGATGATTTGATCCACTTGATGGTTGAATTCCTGCATAGCCTAGCTAAGAATTTGATAAAAAAAAGATGAGAATGGCTACACTTGAAGATGGATTTGAGTGTAATAAGTTTACTCAAATTATGGATGATAGAATGAGAGAAAGAGTCTATCATTTATAGATTTCAAATTGGAAGAATGAGTGAAATTGAACAATGAGGGATCATTCAACATCCAATGGCCAAGTGCCACTTGTCAAGATGTGAATGGTTGAAAATTGAGCACATTTTGATTAATGTGCAAGTTTGAATTTTGAATTTGATGAAGTGACATGTTTAGGGGGGATGAAAGAAATGGAGTTAATGTCACTTGGCTCAATGCAAAGGACATGTAAGAGGTCTTAAATGCCTTGTTGGAAGGACTAAGTCCATTTGAATTTGAACTCAAATTTGAGGGAATATTCCCTTTTATGCCATGTGAGGGAAAATAGATGAATTAATAAATCAAAGTAATTGATTTATTGTGCAAGTTGCGTTCTATAGAGAATGCGACATAGATTAAGATTAAATTAATCAAAGTTTAATTAATTTAATGAGGAATTTAGGAGATGTGACAATTTATACTTAAATTTATGAATTGATTTAAATCAAATTGAGAGGAAGGGTTTAATTAAATAAATGATTTTGATTTAGTTAACTAAAGGGGATAATGTTAGATTAAATCAAATAATGTTTAATTTATTCAATTTAATAAGAAGGATTTTAGGGATTTAATAAAATAAAATGAATTATTTAATTAAAAGGAGTTTTACAGAATTAATTAAATAAAATTGATTTATTTAATTAATAGGGGATGATGACTTAATTAGATAAAGTTGATTTATTTAATTAAGAGATGAAGAGTGATGGATTTAATCAAATATAGATTATTCGAATATATGACTAGCAAAGGAGATGATTCGGGATGAAATGGTGTTAGTAAATCAAGATCCAGTATGTTAGATCGAATTGTACATTTTCCATGTCTATATTTTTCCCCTCTTTGAAGCAATGTACTTGTTGCATTGATTCAAAGAATAAACTATTGTGATCAAAGTTCAAAATTTTTCTAATTTTTTCGAGTACCCCACTATTGCCCCAACAAAATGATTATGCTGGTATATTGCCCCCTCGAGAGACCGAGCAGAATGTACGATTTTTTGATCGAGATCACGATAAAATGCGAGAGCAGTGGTTCTATTGATCAAAGGACGAAAGATAATTCTTTGATGTAGACAATTTTGATGATGTATAGATAGTCATCGGCCATGGGTATCCTCATGTATATTTTGATACAACACACCAATTTTTAGATAGAAATATTAGTAAATATAGAAGAATAAGAAGAATAATATGGATGGAAGGAGGATCCACACAAGTTCACATTATTACCAATGATGATGATGTATTGCTTACCAAGAATTGGGACTTTCAAAGGGGCAATTAATTTATGTTTGATAACACACATAGGTACGATGCATCAAGGTATAAAGGACCAGGGTGGCGTTGTACCTACTGTGATGGACTTTGACTCGTCAATTAGATAGGAGTGCTCTTGTTCACACTTGACATACAAAAACCTTGTTGGGACAAACCCAACAAATAAATTATTTGCCAAGTTATTTTACAAGAACATTCAACAAGCACAACAGATAAAAAAAGATAATGATCATTGCCCCATTCCTTTCTCTTTAAACCTGTTTTGTTTAGGCATCATCGAGAGGTCCTAGGAATGAGTGCAAAATAAGATAAGTAAAAAAAAACCAAGAAAAAGTAAACAAACAAGCTAATGTTCTTCATACCGCTAGCCAAGCTTGAACTACTATGGGGTACCTGATGCTTATGTCCATCATGGGAAGGATTCATCCTAGGACATGTAGTGATCATGGTTTTGGTGAGACTGATTGGATGATAAGCTATTGATAATCCGAGTTGATCAACTTGCTTTCTTATTGAATTAGAATTTGAGACTCTAATGAATAGGGTGTTCACTTTGGAACCTACTAGACTTGCTTCTGACTACTTCACCAAAGGATGAAGGCGATGAATGATTTTATTATGAGTGATAAAATTCGTAGGTGAAAGCGAGATGAAATGGATGCGATTTTTTAGATATTTTGAGGTTGTTTTTGGTATTTTGAGATGTTTTACAATTTTTTTCGGTATTTTCACATTTTCAATGTTTTTGGTATTTTGTGTCTCAAGGGCCGATCAAGGATGGCCTTGCCTACATTCTAGCTCAAAAACGTTGTAGTTCAAATGAAAACTAACTTGATTGATGATTAATTAGATGGGAAAACAAATTGCTATTGCGACAAACGCCTAAAGGACTGACCTAAAATGTAAAATAGATGGGCAAACGGATTGCCATTGCGACAGATGCCCAAAATCCTAAAATGTAAACTGGATGGACAAACGAATTGCCATTGTGACAGACACCTAAAGGACTGACCTTAACTATCTCTGGGGATGATCAAAGAACAAAATTTCTTACATTCAAGCTCAGAGATGACGTAGTTCGGCAAGATGGCTCTATTTTTGATTTTTCAGATTTTTGACATGTTTTTTGAGATTTTTGATTTTTTGAATGTTTTTGGATTTTTGCATGATTTTGACAATTTGGATATGGATATGCGATGATATCTGTGCCTTGTTTTTGGATTTTGTTGAAAACCAAGCTCGGATTTGATTGATAGTTTGACTAAGTCTGTTAAGTCAAACAAAAGTGATAATGCACTTGTAAAATCTAGGAAGTTGTGTTATCCTAGAGTAAACTTGTACAAAAAAGGATGGTTTGACTAAGTGTGTTAAGTCAAATGAGGTGGTTATGGATTTGATAATTTGGCTAAGTGTGTTAAGCCAAACAAAGATGATAATGAACTTGTAAACACTAGGAAGTTGTGTTATCCTAGAGTAAACTCATACACAAGAGGGTGGTTTGACTAAGTGTGTTAAGACAAACATGGTGGTGATTGATTGGATTCAATTGATCAGGATTGATGAAGCTTGATTTGGAATAAAATAGCTTTGATGATTTGATGTGACATTGAAGTACATAATAGATGCAACTGATATGGATTGTTTGGATTGATTTTTGACGAAAGATAAAGATTGATAAATAAAATATTTTTGTCAAAATATGCCATGGGATAGTGATTTAGATTTTGGCTCACAAATGCTTGACCAATTTGATTTCACATTTTCCAATTCTCGGATCACCACATAAGCTGGAGGATATATATCAAGATTTATTTTCGAAGAAAAAAGTAAATATCTGCACCCCAGTGTCTAGCAATGTTGGAATGGCCATGGGTGGATGCTTGCATCGGTATATGAATGGATAGATGAATATGATAAGCATGGAAAGGATTCAAAGGTTTATCTTGTAACAAGATAAGCTTTCAAATAGAGGAATGCTCATTTGGATAATGCTTCATGGCTCAAATAATATTGGGTAGGATGGTATCAATGAAAATGACCCATGTCAAGATGTTTACCATAAGCAAGTGTAAAGTGTGCACCAAAATTTTATCAAGATTAAGATACCTTGGAGTATGGATGCAAATGGATGAAAATGGATTGGATAAATGGTTCGTGGATGAACCGATTTATTATAGATGTAATGGATTTATTATGGATGGAATGTTGGCTTTATTATGGATGTGATAAGATGCTTTCTCTTGAAATGGCACATGTGGATGCTTGATTCTACACATGATGCATTTTTTCTAGGTTTTCATCATGATACATGTCCAAAGTGCCACCAAAGTGGTTTTCGCTAAAGGATGATTTTTTTCTTTACTGCTTTCAATCCTTTTTCTGATTTTTTTGGATTTTTATTTTTTTTTGTATTTTCTTAGAGATTTTAAGATCATGCTGAACCACCTGGTGGTTTCGATGTCGATGATTTTGTCATAATTTTCCATCGGTATCCTTATTGAATAAGTTGCTTTGCCAAGATACATGCATTTGAATGCAAATTTTGAGATCCCTGATCTGCTTTGCTGATATCGGAGTTAACTCCATCTTTGTCCACACATCATGATAGAGTTCCTTCTGAATCCTTATGATGAAAGGTCACTGTCAATACATGGTCAATGTGAGAATTGGATATCATGCGTGGAGGAGTGGATGGTAGAGTGTGTTTAGGAATAAAAGATGGATTGGTTGATAGTTTGGAACCTTTGACTCTCCAAACTTGTGAAGATGAACAATGAGTGGATATGGAAGTGTGCATGGAATTAGGACCAACTGCTTGATACACTTTGTATGTTGCTTGAGAAACTTTCTTTTTCCTTTGTGGACATTTTTGATGGATAATTTTCCCTTTTTTATTTTTCCCATAGTTTCTTTGACTGATCGAGTATGATAGGGATAATCATTCTTTGTATTCTTTGGTATCCATATGTATTTGATTTTTCCTTCATGCTTCTTAGCATTGTTTTCCTTGATAACATTCTTCATGCTTTGATTCAAATCTTTCTTTTGACATTGGTCCCAATTTGTGGATAGGGTGATTGGTGGATGGAGATTCATGTTGTGGCGGATTGTAGTATTGGCATTGGTTTCATCATAAATATTATTCATGCCCCTTATGTTGACATTTGCTCGAGATGAAGCTACCCCCAGTTTTGTGGAAGTATCACTGATATGTTGAGATCCCTTGATTGTCGAATAACCAAGGCCTTGATGCTTAGGATTTCCAACAATCTACACTGGTTCTAGGATACCCTATTCATGTAGGCCTAATCCTCTACCTTGATAATTCATCTACTGAAGAAATATCTACAATAGGATATGATTTACCTTGGAAACAAGGTGCTAATCCTTCTCTGCTCTGTGGTAGAGATCTTCAAAAGTGACATCTTCCTTATTGATAAGATATCTTACTCTAAGAAAGGTGATTGATCCAACTTTATAAGTGATAGGATCCTCTATATGTGGGATGAATTCTTGATTGAAATCTTTAGCTTGATCTTGTGAGATATCAGATTGTAATGCTCCTTCAAGAGGTGTTGATGATTCACTGTCCACATAAAATTATTCCCTATTATTCACTCCACAGGATGTTTCTAATTTACGACTTCTATAGGATCCTTCTTCATGATTTATTTCTGCTATGTCTCTAGATTTCTCTATATCTTGATCCCATGTAGCAATGTTAAGAGTAGGAGACTCTTGTTCCTTGGGAATGATGTTAAAAGTATGGGACTCTTGTTTTGAATGAAGATCATCTACGTGTCCATCCAAAGAAATAATATTATCGGTAGATGGAGGAGTATGTGCTATATGGATATGGTCCTTATTTTTGACATCTTGTATGGATAGGAGAGTTTCCATTACCTCATTGTAGTATCTTCGATATATAAATTCTTGATCTTGGTTAATGTTGGAATTGTTTTCAACATGATTTGGATCAAGTTCTTGACATGGGTCAATTTCAAAGAATGGATTGCTTTCTTGGATATCTTCATTAGGCATAGGATTTTTCTCAAAATGTCATGAGGTCAAAGGATGTCCATATGTTTTGGAATGGATCATTGCTAGACCTTGGTGAAATATGTCCTCTAACTCATTAGGTGATGTAGAGACATTTTCAACATGATCATTGGTCGAAGGATCTTGATCATCATTTTCAATGATTGTGGTGGGAATCTGTTGCAAGCTCTATTGTGCGAGTAAGGCTTGTGTTTTCTGTTGAGCAAACAATGCTTGTTGTTCATCATGTTGTTGTTGTGCCAACATTGCTTTTTTTTTGGCTTGTTGTTGTGCTACTTGTTGATGGATTTCTTGCAATTTTTCTTGGTATTGTGCTTGTGCTTGTTGAGCCTAATGTTGGGCTTGAGCTTGAGCTAGTGCTTGTTGGGCTACTTGAGACGCTTGCAAAACTTTTGCAACTTGTTGGTTTTGGAGTTCCTTTTGGTAGGCAACTTGTTGAGCGGCTTGAAACATGATTGAGAATGAATTTGCCATGTGTTTTTGAAGTGGTGGTATTGGATTGGGAATGGTGTTGATTGTTGGGGTTTCTTGGATGGTTATCATTTGTTGTTGTGATATCGATGGAAAAATGGGAGGATTTGATATGATGCTTTGGTTTATGATTGGAGTTTTTCTCGGATTTGATTGATTGATGGCAGGTAAAGGGGGAAGGCTCATTCCTTGATTTTTTGGTTGATAGATTTGTAAGTTGGTATTTTGATTTAAATCTACCAAAGGGAAAGGTGTTCCAAAATTTAGATTGGGAAAACTCACATTTGTTTTACCATTGAGGTTTGTATGAGACAATGATCCCATGTATGGATTGTACAAATGTAAGTTTTGAAAATTAGTTGACATTGCAAGGCTTGGATAGCTTGGTTGAACTAGATTACTCATTATGGATGAATCAAGTTTATATTCCATGTTACTCTTGTGTTTTGTCCTTTTTGACCTCTGAGGGGTTTAGGACCAATTATGAGATGAAGGATGAAAGGGGTGAATGATATGGGTGTTTAAATGTTTAGTAAACTTGGATCAATGCTAGATTTTAGGAATTGATTTGATTTGATTTGATTTGATTGTGATTGCGGATAGTTTGATTAAGTGTGTTAAGTCAAACAAAGTGATGGTGAACTTGTAAACCCTGGGAAGTTGTGTTATCTTAGGGAAAACTCACATAAGAGAATGAATTGGCTAATCGTGTGTTAAGCCAATCAAAGTGATCATGAACTAGTAGACCTCAGGAAGTTGCATTATCTTAGAGGAATTATTTTTAGGAGGATTGATTATTTGTCTCGGTGCGTTGAGTCAAATAAGGTGATGTCAATTTTCCAAAAGTCTACCATAAGTGATGTTTCAAAGTTTCAAAAGTTGTTGGTGAGATGGAATTTTGATAAATGTTTGGATGGATGAGGTGTTTGGCTTGATCCTAGATGAGCCTAAGATGAATTGTTTACAAGACCAAGGTAATGAAGAACACACTTTTACCTAGGAGTAATTCAAACCAAAAGAACAATGTTTGCATGAAAATCATAAGACTCAAAAGAGAAAAAGCACATCTGTGGTTCAGTTGTTTGTTTATCTTGCTTAGGTTTGGCTCTTTTTTACCACAAACACTTTTCTTGATTATGTTAAAAAATAAATGTCCACTATCCTAATTTTCTTTCATCCCACAAAGTACATTATGTGGAAATCAAGGAAATCAAGGCAAAAGTTTCCTAGTGTTTAACCTTGGTGAAACAAAATGATGATAAAATCCAAGCACTTAGAAACCTCTAAGGATATGATCCCTAGAGTAAGCATGAGTACTTATATTCATCAAAGGATATTTGTTTCCTCTAAGGGGTTTGAAATTTCAAAGCTTTTGTGAATGATTGTTTCTCAATGTTTTAGAACCAAGCAAAGTGTCTCAATAACATGCACAACCTTAAGTTGAAAAGACAGTATTTGTTGGGTTCCCACTTGGACGAATCCAACTGTGCATATTCTATGTGGATGACTAGATGCTTGACCACACTGACTCCCCTCCATGACACACACTTCTTGGGTCAGCCAAACATCAATACCCATGAATCTCCCATGACATAATTTTCATCTCTACAACATAACCACATGTATAACGTGGGGTGACTTCAAAGGACATGACCTTTTGGACCAAAAAATAGATAGGATTTTAGACTTTGTGAAACAAGAGGTTTTAATGTGGGTATTTTGTTCATGGGGGAATATCTAGTATGACGAGAGACCATTGTTTCCCTTCTCATTAGAATAATCCTCTTGATTCTTGAAATTTCCTCAAGAATCCACACTTATATACTGGTTGGAAGTCGCTGGGCTTTAGCATGTTCCCGGTTGGGTTGTTCCCTTGGGTGAGTACTTTTTCCCACAAGACAGACCCTCTAAGATAAACAATAGCAAGCTAGCATATCCTGTAGTTCAATCAACCTTCGTTAAAAAAAAGGGAGAACACTCGCAATATACCGTGCTCACACTCGCATGTTTGGTTCAATTGTTAGGTACCCTAATTGAAATATGGAGGCAATATTTTATGCAACTTAATGTCACTGAAAAGACTTTTGATTCTTAAGATCACTATGAAGCGCATACGCATTTTTAAATTTAATTACTTTGCAAAAAATATTACAAGGCATAAAAACACATGTTCATTTTAAATCCCTCAAAGCAATAATAAGTTCTTTTTAAGCAGCAAAAGAAATGTGAGATTTGCCAAGTGTTCAATTTGTTAAAACTTATGCCAAATCTAGTAGATTGTTTGTAAGGTTCTTTTTAAGCCCTTTGTTGCAAAATTGAAAGCTTTTGTAGTGTTATTTTTAAGGCCCAAAAGAATTTTAGTGTTTCTAAAAGCATAAAGGAAATCAAATTCTTAAACATGGAATTATAATTGCTTCCAAGAGTGTCTAAAGACACTTGATACAATAAATAAAAGATGATATAAGAAGCTTTGTTTTTTTTTTCTCCTCCCCTTTTTGATTTCCTGACCTACAAATGTCCTCAAAATGTTAGATTAGATCAAGAAACAAGAAGATATATGGGTTAGATGAATCATCAAGCATAAAAACCCTAAAAATTAGACCAAGTTTCATGGTGTATTGAGATTAGATGAAAATTTTAAAATTTTAACTATATAAAAGTTGTAAGAAACCTACATCATTGGATAGATAATGAAATTCTACCCTATTTCAAAAACAAAGCTTTGAAAAAGACTAAAAAATGACCAAGATACGACCATTTTAAGTTTGAGTGAAAAAGAAGGAAATCAAATGCGGTGCTGTTTGGAGCGGTGCTATTTGCAAATACGGCCCTGTTTGAGTTTTAGGCGGTGCAATATAGAGTTGCACTTCTATAAGCGGTGAACTACAACACCACATGAACTGTCAGCAATGCAACTTCCTGTGTGCAAGCAAAAAATGTTATAAACCAATTTTTTTTGACAAAAACGTGATGAATTTCTTGAGATTTGCCCTCCTAGCGCAAAAATGTGAACCCTAATTTCATACTTGCATAAAAAAAGCAAAAAATCATATTATTAGATCATATGCAAGTTAGAAACAAGGATTCCCCATGAAATCCATTTACAAAACTTAAAATAGGAAAACGAACAAAAGATGAACAAGGAAAGTAATTAAATCCTAATTAAGTATGCAAACTCTTGATCCCATGGGGGAGTTGGTGCTGATTGATGTGTCAAAATCAACCCTTTCCCAAATCCTTTGTAAGCTTTTATGATTTGATCCACTTGATGGTTGAATTCCTGGATAACCTAGCTAACAACTTGATAAAAATAGATGAAATGACTATGCTTGAAGATGGATTTGAGTATAATAAATTTACTCAAATTGTGGATGATAGAATGAGAGGAAGAGTCTATCATTTATAGATTTCAAATTGGAAGAGAGAGTGAAAATAAGCAATGTGGGATCATTCAACATCCAATGGCCAAGTGCCAGTTGTCAAGATGTGAATGGTTGAAGGTTGAACACATTTTGATCAATGTGCAAGTTTGAATTTTGAATTTGATGAAGTGACATGTTTAGGGGGGATGAAAGAAATGGAATTAATGTCACTTGGCTCAAGGCCAAGGACATGTAAGAGGTCTTAAATGCCTTGCTGGAAGGACTAAGTCCATTTGAATTTGAATTCAAATTTGAGGGAATATTCCCTTTTGATGCCATGTGAGGGAAAATAGAGATTTAATAAATCAAAGTAATTGATTTATTGTGCAAGTTGCATTCTCTAGAGAATGTGACATAGATTAAGATTAAATTAATCATAGATTAATTAATTTAAAGAGAGATTAGGGTATGTGACAACTTTGACTTAAATTTATGAGTTAATTTAAATCAAGAATTGAGAAGAAAGAGTTTAATTAAATAAATGATTTGATTTATTTAACTGAAAGGGATAATGTTAGATTAAATCAAATAAAGTTTAATTTATTCAATTTAATGGGAAGACTTTAGGGATTTAATTAAATAAGATGAATTTTATAATTAAAGAGGGATTACAAAAATAATTAAATAAAATTGATTTATTTAATTAACAAGAGATGATGACTTAATTTAAAGATAAAGTTGATTTATTGAATTAAGAGATGAAGAGTGGTGAATTTAATGAAATACAAATTATTCGATTAAATGACTAGCAAAAGGGATGATTCAGGATGAAAAAGTGTTAGTAAATCATGATCCAGTGTGTCAGATCAAAATGTATATTTTCCATGTTTACACTACCAAAATATCTGAAAAGTAGGTTCAAAGGGGCTGGGTCTCCATTGTTGGTGACTTAATCCTCTTTTGAATTTTTGGAAATTAGAGAGTGGAAATGGAAGCCCCAAGTTTGCACCTTCTACTCCTCCAAGTCTTTGGTCCTGAAAGTGAAGATTTTGGTAGACCTACAAGTGTTTTCCAAGCTCCAACTAGGGTTTCTCCAACCTTGAAGAGCTTTGATTATTTTTTGAAGGATTTTCCACCTTGGTTCTTTTCCAAATCTACACACAAGACCTGCAAATCACACAAAGAGGAAAACTTATTGATTGTTAGGGATTGGGAGTTTGCCTTGGTAAAACCCCTTTTGAGTAATTAAACCAAAATAGATAAATGATGTAATGAAGCATGAAACAAAGGAGTGATGGAGTTTACCTTGCCATGATGTTTGATCTTGAGTTGCAGCAATGGAGGATTCAACCCTTGAATGCTTCAACAAAGGATGTGTTGTTGACTTAGAATAATCAAAACCTTAGCTTGCTTGAGAAGGATAGGTGATGAGTAATTGAGAAGAGAGGATGAGGGAAGAATTAGACTAGAAGAAGACCTCAAAATGAGGGGAAAACCCCTTATTTATACATGTGATGCCCTAATTTTCTTGAAAATACAACCTGATAGGCTGACCTTAGGGTTTAGGAGGAAAAATCCCATAAGAAGTTTAAGTTAAATTTTATTTTTAAGTCACATAGGACTAGGTCACCCAAGGTTGTGAGCTAGTCCACCTGGGCAATTTTGATTGGATGTTAGGAATTAACTTGTGATTATTGTTGTTTCTCAAGATTGTCTTAGAAAAACACACTAAAGTAAAGCATGTAAGTGCATTAAGGGGTCATTATGCCATAAGAAAGGGTTGATTTAGTGATGAAAATCCTAGGAAAGTATGAAAATGTTTTAGAACACCTTACAACACTTTGGCACAAGGCTTGGAAAAGGGTAAAAAGAGTTCCAAAATCCCTAGGAAAGGGTCCAAATGAGTGAAAATTGTTAAGGCTATACTTTTTGGTGACACATTTAGCCCCCACTTTAGTGAGAGGATTAATTTGCTTCAAAATCATAGTAAAGTAGCCTAGTGGAAATGGTGAAGAATGATGAAGAATGAAGAAGGCGATCAAGCCCCTAGGGTTTAAGATTCTAAGTCAGCTTGACATACATGCAAGAAGACACATTCAAGGGTGAATGACTTGCAGCAAAAAAAAAGATGCATGATGATGGAATGAAAAGGACTAAAGGAAGAGAGGAAGGAAAGTGAAAAGAGGTGAATCAAGCTTCGACTGTTTGTCTAGCTAGTTATAGATCAAATCTAGGCTATTTGTCTAAAAAGAGATGTACTCATTATGGGGCAACAAGAATTTTTTTTTTTCCACTGGGTGAGAAGGCCCAAAAGGTGAGAAACATACACTTGGTTGATATGGACTCACACATATAGCCTAGATTTTTAAGGTTTGTTCAAAGGGATTTTGATTTTTTTTTAAGATGTCTCATCTTAAGGAACATCATGCGTAATGTCACCAAGAGAGGAAAAGTGCAAATGAACTCATCTTGTTTGTAAGAGAGGAAAACTTAAAATGTCTCATCTTGAGCAACATTGTACCTAATTTTTTCAAGAGAGCGAGTTACAAGAAAAATAAAATCATGCAAAGAAATGTGAGTGTCGATGTATGCCCCCACTTTAAAGCAGTTGCTAACACCATGACTATAGTCAATTTCTTTAAAGTAGAAGGAGAGGAAGAGGACATGAGAGCTTGTTCGGAAAGCCCTATGCCAAGTCATATGTTTTTGAGAAGATACGTCGTGAAGAGGGGAGTATGTCACATGTGATTCGATTTAAGACATGTTGTCCACATCCCAATCTTTCTCTAATATATTCATGAAAGGTTAACCATTAGTCAAAAGAGACAATGAAAAGTGACATATGAGGAGAAGGCTACCTAACCCCTTGCCTTCACTTAGTGCAAGAAAAGGATGAGTCAAAAGGATTGATGAGAGGTAATGTTGAGTGAAAATCATTATCGATTAGAGGAATAAGGTGAATGTACATAGGGGAGAGCACCAAGCTCCTTAAGATGTTGGATTTTACTACTCAAGGCCTTACATGCATTGATAGGATGACCATGAAATTGGTGGTAGGCACAAAAGGAATGTTTGTTGGAACATTTATTTTGAGTGTGGGGAGGAAGAGAGATCAAGTGAACTTGGAGGAGGCTCAAAAAGATACTCCCCTGATCAAGGGGAGAAGGTGATCCGATAGGTTGTAATGAAGATGGGTCTTGCTTAGTATAGGATGTCAGCCTTATGTAAGGCGCTATAGATTGTGATATTTTGTACACTCCTTTAGAGGAGTATGCAAAATTGAAATCATTAGTGTTTTGTGAGATGACATTAAGAAAATGTTTCTTTGTTTTTTGCTATTGGTGAAAAGGATTTGGGAGGGTGTTGATGTTGGATTAAGGTTTCATGATTTCAATGAAAGGACAAAATCCAAGAAAATGAGTCATTATTTTCATTTTAGGCTCAATAAGGATGCAAATGCATTGTTCGTTAGCACCGCATAATTTTTCACTATAGAAAAGTTGCTTCATGAGATCATAAGCTTTTCCATAGAGCTTTTTTCATCTTTTTTGGATCAGGTGTTTCTACATTGTTGGCTTTAATGTCTAGAGTAGTTGAGGTGGATACTTTTGAAGGATATATCGAGTCTTCTCTGGACAAGACTATTTTTTTGTGTTTAGAGTCTTTTCTTTTGGTCTTGGATTATCCTACTAAAGGAGGGGGGTATGTACAGGATCATCATGGAAAAAAAAGGCCCTTAAATGGCAATAAAATTCAGAAAATCAGAGTTAGGCAATTTGACGTAAAAATTTGAATAAGTTATCTATATTATTTAAAAAATATGTGAGAATAGAATCTATATAAAATTGAATTTAGTTTCTAAACTACTAGTTTTATTTAAAAATAAATAAATCTATTTGGTGAAAATTTGAAATTTCAATGTAATAGTACTTAAATTTCAGGGAAAATAAGACGTAGGTGTATGTCTTACCACCCTAACCACAATAAAATGATAATATTTTTTTACAATATTTTAGATATAAGTAGGGAACTCATGTCCCGATGTGATGCATATTTTTTTGTAATTTTTTTCCAAGTAAATAATTAATTATGATTTTTTTATTAAATTTTTTGAAAAATATAAAAACTCGTCTGTCTAACCACCTTAACTTGGTCAAAAATTCATGAAATTAATTTTTTTTAATCATACAAAGCATAGAATGTGACACATGTTTCAGATTCAAAAATTGTGATACCATTTGAAAGTTATAGATGTTTTTCAATCAACCAATCAATCAAGACTTTAGTCGTAATTCAAATAGAAAATGAATAATAATTATATATTAAATTCAAAGTAAAGCATAATTTATATTGGTGGAAAGATGAGAATTGCCTTTAGAAACCCTTTTTGTTTCATCAATTTTGGGTTAGAAAAAAGTCGTCAGCCACATGGGCCATCATATCACTTAGATATCGCAACTTTTTGGCCCATCATGATCCTGCACATACCCAGGGTTGAAGTCTAAGGAACCCCAATCATCGTCTAAGGGTGTTGGTTGTATGGGTTTTATTTTTTTGGTTGGTGTGAAGGTGTTGAAGGGTTTGGATTTCTTTTTCTCAAGTTGTAAGACACTAAAACGACTCAGGATCACAATCAAGTGTGTACAATTTTTTGTTGTAGATGTATTTCATCTTACAATGAAGAGTGGAAGGAACCCCATTCATTGCATGAATCCATGACCTGCCTAAAATGAGATTATATGAAACATCATGTGGCATAACATTGATCAGTGTGTCTAATGTGACCATTCTGACTATAAGATGCAAAGTGATCACACCGAGCTTTTTTTTTCCTACACTATCAAATCCACTGATAGATAAGGAGGTAGGCTGAATGGATGATTTATCGATATGGAGCTTATCCAAGAGATTGACACTACACACATTAAAAAAAATCCATTATCAATAAGGATTTTCTTGATCCCTATGCATTTGTATTGATATATGATCATGAAAGCTTTAGCTTGTTTTTGCACTTCCAAAGGAGGGAGCTCACTTTGGTGGAAAATGTTGGAATCAAGGAACACTGAGAGGGCTGGGAGGTGGGGTTAATCAGTGTTCCACAATTTTTAACTTTATTAATCTGATCCTGAAAGAACTTATAACATTCAACCAAAAGAAATATGCATGAACATAAGGCAAACAACCATAACACCATAACACAAATATTTTTATGTGGAAACCCTGTTAGGGGAAAAACCATGGTGGAAGGCCAATCCACAATATGAGTATACTCAGAAATAAGTGTTTACAAAATGGGAATGTACTTGCATTCAGGCACACTACCTAGAGCTCACTACTCAGATATGAAGACTCACTATTTTTCAAAATATTTAGATTAAATCCATCTAAGAAATTTGAACTAAAATAGTAGCATATATGAATGCCTAATCATAGTTCTGGTTAGGCTAAACAATTAAATTATTGACCTTCTATCTGATTCTTGTCTTCTGCTTTGCTTCAATTCATATGACAAATCCTTTTATGCACAAGTGAAACTATGTATAATCCTCCTGCTATTCACAACACACACCAACACACACATCACATGCCTATATCAAAATGATATAATTGATCGCTTATATATATCCGCCACCAAGGATTTAATTGCTACATGTCGGCTCCAACAAAAGTATGAAAATATTTACAAAATGTAGGCTCAATCCAAAGTTAATTCTCAATCCACACCTACCAAAGTCGGCCATAGTATATTAATGACTCAAATCAATATGATCAAACATGAAAATACTTAAACAATTACTCCTTAATTATCTGCAATATATTATATTCATGAAGTCAGCTTTTTGTATTGATAAATAGGAAATTAATCAACCAGATCTTCTAACTTGCACACCAATGAATGAGTATATTGATGATTCTCTGATAAGATAGTGCATACAAAAAATATCTTCCCTGAGATCCACAACTCAAAATGATAATAGGAAATTGCATATGAATCGATGAACACAATTTTGTTGGATGCTCTATTCTTGCTTGAAAAGTAATTACTGAACTTCGATCTGACTTCTAGTATGAGAAAATGATGACGGTTGGATAAAATCACGTACTACGGTTGCCGTCAATGACAACACAAAAATTATATTTGCAGTGTATCTTTCCAAAAGTCTCCCTCTATGGCATTGATGGCAACACTTAGAGAAAAATGACTAAGTGTCGGATCAGTACCAACATGAATACACTGCAACCCTTCAAAATTTAAAAAACAAAACTCCCCCTGAGATGATTAAGGCATTTTTCACTATCCCATTCTCCCCCTTTGACATCAATGGAAAAGGCAGGAATCAACATACCAAAAATCAAACAAGACTGTTATGAACAAACTGCATATGTACAAATAGGCTTGTTCAACTTACATAAGATTGAATAGATCTGAAAAATTGTTCTTCAACAAGTTCAAACTCGTGTCCCAAACCCTCTTGAGACTCTCCAAGATAACCACGTGACCACAAAATAAGTAGGATTGCATCTCTGCAAAATTGAGGTTCGTCAAATCATTGACTGCCATAACATCTTGTGCTTCCTTCAAAGCACTTGACATTGTTTCCATCTTAGGACCAATTAGTCCTCTAAGCTCACAAACTCTTTCAACCATTTTAATTTCTTCATGCTTCAAGATTTTGATCTTGTCAAGTAGGGATATGAATTGAATTTCTTGCTTTCCAATAAAGACAGTTAGAGGATCAAATGCTTGAGTGATATCAACTAACTATATTTCACATTCTTTTATTTTCTTTTCAAAGTACTCAGTGAGCTTAGATAAAGAAAGACATGATCTATAAATATTACCACCTTCAATCAAAGCACTTTGAATTTTATTTATTCAAGTAGCTACCAAAGATTTATCCCTAGCTATCATCCCTTTCAATCTACTGAATCTTTTATCATCAAACTCTTTTTGTACCTTATCCTCAATTGATTTCTCAAGGGAATCAAAATGAGTACTTATAGCATTAATAAGCTTCTTCAGCTCACTAGATGGAATGTCAGATGGATCCTTAACATATGTAGGCATGATTTTCTCCAGAATACCGGATGCAAGATTCACCAGCTCACTATCTTCAATATGAGACTTTAGAACTTCTTCACTCGCTTTGTTTTGAAAAAATGAGGCTACCTTCATTTTCTGAATAGGGGATAATGTGTCCAAATTGATAGGACCTTTTAGTAGTTCGTAATCAAATTATGGGTGTGTGCAGGATCATGATGGGCCAAAAAGCGGTGATATGTAAGTGATATGATGGCCCATGTGGTTGACGACTTTTTTTTTACCCAAAATTGATGAAATGAAAAGGGGGTTTAGAGGAGATTCTCAGATTTCCACCAATATAAATTATGCTTTACTTTAAATTTAATAAATAATCATTATTCATTTTCTATTAGAATTACGAAAAAATGTCCTAGTTGATAGGCTGATTGAGAAACATCTATAACTTTCAAACAATATCACATTTTTTGAATCCAAAACATGCGTCACATTCTATGCTTTTCATACTATAGGATTAAAAAAAAAATTGAATTTCATGAAGTTTTGATGAAGTTAAGGTGGTTAGATAGACGAGATTTTATATTTTTTAAAAGTTGTAATTAAAAATGGGTATGTGCAGGATCATAATGGAAAAAACAGGTCCTTAAGTGGCAATAAAAAGACAAAAAATCAGAGCTAGACAACTTGACATAAAAATTTGAATAAGTTATCTATATTATTTCAAAAAAATGTAAAAATAGAATATGTATAAAATTGAATGTAGTTTCTAAAATACTAGACCTTTATTTAAAAAAAAAAAATCTATTTGGTGAAAATTTGAAATTTCAATGTAGTAGTATTTAAATTTCAGAGTAAAAATAAGAAGCAGGTGTCTGTCTGACCACCCTAACCACAATAAAATGATAATATATTTTTATAATATTTTAGTTATAAGTAGAGGACTCATGTCCTAATGTGATGCATATTTTTTTATAATTTTTTTCCAAGTAAATAATTAATCATGAATATCTTATTACAACTTTTAAAAAATATAAAAGCTCATCTGTCTAACCACCTTAACTTGGTCAAAAATTAATGCAAATCATTTTTTTATTTTTTAATCCTATATTATGCAAAGCATAGAATGTGGCGCATGTTTCAGATTCAAAAAATGTGATACCATTTGAAAGTTATAGATGTTTTTCAATCAACCTATCAATCAGGACTTTATTCATAATTCTAATAGAAAATGAATAATAATTATTTATTAAATTCAAAGTAAAGAATAATTTATATTGGTGGAAATCTGAGAATATCCTCCAAAAACCCTTTTCGTTTCATCAATTTTGGGTTAAAAAGAAGTCGTCAGCCACATGGACCATCATATGGCTTACATATCGCCACTTTTTGGCCCATCATGATCCTGCACATACCCAAATTCATAATTAATTATTTGCTTGGAAAAAAACTATAAAAAATATGCATCACATCGAGACATGAGTCCTCTACTTATATCTAAAATATTATAAAAAAATATTATCATTTTATTGTGGTTAGGGTGGTCATACAGACACCTACTTCTTATTTTTACCCTGAAATTTAAGTACTATTGCATTGAGATTTCGAATTTTCACCAAATAGATTTTTTAAAAAATAAAGATCTAGTAGTTTAAAAACTAAATTCAATTTGCTACAGATTCTCTCTTTTTTTTTTTTTTGAAATAGTATAGATATCTTATTCAAATTTTTACATCAAGTTTCCTAACTTTGATTTTCTGACTTTTTATGGCCACTTAAGGACCTGTTTTTTCCATGATGATCCTGCACATACCCTTCTTCATGTTGTTCTTCTAAAAAATATTTCACTTCCTTAGTAGTTTCTCTTTATTTTATTGGAACTTCCTTTATTTCAACCTTCTTTTCCTCAATCATTGTTTCCTCAACTACAGATTCTTGCTTGTCTTTAGGACTCTCAACTTCTTGATCCGACACGACCTTAGGAGCTTCAGTCTCCATAGGAATTTCTGCATCATGCACATCAAGAGGAATCCTAGTGTCCTCAACTATATCTTCTTTTCCTTCTTCTGCATTGGACTAGGTGAAACATTTCCATCATGTACTTCCTAAAAAACAACATCAATTCTGTTCCATAACAAAAATTCCTTTAGAATTTTTTCAGTTTCTTTTTCCATTTCTTTATTCTGACCAATCATGAGCTTGTTTACTCTCTTTTTTCTCTTGAAGTCTTTCTTGACACCATTCAAAATTGTCCTCATTTCCCCAATAGACATTACCAAACAGAAATCTACAAGAATCCACTCTTTCAACTATTCATCCTCAATTTTGGCATTCACTCTTCTCATTTCTATAATTTCATAGAGAATTTTGGGTAATGTAGACATTAATTCAATAAGTGCCTTATTGAAATTATTCAAGTATTTTATTGAGGCTTCCTCAAGAATTCTTTGATCAACACTGTCAAAAGTGTCATACCTGTAGACACTGAAAAATTGGTCTAGGCCTGCGAACTTTCGACATAATTTTCTATTGTCCATGGTCATTATTAAATAATGTTAATTATTTAATTAATTCCTAAAAACATGTTTCTTCTATTAATTAAATAACCCTTTAATTATTTGATTAATTCATTATGACCCTTATTCAACTTCGATTAATTAAATAAATCATATTTATTTAATTATGCCGCTAATTAATAAATTCCCTTTATGAATTAAATAATTTATTATTTAATTTACCTCTTATCATATTTTGACTATAATTAAATATTCTTTTCGAATTATTTAATTATTCAATTAGCCTTTTTCAGTCAATTAAATAAATTATTATTTATTTAATTAAATTATTTCAATTTTTGAATGTTGAATTAAATTAACATTTAATTCATAATTAACTTTTTTTGTCACATTCTTCTATCGTCTAGTTATCTAATTATTCACTCACCATCTAACTCGAGATCTATTTGAATTCGTTAGTTATCTGTAGATTCAATATCTGAACATCTTTGCAAAGAGACTTTCTGTCACAACCAGTCAATTAACTAGTTCTAACTCATATGCATGAACATATTTATTAATTAAATATATTTATTTAATTAATTAATTTATGTGTGCATTTGAATAGATCATTCTCCAAGTTCTAACTTTATCCTTTTCATTCAAAGTCTAATTCTTCTATTTTGTAAAAATTTCAACTGAAGATTAAATCATTTATTTAATCTTTAACTCTTATTCTTTCTATTTTCGAACAATCTTAACACCAGATTAAATTATTATTCTAGTTTAATCTTTATCCTGCATAATTTCCCAACTCACATTCTAACTGACACAAATCTTGATCGTTGATCTCTCTTTCAAATTTGAGTCGATCGCTCAGAAACCAACTTTCTATAAATTGATTAACCTTTGCTAGTATTCCTCCTCCCGAAATTAATACAATTTTTGGAAAAACTTAATCTTCAATATTTTGCTTAGACATACATCAAGGCTATGATTGCATACATACTGAAAATCCGAGGGAAAGAATACCAACACAAAAAATGGAGAAGGACAATCAAAATAATTCAAGGAAATGGATTGATATTCGGTGACTGTTCTATGTTTTTGCTTTAATTTATTTTTAATTCATTTGATTTGCTCTTTTTTTTTTGATTTAGATTTATGCATGTTAGATTAAAGATTTAACCATCTTACTGTGCAACATTCATTTTATTCTAAGTTACAATACCATTCATGAAGAGGCCTAAGAATGCCATTCTTAGTCAATACATTTTCTACTTCTTTTACATACATGTTTTTTCAGTCTTCATCTTCTTCTTTTCTTTCACTTCTTCACTAGAGGGCTTGTCTTTTGAAACTATTGTTTCCTTTGTGCATTTTTTCTTGATTTATTTTATCTTTGCATCAGATTTAGTCTCTCCATCTTTGAAACAACAATATACACTCTTTTTCTTTTGTGCTTTTTCCTTTTTCCTTCCTTACCGACTTGGCTTGTGCTTTCATAGGACTTGACCTTTTTGCAGAACCAGAAGGGAGAGTAGAGCTTCTTGTAGATCTAGTTTAGGTAGAGGATACTATCGAACTAGTAGATTCAGTTCCAATTGGCTCTCCTACTTCAGCTTGTTCCCTCTTTCTTCTAGCTTCTCTCACAACTTCTACAGATATACCCATGCTTTCTACAAAGGCTTCCACTTCTCTTCTTACTCTTATGACTATCACAAAATTCCTTAGTTGATTGTGTACTTGTTTATCCTTTTCAAAAAAATTGCCAAGCCTTTATTCTGATGGATCTCGAGGTTTGCTCAACAAATGTTCAACATACATTTCCAAAATATATTCCTCAACCTTGTAGCCCATTGGCATAATCCAGATAGTTCTGGGATCTGCAAATTCCATCAGACATTGATCAATGTCAACCATAAAATATATAGTATCTTGGTACTTATCCATAATAGACTTAGGAATCCTTTCTCTTGTGTGCATCTCATTCTGAAAGTTCTTGAAAAAACCCGAGATTGCAATATTCATTGTCTTGCTATCACCAAATTTTCACAAGATATATCTAATTTGAGTAGCTACAGGTTTATCACCTTTCCATTGTACTTTTCCAAATCTCGAAACTTAATTCATAAAGTAAAAGAACAAACACAATAACATATTACCATATATGACGGAATGCTTCTTATCTTTCTTGACTTTACCAAGATTTTCTATCATTTGGCTTCTAAGTAGCCCACATAGGGGTATGTGCAGGATCATCATGGAAAAAATAGACCCTTAAGTGACAATAAAAAGGTAGAAAATCAGAGCTAGACAACTTGACATAAAAATTTGAATAAGTTATCGATATTATTTCAAAAAAATGTAAAAGTACAATTTGTAGAAAATTGAATGTAGTTTCTAAACTACTAGACCTTTATTGAAAAAAAAAAATCTATTTGGTGAAAATTTGAAATTTCAATGCAGTAGTATTTAAATTTCAGGGTAAAAATAAGAAGTAGGTGCCTGTCTAACCACTTTAACAACAATAAAATGATAATATTTTTTTATAAGCTTTTAGATTTAAGTAGATGACTCATTTCCCGATGTGATGCATATTTTTTTATAGTTTTTTTCCAAGTAAATAATTAATTATGAATTTTTTATTACAACTTTAAAAAATATAAAAGCTTTTTTGTCTAACCACCTTAACTTGGTCAAAAATTCATGAAATTCGATTTTTTTTTTTTAATCCTATAGTATGCAAAGCATAGAATGTGATGCATGTTTTGGATTCAAAAAATATGATTTCGTTTGAAAGTTATAGATTTTTTCCAATTAGCCTATCAATCAAGACTTTATTCGTAATTCTAATAGAAAATAAATAATAATTATTTATTAAATTCAAAGTAAAGAATAATTTATATTGGTGGAAACTTGAGAATCTCCTCTAAAAACCCTTTTCGTTTCATCAATTTTGGGTAAAAAAAAGGTCGTCAACCACATGGGTCATCATATGGCTTACATATTGCCACTTTTTGGCCCATCATGATCCTTCACATACCCATAGATCATATTTTGCATTCTCCTTTACCATCTGATACGCTGCATAGATAGATATGCCAGATACAAAATTATCTCAACTGGAATGATATATTTTGTATCCAATGATGATCAATACAAATCTGACATCCAATTCAACAATATCATTAATTTTCATAGCTCTTCTATCATACACTAAACTAGTTGCATCAGTAATAGTCTGATTCTTCATGGACTTCAAGATCGGTAATCCACTAGAGGAATTTAAACCAGTAACAATGCTTATGGATTCTTTTTTACTCTTAAAGGGTTGATTCAACCACATAAATTCAACATGAACTCAAATTAAAATATACCAGACCAAATCGCTTTCTTCAAACATGAGAAATTTTACAATCTGCATGAATTTATTTTCCTCTAGGGTTTTCAATTCAGGTTTAACATGGAAATCCTCTCTTGTAATGCGATTTTTGTTTAAATTCAATAACTGTGAGCTCCATAACTCTTCAATGTTTGCATGAATGTATTCCTTAATGTCTTCAATATGCAAGACGTCGTACATAACAAATGAAAGTGCACCTAAGGGCTCTATCTCAACATATTTGAAAGGATGCCACTTGAATTTTGGACAGGGTCTATCCTTGACATCAAATACCAATGGAGTAGCCATTTTTGTAAATTCACAAGTTTTCCTGATAAATACCTTTTCACCAATTTGGGATTTTGTTGTCGAATCGCCTTCACACTTGAATCTTCACCAAATTTTGCCAAATTGAACATCAGAGCACTCCAAACTTCTTCTTCTCAAAGTGAAAAGTTACAAATTTGAACAATACAAATGACCTTTTATCATTCACATACCTAACTTGTTGTCACAATAAATTCTTTTTCCCTAACTCATCTGAATACCCTATCTCCATATACTGTGAAAGATAACCCTTCTACAGACCTTCAAATTAGCATGAGTAGTCTCTCCAACTATTTTAGTAGCATCTATGTATCATAAATGTAATCACTGCACTCATCCATATCCTGACACCAACAACTGACAAGGGGTTTGAAATATTTTCTTGAGAACTCCCCCTAGGCCGGAGACTAGGAACTAATTCCTAGATGAATTTCTAGAACCAAATTCTAGTGCTAGCTCATTTTATGCAACAAAAGAACTCTTCTTCACCCATATCTTCTTCATTTCCTTCCTGATCTCACATGTAGTGACTTTCCCTTTTCCTTTTTGATTCTTCTGCATGTTTCTTCTTTGATTTATCTAATCCTTTCTATTTCTACAAAATCTAGCAATGTGACCGGATTTGTTGCAATTGTAGCACACCACATTTCTTTATCTAGACTAGTTATTCCATTGTTTTTGTATTGATCTGCACTAGTTAGCAATATGGAAAAATCTATTACATGTATAGCATTTGACATCTCTATAAAAGTTGTTCATCATATTTATGCATTTATTTGACTTATGACCATACTTGTTGTAGTTAAAGCACTGGCAAAAAAATGATGGACCATTTGAATTCTTTCTACTTCTACATTGAGAAGCCATATGACCAAATTTATTACAAACTAAATAGTAACCATTGAATATTTGAGCATTAGGTTGTCTTACCAAATAACTTCCAGAATTGTTCATTTGATTTCCTTGCCTAAATCTCCTTTGTCCAGATCTAGAACTTTCTCCTTCCTCATATCCAAGGCCTCGTTTGTCACCTTCAATCCTTTGAATTTTAATCAGTTCATCAAGCTTGGCTGAGTTGATCTTGAAATTATCCTTGAATTCATTTGCAATATCAAGTTCATCTCTAAGGGTAACAACCTATCTTTTAAGTTCTTCTTCATTGTTTCTTTATTGCTGCAATTCAAGTACCAAATTTATGAATCCATCATTAATTTTGTTGCATTCTTCAAATTTCTCTTTCAAGGACTGAGCAAGGTTCTCTTCATTCTTCTTTCTGTAATTGATCTCCTTGGTCATCCTCATCATAATAGATTCCATCTGATGCTTTAGAATTGTATTATCTCTAGTAATATTTTCACATTCTTCTATCTTTTTTTTTCAGTGCTTGACTCAATTGTTCATCTTCCATTCTTTTAGCATCATTCTTCTTAATCTAATCACAGAGTTCCCTTCTCTTCTCCCTGGACTTTTTGATTTTATCTTTCAAAGACTCAATGAATTTCTTAGCATCCATGAGGTTTGCTTGTAATTTCAAACTTCATATTTTGAGTGATCAAGATCATCTAGGGCGACCAAGATTTGTTGTTGAAGACTATCTGAGTCCATTGAATTACTTTCTTGAATATTCCCCAAGCTGTTAAACTTATTCAGAGGAAGTCAAATCTGATACCAATTGTTGGAATCAAGGAACATTGAGAGGGAGGTTGGGAGGGCGGGGTGAATCAATGTTCTGCAATTTTTAACTTTATTAATCTGATCTTGAAAGCACTTATAACATTCAATAAAAATAAATATGCATGAACATAAGGAAAACAACCATAAAACCTTAACACAAATATTTTTATGTGGAAACCCTGTAAGGGGAAAAACCATGGTGGAAGGCCAATCCACAATATGAGTATACTCAAAAATAAGTATTTAGAAAATGGTAATACATTTGCATTCAAGCACACTACCTAGAGCTCACTTCTCAAAAATGAAGACTCATTGTTTTACAAAATATTCAGATTAAATCCATGTGTGAGATTTGAATTGAAATAGTAGTATCTATGAATTCCTGATCAAAGTTATAGTTAGGCTCAACAATCAAATTCTTGACTTT
Organism: Sequoiadendron giganteum; assembly: GCA_007115665.2. NCBI lineage: Eukaryota > Viridiplantae > Streptophyta > Pinopsida > Cupressales > Cupressaceae > Sequoiadendron > Sequoiadendron giganteum. The sequence goes on along the minus strand of CM021104.1, from coordinate 42,648,624 downwards.
CTGTTTGATTCTGTTCTTCTGCTCTGCTTTGCTTCAATTCATATCACAAATCTTTTTATGCATAGGTGAAACTATGTATAATCCTTTTTCTATTCGCAACACACACCAAAACACATCACACGCCTATATCAAAATGATATAATTGTTAGAGTAAAGGTCTTAACTTAATTATGTTGATTAAGTTACCTTTATTCCCTTCTTAAGATTTCACGTTAGTTTGCATAAAGTGACATTTAATATTTATATTAATTATTAAATGTTTTCCTATTAGGGCTTCTATTAGGGTTTTTCCTATTAGGGTTTTATTAGGGTTTGCATAATCTCTTTTTTATAAGGATTGATCCCATTGTATTTCATATCAATTCATTCTCTCATTCTCTCTGATATATACATTTTCAGTTTTCAGAGAACCCTTGCTTGTTTGTCTCCATCTCTTCTTTTGTGACAGGTTATTTACATGTAGGTGATCTTTGAGGTTTGTGGTGTTGTATTTTCTCAACTTCTACATGGTATCAGAACTTTCCTGCTGCATGTTTGTTCTTGTTTAAAGAGTTTGGAGCTATTTGGAACTACAAGGGTTTGTTGCATGCCATTTTTTATTGGATCCGTCATCATATTTGCTTCAAAAATCCAACTTTCACTCATTTGCAGGAAAAATGATTTCTGGGTTTTGTAGCCAGCGTTGAAATTTGAACTGGGTATCTTTTAGATTCTATATATCTTGCACAGATCTGGACAAAATCACTGTTGAAAAAGCGATGCACGTCATTTTTCTCCTCGCTTAAGGTTAAAAAAACAATTTTTCATCTTTTGCTTGTTGAATCAAAAAACGATTTCTGGGTTTTGATTCTAGCATCAAAATATTTCTGGGTTTTTATTTTTGTCTACAAATAGTGAGTAGATTTTCTAGAAATAAAGTTAGAATTAAACCTTTTTTGCTAGAAAATTCGTTTTCTATAAGCTAAATTCAGTTTTTGAAAAATTCATAACTTTTGGCCACGATATCCATTTTTGGCAAACGAGATATTGATGGAAAGCTTGTTTCGAGCACTTCATAGTGGTGTAGGCCATGTTTTCAGAATCGATCATCTACACAAATCTGAAGTTATTTTCATCATGGAGGCAAATGTAAACATTGGTTTGTGCATGAACTCTTTTTTGTTTGCATGCAATAGGTTTGTGTTTTGTTTTTAATTTATGCATGTTTTTCATATTCTCTCTTTTTGAAATCATTGGGTATTGTAATAAATGAACTGATATAAAGTTCCATTAGGGGGGTTTCTTGCATAATAATCTGATTAGAGTGTGCATGCACTTTGATCTTCATTGTGTTTTGATGACAACTCGCATGGGTTGTAATCTAGTATCTTAGTTTCTTGTGGCCATATTTTGTCTTAGTTTGACACATATCAGATTCACATCGGATCCATCTCAATTTGAGGGCCAAAAAATTTGTGGTTAATGTTCGTAAGTCTTTATGGTACTTGTTCTCATAGAAAAGTTTTAGTCTTAGTTTGACATCGGCATCGAGATTCATGGCTTCCAGATTCTGTCATCATCTTTTCATCTACTGTTGCTTTATGGATTCCAAGGTTGTTCTAGTTTGGTATTTTCGAGTGTTTCGTGGCATCAGGTCTGTTGTTGCATTATTATGATTCTGATATGGTTTTTTGTAAACAGAAGTATTCTTCCTTGCTTGTCGGATTGCGGTTCCAGTGTTACTCCATAGTATTCTTCCAGTGCTTCTTTACAATAGTCATCTCATTGTAGGGGGGGTTGTCCCACTGGGTTTTCCTTCTCTACCTCATTATTGCATTTGTACATGGGTACTTGATCAGGCAATTTTTTTTTTATAAAAAAATATATATTTTTAAAATAAGTCCAGTTGTGCATTTACGGTGATGGCCATTAGGCCATCAAATTTAACCCTGTGTTTTTGCTGCGGTGATCGTATGACTGTCAAATTTAACCCAGCATTGGTTTTTTCCCTCTTTGTAGTTGTCTTATTCCGAAGGCCATAACTTGGGCATACGATATCGGTTTTTGGCAAACGAGATATCGTCGAAAAGCTGGTTTTCTCATCTTTCTAGTGGTGTGGGTTTTATCACTTTTTTTTTCCGTTGGTGCATTCTACAACCAGTTGAAGACAAAGGGGTTATTTTCAGTCTCAGGCTCATAACTTTTGATCAGTTTCTTTGTTTTTCACAATCTCAGCGGTGTTGGAACCGTATTTCAGAGCTCTTTAGTTTCATCCATGCATTTATTTCTAAATTTCACTCCAGGTATATTTTATTCAGTTATTTGTGTTTTCACACTTTGGTGGATTACCTGGACATATTTACTCTTGGAAACATTTTGTTTGCATGGGATGCTTCGTTTTTGGCTATTCTTCATGTATTTCCAACATTTTATCCTTTGAGGACATTTTGAGCATCATTTGTAAGCAATTTTTTATGTAAATGCACTGAGATAAAGTGCCACACTATTGCACATGCTTTTTTGGGGATTTTGCACATAAGGTTGTGCCATATTTTGTACTCGCACTGCTATTATAAAGTGTCATGAGGGGTTGTGTAGTTTTTCTTTGTTTTGCCATCACATCTTTGTCCGGTGAGTGTCCCTCCAAGACAACAGTGGATCATATGATTCTAGCCTCATGCATGTGTGTTTTATTTTGCACACCACTTTTTCAGTTGCAGGTGCTTTCTTGTGCACTTTCAAATGTTGTTTCTTCTTCTTCATGCACTACAGGGTGTTTCACATCATTTCAATGGATCTGTCAGGCTCTCCCAGTTCAGCATTATGGGGGGGTTATTATATTGTTCATGCTAATTCTTCCTTGGTTTCGCCTTGGAAGGGATCTTCCATCTTCAGCGGAGGTTCTTCAACACCATAGCAGTCATTTTTTGACAGTTGTTTGTAGCTTCTTCTGCTTCAGTGATGTTCTTCTTCTTGCCTTTCTGCATCTCTTTTGGAGTAGAGCTTTTTCCCATGAGGTTTTCTCTATTTTCTCCATTTTATTTTCTCCATTTTATAGAGATTTGGTTGTATTTGGGTACCTGATCTAGCCTAGTTGTTGAGACCCATGTTTTCCTTCTTGCATTGTAGTTACCTTTTTTTTTTTGCATTTGTTTGTAGCTGCACTATTGCTCATCTTAAGGGGGGGTGTTAGAGTAAAGGTCTTAACTTAATTATGTTGATTAAGTTAACTTTATTCCCTTCTTAAGATTTCACGTTAGTTTGCATAAAGTGACATTTAATAATTATATTAATTATTAAATGTTTTCCTATTAGGGCTTCTATTAGGGTTTTATTAAGGTTTGCATGATCTCATTTTTATAAGGATTGATCCCATTGTATTTCATATCAATTCATTCTCTCATTCTCTTTGATATATACATTTTCAGTTTTTAGAGAACCCTTGCTTGTTTGTCTCCATCTCTTCTTTTGTGACAGGTTATTTGCATGCAGGTGATCTTTGGGGTTTGTGGTGTTTTATTTTCTCAACTCCTACAATAATTGATCACTTATATATATCTACCACCAAGGATTTAATCGCTACCTATTGGCTCCAACAAAATTATGAAAATATTTACAAATTGTTGGCTCAATCCAAATTTAATTCTCAATGGACACCTACCAAAGTCATCCATAGCATAGTAATGAATCAAATCAATATGATCAAACATGAAAATATTAAACAATTACTCCTTAAGTATCTACAACATATTATATTCACAAAGTTAGCTTTTTATATTTATAAACATGAAAATAATCAACTGGATCTTCTAACTTGCACACCAATGAATGTGTATCCTAATGATTATCAGATAAGATAGTACATACAACAAAATATCTTCCCTGATATCTACAACTCAAAATGATAACATGAAATTGCATATGAATCGATGAACACAATTCTGTCAGATGCTTTGTTCTTGCTTGACAGTTAATTACATAACTTCGATCTGACTTCTAGTATGAGAAAATGATGATGTGTGGATCGAATCATGAACTAGGGTTGCCATCAATGATGACACCAAAATGATATTTGCAGTGTCTCCTACTAATAGAAAATAATATCAACATTCAAGCTGTGAATCATAGGTTTTATGTCATTTTTTTGCGCATTAGAAGGGATAGGAATTTGTTGCAAGGCCATCTAAATCATGTTATGATAGAGAGGGGAGGCTTGGATAAGATCCCATAAAGATGTTTTAGTAGGAGTATTCCTTAGTTGGTCAACAAGGTCATACTCACTAATGAGTGAATTTAGGTGAGGGGGAACAAGTAAGATGGGATCAGGTAAGGGTGTGGAGGTTGGGGTTCGTTGTTGTGGTCACAAAGTGTTGCGAGTATAATGTGTATGAGAAATAGAATTATGAATCTATTGTTGTAACATATTAATCTTCGGTGGGTAGAGGATACTTTTAGGTTTAGGTTTGGTAGAAGGGGGGTAAAGGATGAGTTGAGGTTGAATAATATTAATGTCCCCTAGGGAAGGAGAGTCAATGTTATACTTGTCTTGCATCATGATATCCTTCCTAGGAGGAGAGTGTTTAAGAGAACTGCAAACCACATGTCCTAGACATTTGGGGTTTGGTACTTCTAAAATGACATCATTGCAAATAGGGGAATGATCAATGATGGGAATATTAGGTTGGGTATGAGGAGAAGAGGGATCTATTTGATTTTTGGAGGTCTCATTCTCTTGTTCCATACTATCTACCCTAGTAGGAGAGCTTGGAAGAGGTTGACCACTATCTTCATCATAAATAGGGGAGGCATTAAAAGAAGGACCACTATGATTTTCAAATAGATTATCCCAAAGGGTAGAGCATTAGGGAAGGGAGGGTCAAGATTTTCATGACTCTTAAGAGGTGTATCTTCTAACACCAACCTATCCTCTTTCAATCGAGGAGGGATATTAGGAGAATAAATTATGATTGCCATGGTTAGGGAGACTCAGTAAGTTAATGTTTAGAAATGTGTTTATCATGTCATTATCTTTTTGTTTAGGGTCTTCGGAAGGGGTATGAGGAGAGGGACAATCAATACCCTCAATTCTTGAAGCTTCTTGCACCAAGATACCTTCATCACTAATAAGATAGGTATAGAGAGAAGCACAAGGATGATTGTTATGATTTCCAATACTAACTTCCTCATCAAGGGGTAATGCAATGTTAAGAATTGTGGCAATGGTTTGGTTATTAACGTGTTTAATGAATTCATTACTGTAATCTACATTGAATTCATAAGAAGGAATGTTGTATTTATGCAATCTATTTGAAACCAAATCAAAGCCATATCTTTTAAAATAAAACATGGTATGAAGAGAAGGGAAAGAGAATGCAATGCAAGAATTTAAAGTGATGTTGAAATGCAAATTTTTAGATGGGAAACAAGGTAATTTTCTGATTACACTATCCAACAATCTAAAAAATAAATGTTGTATATGCAAAATTGAAACTAAGAAATGCATGGAATGAGCTAATTTAAGCTAGTTTTAATGAAATGCATGTAACAGAAACATAACCAATGGATACAGATAGATACTGGAACAAAATAAAAATAGGGTTTTCAACTCTGTAAAAGGTAGTTTTAGGGGCCTAAAGGGACTAGGTCACTCAGGGTGGCGACTTAGTCTTGCTAGTGGTGTTTTTTAAGTTTTTACAGAAGATTTTGAGGGGTGTAGGTGGTTTATGTATTTTAAGATGCATACCTAATATGGAAATGCAAAATTTCATAAATGTATAATGTTTTAAGATGCAAAAACACAACCTATATGCACTTTCACTAATGCAAAATTTAGGAACCCTAGAATGCAATTTAACTAATGAAAAATGAAATGTAATGCAAACCTAGGACAATGGTGGATGCCAAATTAGAGAGGAAGGGTATTTGAAGGTCGGGTTCACCAAAATGAACCACAAATTTTTATGGGAAAGATGTACTCTTACCCTTCTAGGGTTTTGCACCTAAAAGGAAAGAGGTCTTTCTTTCACACCCAAAACCTGAAGGGTTCATTCAGAGGATTAGGGGGTGATATGATTTGGGGATGTGAATATGTGTGAAGTGTGTCTAAGTGTTGAAAATAGATAAATGAAGCTAACCATTAATGTAAAACCTAGGAAATGCAACTATGTTTGAAAACACATAATGATATGCAAGCATTAACTAAATGACCTAAGAAACATAAAAAAAATAATACATAAAAAAAATGAAGGGGTGCACCTGGGAATGAGTTGCAAACTGGAAAAGATATTGGAAATGTTGTTGATGTTAAAATTTAGGCCTCTTGGGACACTTATGCCATTTTGGGCGACCTAGTCCCAGATCTAGAAAACTTTATCGGAGCTCATTTCAGCCAAAAGGGTATCCAGATCTACCAAAATATTTGAAAAGAAGGTTCAAAGGGACTAGGTCACCATTTTTGGTGACATAGTCCTCTTCTAAATTTCTAGAAATCAGAGAGTGGAAATGGAAGTCCCCAGTCTATACCTTATGCTCCTCTAGGTATCCGGTCTTGAAAGTGAAGATTCTGGTCTGCAAGTGTTCTCCAAGCTCCAAGTAGGGTTTCTACAACCTTGAAGAGCTTTGATAAGTTTTTGAAGGCTTTTCCACCTTGGTTCTTTGTCAAATATGCATATAAGACCTGTAAATCACACAAAGAGGGAAAACTTGTTGATTGTTGGGGATTGGGGGTTTGCCTTGGTCAAACCCCTTTTGAGTAATTAAACCAAAATAGAGAAATGATGTAATGAAGAATGAAAAAAAAGAGTGATGGAGTTTACCTTGCCATGATATTTGATCTTGAGTTGCAACAATGGAGGATTCAACCCTTGAATGCTTCAACAAAGGATGTCTTGTTGACTTAGAATACTCAAAACCCTAGCTTGCTTGAGAAGGATAAGTGATGAACGATAGAGAAGAGAGGACGAGGGAAGACTTAGACTTGAAGAAGACCCAAAAATGAGGGAAAAAACCCTTATTTATACATGTGATGCCCTAATTTTCTCAAAAATACAACCTCACTGGCCGACCTTAGGGTTTAGGAGGTAAAATCCCGTAAGAATTTTAAGTTAAATTTGATTTTAAGCCACACAGGACTAGGTCACCCAAGGTGGCAAGCTAGTCCACATGGGAAATTTTGATTGGATGTCGAGAATTAACTTGTGACTATTGTTGTTTTTCAGGATTGTCTTAGAAAAACACACTAAATTAAAGAATGTAAGTGCATTAAGGGGTCATTATGCCATAAGAAAGAGTTGATTTAGTGATGAAAATCCTAGGAAAGTGTGATGTTTTACAACACCTTACAACACTTTGGCACAAGGTTTGGAAAGGGGTAAAAAGAGGTCCAAAATCCCTAGGCAAGGGTCGAAATGAGTGAAAAGTGTCAAGGCTACACTTTTTCGTGAAACACTCGCGAAAAAAAGGAGGAGCACTTATTGATTTTAGCTAGTGCAAACTCTTGAATGCACAATAAATAGTTAAAAAAAATCTAGGGTTTGTTCCTTCATCTTTATCATCTATATTTTTTACTTGCAAAAAATCATGTTCATTGAGTATTTTGTTAAAACCAAAAGTTGTCCCCATTCATTACTCCTAAATGTTCCTTTCAATAATCATATGCATGCATAGTAATAATAGAAATTCAATTTCTAATTACTATATCTTTTATTTAATCCCTTTTTTACATATATATATATTCAATGCTTGATAAATAACTACAAATTTCAAGGTGAGCGCCTTTTATATATCTCATTTTTTAATAAATGTTATTGTAAGGTTGAATAGTTAAAAAAAAACTCATTTGAATCTAAAAATTTCAAGTTGTTGTTGCAATGGATGTGATCTTTTGGAAGTAAAAAAAAACTAATAGCAGGATATGCAATACATGCACCACAAGAATCTACAAATTAAAAATGTAGGCATCAAATATGAAATTTATCCCATTTTACAAAATAGTTGTCATGAAATGTGCATACCATAGATTTATTAGAAAGATAAATTGAATCATCAAAGCTCAAATAATCTTCAAAATGAAAGGGCTTGTTTTTAGTGGATCTTATTTCCATTTCCCATTTGTCCTATAAAATGTATATAATGTTCTAAAATCCACCCAAAACCAAATTTATTTTGATTGGAAACTTCTTGTTTTATGGAAATGGAATCTATAGGATTGCCTATTTACATATTGATCTTGGTTTGTTTTTCTTCCTTCACCTTTTAGTCTTTTTCCAATACAATCAATCCAATTAACATAGGCAATCAAGCTGATACTTGGAATAGTATGATAATAGATGGACTTTTAGATTTTACTCTCAGATGAAATTCTACATTAGCTTTCAAAGCTCCTTCCTATGGAAAACCTGGGCACCTTTGATTAATGACACTCCAACGCCTTCTAAACCTCAAGAAACTAGACCTGCAAAGACTTCAAAGCCTTAGTAAAATGGACCATGACACAACTATGACAACTTCATCATAGTGCGTAATCCTATATTTTTGATGGAAGTTTCTTTCACTTTCTAAATTTGTTGGTCTCTAAGGTGGCATGAAAAATAAATGGCCTTTAAGTACAATTAACATTTTTGACTTCTTGTTTGTGCTTAATTGGGTCATGAGTGTTTAAGTCTAACAAACAACAAGTAAGAGTGTTGTTTCTTGGTTTCCTCTATAAGCATTGTTCAAGTAGTATTATATTTTTTCATATTTATTATATGCTAATGTGGTTTGATGTCATATGATGCTAGGCAGGATAGGCCATCAACAAACATTCATGTTGTTCCCGCTGTTAATTTTATATACTCTAGCTTTTTTAAGGATAATCTCGAGACAAACAATTACTATTTTGTAAGTTAAAGTTTGACTTATGTAATAAATTTTACATCTATGTTCTTAGTTGAATTGGAAACCATTTTTTTAAACTAGAATATCATTTAGAAATTTTCATAACAATGTCTAAAATTGCAATCCTTATGATTTCAAATTTTAAATGTACATCTTTGTTGCATAAACCTTTCCCAAACTGCAATTATGTTCTTTCTGTTATTTAATTACTATCTTCTTGCATTTCTAGACAATCTCCAATCACACTAACATCGGGTTTTGAAACAAAAAATTCCTAATCTCCTTCATAGCTCTATAAGATTTGTAGTCAGACTAATTACTCAATATTGATTGAACTTCCACAAATGTATGCAAAAAAATAGACCAACATTTTTCATAATTGACCATTCACACCTCTTTGGCGTACCCATTGCACACCAAGGTGTGACTGCTAATGGATATATATGGTGGGGTTATTCTAATGGGATCATAACACAAAAGGGTGTTCCACTTATGGGATGCAGAATAAAATAGAGGTTTCAAATGAAAAATTCATAACCATCTTCAACTATAGATCCTTCATTTGAAACAAAAATTCTTGTCGTGTAAATAGGGTTTCAATGAAGGTTGAGGTTCGAATGTTAAGGATTTGATAGGTAACATTTTTCCTATCTTTTAAATGTTGCTTATTCAAAATACCTAAAAGAAGCGACCTTTGAATCAGAGTTATTTTATTTGAAGGTTCCTATGCTAACCTTCTCATTCTATTCACTTGGTTTTTGAATTTCTTTTACTTCAAAGAAAAGTTTGGACTACCAAATATAGTTAACTATTCCATGAGATTTTGTAAGATTATGACCCTTTGAGTATTATTTTTGAACAATATAATCTATACTATATTTTATTTAATTATCATATACTTTATATTTTCTATTGAACTTGGGTTGTTTTACCAAACTTAAAGGTTTATGTTCAAAACACATGAAAAAATGTGGAAAATTTTAAAGAATATTTGTACCCTCTATTTTGATGGCATTTAAACAAAAATTACATAGACATATACAAGAAAATTATGTATTAATATGATATAATATTATTCTCAATTATAATTAAATTTAATTAAAAAATTAATAATATGTAAAATATATAGGAAAATTTTATAAAAATAATGCTTGCTCTAGATTTTAGTGTTAATGATCCATGTTAAAGAAATTATGAAGTTAGTTTATTTATTAAAAAGAAATCAAAATTTTCACAAAGTATAAAAAATAAATTACAAAGAAATATTTTTAAAAAGAAGATTTTTTTTTTAAAAACTTAAATATATGTATGTATTTAGAATCTACAAACAAAATCTTCAAAATTATTAGTTCATTCTTAATGTTTTTTTGTTGTAAATGATAGAAAATTAAAAAAATTGGTTTAAAAAGTTGAATTGATTGTCCCACTTAAGCTAAAAAGTGGGATCCACTATTGTACTATCATTAAATGATTGGTGGGCAATTGTCCTATTGAAATTATCTAGAGGAGATGTCCTTTTATACTTGATTTAGACATTCAATTGGAAGGTTTTGGAGTGAGAAACAATATAGACTGGATAAATAACTTTGAATTTTAAACAATGGGCTCAAATCTACATCATAAAATGAAAACTAATAATCGTAGCGTTGGACAATATTTGCAGAGAGGTTGTGTTCGTTCTTATGATCAAATTGAGATTTTGAATCTAAAAATTACAAAATAAATCAAAATCTTGTGCCAAAATTAACTACTTACAACACCCATACAAAACAAAATAATGTAAAATAAATAATCTTCCATTACAAGTCATTACAGTACTCTGCCCAGTAAATCACAGACCATACACTATGATTTTCTACAAAACAATCTTTAATAAATAATCTTCCAATGCCTTTTCTTACAATTTCCCACTATTGTCCAGTGAAACAAATCTCTTGTAAACACACACAGGATACTATAAATTCCAAGATCCAACTGCCCATCAATATATATAAATGCACAGATATACAATAAGGAAGATTTTGTGAGCAGAGTCAGTGAATATAGCAGGCAGCTGCAGGATTGTTCCAGGGGATGCTACCGAACCTTGAATGACCAGTAGACCAGGCTTGCTGTGGCACATAATCCCCATGAATGTAAGTCTCGCGCATGTCTGAAGCGCTCCTCAGCATATAGCCGTAGAGTCTGCGAGCAAAACGGGAAAGCTGCATGATCATTAAGGGTATGTTTCTTGTGCAGGAAGGAATGTATGTAAGTGCACAAGACACCAGATCAAGCACAGACCACATCTTTAACGCTCTCTTCACCTGTGTTTCACTTCACATATATGAATGTCCACACAAATTTCCTTTAAACCAGAGAACCCAAATTTAATATGGAGAGAAAAACCTTTTCACTTGCTCTAACAAGGAAGATGATTCTCAGATATCATAGTCAAGATTTTACAGTACAATAATTGTTTTGATATTTATAAATCAAGAAAACGACATTGCCCACAATCAGATTCTGCATTGCTTTTGAAGTAAGGCAAAGTATGCTTATAACGTCACGTAAAAGGTATAGTGAGCGTTACGTTACTCCACATACGCTATAGTGACCGTTTGTACTATCTCCTGTTTTATAGAAACCTTTTTAAAGGTAGGTTTTATTTACTAGATTTTAGAATTTTCGAGATTCCTAACGAGGATAATTGAAGTCATCCGTCCTATCAGTAATTGGTATAGCAATTATGATTTTTTATTAGGACTTAATTGTACTCGCTCCCAAAGACATGGGATGAGCCACTTCCATACATTTAACATTTTTACAATAGAGCATTGTATTTTTTATTAATAATTCATCATTTGAATAATGTTTATCTTTTATTTCACTTGATGTAGATTTTTATAATAAAGTTGAATAGTAGGATAAGATAATGAGGTGATTGGAGAGTCTAGATAAAGATTTTTATGGAAAATCTAGCTCAACGTTAAAGAAAAAATAGAAATAACATAACAGTTGTATTTGTAGGAAATTTTGAGTGTACTAGAATAAGAAAAAACTATAATAACCTTTACTACTTAAAACAAATGCAACACTTAGATTAAGCATAAGAGTTGATAAAATTTGATAAAACAAGAAAAAATCTTATCAAAACAACCCCTTGTTAGACCAAGTTGAGGTGATTGTGCTCATGGATGATTGATGTATGAGTACTCTTGCCACCAACATAAGGTTGCATAAGAGGTGATTGTTGAAATGGCTTGGGTTGAGGCAAATTTATAATTTTTTGGCACAAGGAATGGATGGCTATGCTGCACTTAAAAGATCAATGACACATATTGGTTGAGAGCCATGCGGATATGAGAGGACAAATGTCCTCATGTGGTAGGAGGAGATAGAGAGAGAGGGATTAAGGGGAGAATCATTGGTGGAGATTCTACTTGCATGAAGTGGACAAACACGATGGAAGAGGGTGCTTGGAAGTACCCTAAAAGAAATTTAAAATTATATTTGGGGTATGGGCAAGGACTTGACCCATGTAACATGGTACTAAATCCATGTCACATGTACAAAGGCCCATACCTTTGTACACATGTGCGCATGTGGATGATTTGATGGGGTGTTGTTTATAATTATATTATGCAAGTGGGTGATTAAGGGATTAAGTGAATTAACCCACTTAATAAAAAGTGTAGGAAAAAAGAAAGTACATAAATAACATATTTATTTAACTTTTGGAAAAAAAAGAGACTTAGGGGTGATCACACAATAGTGGTTTACAATTTTTGGCCAAACTGGACACTGAAATTATTATTTTTAAGTAAATCTTCACATTCAAGCACCTATAGCGGCTAAACCGTGAGGAATTTGAAGATGATGCAAACCAGAGTCTCGTCACATTTTGTCTGTAGATTCTAATTTATTTATTTTCAAAATTTTTGGAATCAGATTGCACTTTTTTTTCCATCTCCCTTGAAAACTGGTTTTTTTTCTTCAGAAAATAACATCTTTAAAAAGTGACGCACATCGTATAACGCATAATTTTTTTTTCCATGAAGGATAAAATTCTAATTCTTTCGAATTTAGATTTGTAACTCTGATATTTAGTGCTTCCACTTGGTTAGATAGTTTTTAATTGAATATTTTTTCTTTAATCAAGTTTCGAAGTCAAACCAATTACAATTCAAACATAGTGCGACCGTATAACGTGTAATTTTTTTTGTACATATCGAAATTGAATTTTTTTTTGTTGGATCAAGGACTTCAATATCTGCTGCACTCATAATTTTAAAAATCTTGTTTTGAAAATCTGCTATTTTTCCACATGTGCAGAACATAGAGCTTGATTTTCGGTAAAAAAACCTATGTCTAATAAAACTAAAAAAATAAATACATAATAAAACCAAAACATATTAAAATTATAGTCGTTGGATAGCTCGTTCTGAGGACTACCTGATTCCTGTTGGGTTTGTGAACTCTCCTCCATTTTCATCCTCAACCTAAGCTTTGAAGCGTAAAAATCTGGACTTTCAAAGTGCCTGTGGGGGAAAATGAGGGCAAAGGGGGGTTCGCCCGAACTAGGGTTCACTTGATCCCAGGTTTGAGCGAACCCCCTATCCTTTTTTATTTTGTTTGTTTTTTTTGGGTGAGAAATGTGGGCCCAATATTTAATGGGTTCGCTAGAACCTAGAAGTTCGTTCGAACCCCCAAAACTATTTTTTCTTGTATGGGTCATTTTTTTCTTGTTTTCCTTCCTCCATGAAATTGTAAACCACTATTGTGGCTTCACCCTTAGGTAAATAGTTTATTTACCTAAGGTGGATTATAAGAGGAAAAATATTAAATGGTTTAGGTTAGAAATAGTTGTGAGTGAATAGTGATGAATAGTGACTTTATTAATTAAATAATAAAATAAATAAACCAATGAGAGTGAGATAATCAATTGAATAATTAAAGTTGTGTTCCATCAATTATAGAATAATTTTTCAAAATATTGTTGCGGTGTCAATTTTAGATGTCTATATTTTCCCTCGTTGAGATGGTGTTATGAAGTAGCATCATTCCAAAAAAGTTTAAAATATAGTACTAGGGAAAATGGTTAGACTAGGGAGGATTCTCTTGTCATTTTGAGTGAGTAGGAGGAAAGCTGATGAGATTGAGGATGAGGATGAGGATGCCCCCTCGAGAGGAAAAGCGGGTTTGGGAGAACACGGGTGCATCTTGAAATATATTAGAGGATGCAAGGTAGATGATGGAAGAGAATGCAATATTATGGATAAATGATTGGAGGATGGTGATATAATAGAAGGAAGTTGAGGAATTGATGGAATGCATCATTATGTTGCATTAGATTGAGAACTCTTTATGTGATATAGCACTGGGTTTTATACAACAAGGTATTTTGGGGAAAATGTGCCTCAACCTTGCAAATACATAAGGTAGTATTAATACATCACCATGGGGGGGTGTAGTGGGTACCCCCCTCTAGGGGTCCAGGGGCTCATCCCCCTTGATGAGGGGTTTGGGGGAGGCACCCCCGAAAGCTACATTTTATGTATATTTTAGTATTGTAAATTTGGACCATTCATCATTAGGTCTTAGATCCGACGATCAATATTTTGTTAGCTTGACTTTCCCTAGAAGGTAACCCTATTTTATGAGGGTGTTGTATTAAGACTGTGGATTGTGATGTATTCTGAGAGTCTGATAGCGAATGTGTAACCTTTAGATCTCTAGTTGGTGATACTCCTGTAAGAAGCTTGTTTTGCAAATATATTCCATACTTTGTGATTTCTGAATAATATATTGGGAGGCTTTTTGGAGTGTGGGGTTTTTCTCCTGAAAGGGTTTTCCCCACACAAATCACTTTGTTGTGGTATGAATGATATTTATGTTTATTTTTGTTTAAGTTTCTGTAACCATAAAAAGTTTTGCATTATTCTCCTCTCAAGATTAGTGTAGAAATCTATTCTACTACCTTAGCTTCCTTACAAGTGGTATCAAAGCCCGATCACCTTTGGTTTTAGTTGTGGGTTGTTGGGTTTTTTGAACTAATCCAAATTTGAGTGGGAGCTTGTGCATAAGACACTTTTTGATCTTATTGCAAGAATTTTTAGATGACAAGTTTATTAGGGAGAACAAAGGTGGATAATTTTTTTGGAAATAATTTTGAAATGTGGAAGCTGAAGATGGAGGATCTATTGATAGATCGAGATCTGTGGGATGCTGTTGATGAGAATTTTTCAAGGCCTGTAGATCTTGCTTAGGCTAATCAATATGATGTTATGGATCATAAAGCCAAGGGTCTAATCAGATTATGCTTGGAAGACTCTATTTTAATCAATGTCCATGAAGAGATCTCTACATAGAAACTATGTAAGAAGCTTGGCGAGATGTATCAATCCAAATCTTGGAAGAAGTTATATTCCTTGAGAATGGAAGAGGGTGGAAAAATTATAGACCAGCTAGAAGCATTCAATACATTGGTGGCTCAATTGGCATCAATTGGTGTCAAAAAGGATGAGGAGGAGAAATTTTAGATCTTGCTTTGTTCTTTTCATGATTCATGGGATTCTCTTGTTGTAGCTATTGGGAGTACTTATGTTATATTTCGAAGACTAAAGATGTGGTGGGTTCTTTGATTTCTGAAGAGATGAGGAGGAAGGTGTCCATCAGTGCCAAGCAAGCCCTAAATGTTCATGGAAGACCTAGGTAGAAAGGAAAGAAGAATGAGAAGTGTGATAAATCCAAGTCCAAGGGGAGATCCAAATCTCCTGAAAAGTCTGAAGTTATTTGTTGGAACTGCAGGGTACTGCCGCAATAATGGGTTACACTTTTTGGGACATCCCATTTTTTGCTGAAATCACATTTTTTAATAAAATATAATGATTTAAGCCTTGAAAGGTTCTATTTAAGGATTTTAATTGAAGGTTTGATCAAACCCCTTAGATAAAACCCCCTTGGATCGAACCCTGCTAGTTTTAAAGCATACCTATAATGGGTCTCCTCTACACCTATCAAAATACTGATAAAAAACCACTTTTGGTTTATCTTTTGGGGGATCAAATAAATTCATTTAAAATTTATGTTTTGTAAGTATGTGTATACATCTAAAATTGGTCTAAAGAATCTAATTAATTAAATACAACTTATTTGAATAATTACCCTAAATTCCTCTACTATTGAATAAATAAAAATATTTATTTATATAGTTCACATTTAAATTCTTCTATTATTTCATCTTAATTAAATAAATAAAATTAAATACTTTGTTTTATTTAATTATCAATTTTCCCCTATTTTATTCCATCTTAATCACATCATTTAAATAAATTAAACAAAAGGTTAAAATACTTTATAGTTTAATTATCACAATTCTTCTATTTTAATTTAATAAACGACTTTTATAGTTTGTTTTATTAAATTATTAATTTCCCCTTTTGCTAATTTAAATAAATCTAAAATATTCAAATAAAATAATAAATCGAATTTCCTCTATTCACTCACAAATAAAATTAGATATTTTATATCTAATTAATTCAACTGCCATTCATGGGAAGCTTTGGAGACAAATTGGAGACAAATTTGAATCAATCTCTCAAATCTTCTTCCTCTAATTCTTCCTATCATCTTGCCTGATGTTTTCATGGGGAGAAACCATTCCCTTCATCAACTCCAACTTCTTCATCTCTCACCATTCAATTCTCCAGATTGAATCCAAGCCTTTGTTGTGTTGCCCCTGTGCAAATATGCTGTCGGGAAATCTATAAATATAGCCCTATACAAAAAAGAATGGATCCCAACTTTGTGCAATCTTAATCTATAGGAAATAGAGCAATCAAGCAATCAAGAATCTTAATATCATAGCAATCATAGTAATTTAGAATCATAATCATGGGTGCATTGTAGATTACTATAGCTTCATCATCATAGTTTCATGTCAATTTAGATTACAGTAGCTTCTTTTTATCAATTATATATCATCACATCATTGCATTTAGCATCATTCCATTGTATAGATTGGAATTTTAATAGTCACAAGTGTTTACCAAATCTGAGAGCCCTCTGTGATTTAATAAATCTTTGGAGATAGGAAACAATGAGACGCTTTCAAGTTTCTGCTCTTTTTAATAGATTAATTGTTGAATCTTTGATATAATGTTTTAGTAACAAGTGTATTCACCTTTGTTACTTATTCACACTTACAATTTGGCACACACCATGAGGCATAACCCCATATTTTCATAAATTTTCTTTGAAAAGTGTCGTACAGGATTTTGGCGTGTTTATTTTAGCACGAGTGAGTTTTTCTGGCGCTTCCGACGAAAACTATAGCGCTTATGAGGAAAACTTCAGCGCTTCCGAACTATATTTCAGCACTTCAACATAAACTATAGCGCTTCTGAAAAAAAATTTAGTGCTTATAAAGGGGAAACTATAGTGCTTCCATGACCTGTTTCAGTGCATCGACTAGACGTTCACGACACAGTTGGTCTCTGTTCTCAAAATTTCTATAGCGTTTCAAAAAAAATTATGGTTCTTCTAAAAATTTTTGTAGCACTTCTAGTAAATTTTATAGTGCTTCTAATCTAAACTATAATGCTTTTGATTTCTGTTTCAGTGCTTCAGAACTCTGTTTTAGTGCTTCTATATGTTTTATTTTTTTTATCTGGATCCGACGTGACCGTGGCCAAAATGTTATTCTTTATGGACTAAAAAGAATCAATTCTAGGGTAGACACTTAATTTAAATATACCAATCCTAGGATAGTCATCATATTTTGTTGCATTAGTTAAATAAAGTAGCCTGATTTTGTCAAGCAACATCTTCACTTAGATTAGTACATTATCTTTTGGGCTTAAAATAAATCATTATTTGTTGTGCTTGTGTGGTGAATAGGATTATGCTCTCCCCTTAACTAGGTGATCAAAGTGCTAGACTCACCCTTTCCTTTTCATGCAATTTTATGCTTTTGATAAAACCTTTAAAAGGCCTATCGTAGTGGGAAAAAGTACTCACCCTATGGGAATGACCTAAGTGGGAACGCCTAAAGCCAAGGATTCCAACCCACTCTAAACAAATTCAAGTTTTTGATGAAAGTCAAAATCGACGGTAGTGTGCAAGATAACCATCCCTAAAATATTTGTTCTACAGATTGGGAGGTCTCCTAAGCGAGTTTATCATTTGCCACACCACACGAAAACCCTATCTAAGAACCATAGTGTAGTATCTAGCTGAGTCAGTAACCAGACATTGTAATACTCATAGTGCAAGGGGAGGGAATAATATGCCCCCAAGACACTCACCATATAATTGCCAAGGACCATTTTCTCAAGGGACGAGAAATCCAACTTTGAGTACGCACATGGAAAAGACAAAAACACGGGTGCCCTCTAGGGGGTGACACGATTATGTGAGTCAACACAATTTTAAGATGTGGGATGTTGAGTATAATGATGACCTTTTTGACTTTAAGAGTGAGTTTGTCTAAAGTGTATCTTTGTTAAAAAAAACCAATGGAAATCAATAAGGACCATTCGTGGTTCTTGAACATACACTATATGTTTAGATTCTAGATTTAAAAACAACCATTCTACAATTTGTTTGGCATGTTCTCAAATCATTGTACCTCAGATAAAAGATCATCCTGAAAACCATAAACCAAATCAAACTGGGAAATTTATGAATAAGAGATTGGAAATCCAAATTTTTTGTCAAGAAATCCCTCAAAACAAGAGTCAAGAAATTGAAGAAACCACTTAGTTACAAAAATATTTTAAAATGAAGACGTTTCTTGTATCAAAGTAGAAAAATCTTGCTTCATCATAGAAATTTTATCCATAGGTTTCATGATTTTTCTAGGGGTTATACTGGTGATTATGCCTTAGAGTCTCTTTATTCACAAGCCTATTTCCAAAGAAGAGCTTTGTCACAATATCATAATCGTAGTCAACCTATTCATCAATCCTCCATCCCACAACCAATGATAGAATACTCCACCAGGCCTGATCAATTTTTGCAATAGATAAAACATTAGAATCATTAGGCTTGTCATCCAACATCAGAAAAATACTAGTGGAGATATCTTTCCAAAATCAAAATTCCCAAAAATCAATCTCTTCACAAGTAGAAAAATTAGACAAAAACCTTTGAAACCCAAAGTAGCGCGTCCACATTTTGTCTTAGCATTTCTAAGGTTTGTTTTAGTGCTTCTGAATCGAAATTAGCACTTACACCCTCTATTTCAACACTTTTGACCTCTGTTTTAGTGCTTTCGACCTTTGTTTTAGTGCTTCTGCAAAATAGCGTTTTGAAAAATTATCATAGCACTTCCACACTCTATTTTAGCGCTTATAAAATAATGCTTCCACATTCTATTTTAGTGCTTCTGCACTCTATTTTAGTGCTTCTGAAAATAAAATAAAAATAGAGAGCTTCCAAATATATCTGTCAGATTGGTTAACATCTAAAACTCAAATTTTTATGAACCAGAAGTATTTTTTTCAATATAGACAATGTTTAGAAACCAGAAACAAATAGGTTCCTACAAGTTGACATTATTTTCAACTAGAACCCAGATCTTGCACACTATAAAGTGTCAAACAAATCAAGCCAAAATCCTGGTTATTAGGCCAAGTTTATCCATCAGGATATTATCATCCTACTATCATGAAATGAGGCATATTAATCAAAATTATAACCTAGTCTTATCAATAGGATATATCATCCTATTTGAATTTGTTAAAATTCATTGGACACTCATCAAAGCATAGAAGATCAAAATTTTAGTGGGAAAAACAAACACTTGTATGCCAATCTTCACAAGGTTACAAAAGTAGAGACTCTTAGAAAATGAACTTGAAACATCGAACATCATGGCATAAGAAAATCCTTGGAATAGCTTACATCAAAATGAAAAAAATGAAATAACGACATAAGACTTACAAACATCCCAACATGATCCAAAATTCCATAAATTTATGGAAAATATATTAGAGAAAGACATGGAAAAATATCTCTTAATACTAGCTGAATCAGGTTCCAAACTTCCAAAATATTTCGATGGCAATCGATTAAAGGAAACACCTAGAGAAAATGAAACTAAAACACCACAACATACACAACATACACCAAACACAGATCAAGTTGTGGCCCTAACACAACAAATGAAAAACTTGCAACAAAAAATTCAAGATATGAAAAAGGGAAACACAAAAAGCTATGCATTAAAGGACATTTTTCCTTATCCTTTTGACCCAATTGTGGATATGATACCATTCCCTAGACATTGCGAATTCCCAAAATATGAAAAATATAATGGTAAGAGAGACCCAATTGACCATGTAAGAGAATACAAAACCATGAGCTTATAGTTTGCATAGGAAGAAACTTACCTAATGAGGTTATTCCCAAGAAGCTTAGGAGGTCAGTGTATGGAATGGTTTTCCAAACTACAACTAGGAATACGAAAATTTGAAGAGCTCGTCAATAGGTTCATATCACAATATTCCTTTAACATTCAACATGACGTCACAATAAAGGACCTATATAACATGAAGCAAAAAAAAGGTGAGACATTCATGTCCTTTTTACAATGATGGCGAAGACTATTTTCTAGGTATCCCTACTCCATACCTAAGGAAGATAAAATGGAGTTATTCATTGACAACCTGACTGATGAAATGAGCTATAGGCTAGAATTACAATGTCCTCCAATGTTCAAAAAAGTGATTGAAAATGGCCTTAAAATTGAAGAAGCCTTAATCAAATGAGGGGTGATCAAACACTACGATGAAAAATAAAACAACAACTCCTCAAATCAATATACCAACAATGACAAACCTAAATTCTAGCAAAAGAATAGAAATACTAGTATCAACGAAACTGCAAATGAGTTACAAAATGCAAAGCCTTTTTTTAACTTAACAACCTCTACTGCGAAGACAAACCAAAACAATGACCAAAACATGAAGTCAAATATCAATCAAAACAATAATCTAAACAATGTAGAATCAAAGCCACAAACATATCAAAAATTATCAAACCGACGTAGATTCACACCATTAGACCAAATACTATAATCAACAATGAGGGAACTTGTTGCAAGTGGTCTTATCACTACACGAGAAGAACGATTTTGGGATCCAAAAGTCAAACCACCATGGTGGAATGACATAGATTACTATAACTTCCATAACAATAAGGGACACACGACAAATGATTGCATGGAATTAAAGCATATAGTCCAAGATTTGATTGACAACAATAAGGTATACGTAGAGGGACATGAAAACAACAGCGATAATTCATCCTTTAAAAGACCCTTTACCAAATTACGACAAGGGAGAGTCATCTTCTACAAATAGTAAAGGAAAAAATGTCAATCATGTTTACGATAGCATGATCTTTTATTTTTTTGAAGTAGAAAGCAATACTATCACTGTTAATCACATTGATAACAACAAAACCAATGAAATTATACCACTAGATCTAATCCCGAGCATACAAATATCCGTCAATCAGATAAATGTTTTAAAAAGTCAGAGAAAGACAAGACTATCAACTGGTTAATGTAATGACAAGGGGGCAATCCAAGGTAATTTTGAAGGGAGTTGCACCTAAAAACAATACTCCACCTCCAAGTCAATACAACATTATCGACCAACTTCAGAAAATACCAACACAAATATCAATACTTGAACTCCTTAAACTATCACCATCCCATAAGGAGGTTTTAGAACAAACACTTGTTTCCACCATAGTACCTAGCAACCTAGATGTTTGTCAATTCTAGGCTATGGTGGGACATTTGACAATGCCACACTTTCTATCATTCTTTGAACAAGATTATGTGTCACTTAATCATCCACATAACACCACCCTCCATATTGAAGTTTTGATCCACAAACATCTTGTTAAAAGAGTCCTAATAGATGGGGGAGATGGTTTAAATATTTTTACTTTAAAGTTAATCCATGCACTAGCGTATTCAGATAATGTTATTGATCCTCAAAGAAAAATGACAATAAAGGCTTATGATGAAGAAGAGAGATCTTCTAGAGGGATGATTGTTTTTCCCATTCAAGTGGGACCAATGGTGAAAAATATAGCATGCGAGGTACTAGAAAAAGATTTAACCTACAATATACTCTTAAGATGTCTATGGATTCATGAAATGCAGGCAGTAACTTTGACCTATCACCAATGTTTAAAATTTCCAGATACTGGACAAGAGGTGACTATATCAATAGATTATAACAATCCTCAACATTGTAACACATTGAGAAATTCTCAAGACACCTTTGTGCCTCACAATAGGAAGCATGCACTTCAAATTCATCAGATGGTGAAAAAATTCCAAACATTACATCCAAGTGGGTGAAGAAAAAGGATACATCAAAAGATACAAGTGTTGTTGAATCTACATTAACATACAATAAGGATCCTCTAAATTCTCTATCACATAAATTCCAAGAAAAGGTCTAGCTAACAGACAAAGGCATGGGACAATATTCTATTGATTAGTCTATTAATCTTTCACAATTGATGCCATCT
Organism: Sequoiadendron giganteum; assembly: GCA_007115665.2. Lineage (NCBI taxonomy): Eukaryota > Viridiplantae > Streptophyta > Pinopsida > Cupressales > Cupressaceae > Sequoiadendron > Sequoiadendron giganteum. Next base: position 42,626,232 of record CM021104.1, on the reverse strand, counting down.
CCAAAGTCATATGGACAACCATCAATGATAAAACAACAACCATCACAACCTGCCACGGTTCTAGAAGAAATATTTGTGAAAGAAGGTACTATAGAGGATGAATCAAAAGACAAAGCTATCCTCGATTGGTTGTACAAAGATGAAGAAACATCGACATCAACAAACATCAACATCAAGACAGATAAGTATGGAAAAGGAAAGGCTATTTTAGAAAAAATGGGTTACGAAGGACATGGACCTGTTGGAAAAAGGAAAGAAGGCATCGTAGAACCCATTAAACCTCTTACTCTTTATTCAAAGGATAAGATAGGCCTGGGTTACTTAGAAGAAGAAAAATAAGAAATATCTAAGAAGGCAGTTGAAAGAATCCTTCAAGTAAGAGATAGCTTTGAAACAAATTCTAATGAATATGAATGGGATCTATATTCTGATATATCTTACACAGATGTCCAAGTTGACGTCATAAAACAATATGGACCTACACGTGAGGAGGGACAGAGCTCAGGGTCTAGACCACTTGTATTAGAATCACAACTGTAGATACCAAAAATTGGTCTAGGCCTGCGAGTACACATTCAACATAATTTTATATTCATCCATGGTCATGATTAAATAATGCCAATTATTTATTACCCTTTCTAATACATATTTTCTCTATTAATTAAAATACTCCCTTTTTAAATAATTCACTAATTCATTAATCAATTTATTCAACTATTGATTAATTAAATAAATTACATTTATTTAATTGTGTCGCTAACTTATTAAATTCCTCTTTTACAATTAAATAATTTATTATTTAATTCCCACTTTTATCATATTTCAAACTATAATTAAATCCATTATTATTTAATTATTCATTTAAACCCCTTTATCCATAATTAAATATTTATTATTTAATTATTCATTTAACCTTTTCAACTATAATTAAATATTATTTAATTATTCAATTCCACCCTTTTTGTAAGTCAATTAAATAAATTATCTTTATTTATTTAATTTAATCTTCTCATTTTCGAATTAAATTAACATTTAATTCATTTTTAATCATTTATGTCACATTCCTCTGTCAATCAGTTATCTAATCATCCACTTACCTTCTGACTTGAGATCTATTTTTAGTTCTCTAGTTATCTCTAAATTTAATTGTTGATCATCTCTGTAGGAAGACTCTCTGTCGCAACTAGTCGATTAACTAGTTCTAACTCAGATGCATGTATGTATTTTATTAATTAAATATCTTTTAATTAATTAATTATGCATTCAAATTCCTCATCTTCGAGTTCTAACTTTGTATTTGAAATGCAAAGTCTATTTCTTCTATTTTCAAAGACTCTTAACTGAAGATTAAGATCTTGTTCTATTTTTAGTCTTTTCTGACTCATGTTCTAACTCACGTTCTATCTGGCACCCAACTCAAATCGCATGGCATTCATTAATCTCATCCATCGATCTCTCTTTCAATCTGAGCCGATCGTTCGAAAACCCAAAATCTATAAAATGGCCTATCATTATCTTTATTCCTCCTCCCAAAATCATAAACTTTTGAGAAGAGACTTATCTTTGATATTTTTCTTAGACACTTGATGAAGTTATAATTGCATCAAACATAGAAATTTGAGGGCAAGAATACTAAAAAGGCAAAATCGAGAAGAGCAATCGAGATAATTCGAAGGGGTGAATGCATATTTGGTGAGAGCTTTCCAAGTTATTTGTTTATTTCTTCGTTCTTTGTTGTTTCGATTTAGATTGTTAGTTTAGAATTAATCATTCAAATTTGTGCAAATGTTAGCCATCATTTCAATCTTTCAACTTCATTATCAAATATAGATCTTACATTTGGTGAACCCAACGTGAATCATGCTTCCAATCCGTGCATCTTTTTTTTGTTTTTTGTTTTTTTGGTTTTTTGCAGGAATCGTACGGTGAACCAGATCTATTAAAGAAAACGATGCATCTGTATCGACGAGCCGCATCTGTTGAAACCTGCACCACATCTGTAGTCACGAACCGCATCCGTGAGGTCACAAACCGCATTTGCTTGTCAACAAAATTCGGGAACCGCATCCGCTTGTCAGCATCGAACCACATCTGTGTCTCCAAAAGCCACATCTGGCTGGTAAATCTTTTCCACTTTTTTTTTTATTGATTTCCATACATTCATATTTCCATTTTCACTTTTTAGGTTATTTTGATTTTCACTAATGTTTGTTTATAGTGGTGTTCAGGTGGAATAACAGAGTGTTTGCAGGACGAAGCATAAAAGACAATAACAAAACCGAAGACAATATTTTATGCTGGACAAAAGCCAAGGATAAGAACTATGAACTACTAATAAATTTGCATGCAGGACCTAATGCCTTTGTGTTTATTTATTTAGCAAGCTTTTGTTTGGTAGATAGATAATTTTTGTGTGGATTAAAAAGAACTTTCTATTTGGTAGATAGATAATTGTCGTTTGGATTAAAAATAATTATTGTATTCTTTGTCTGGTGCATTGCACATATTTTTCACCCTTACGATTTAGTATATCGGAGTATCCTCTCCCCTTGCACAGTAATTCGATCCTAGGTGTAAGAGAAATGGTTACTGACTCTAGAACTTGGGCATGTCTTGGTGGGAAAAAGTACTCAACCCAAGACAACTCAAACCAGTAGCACGCTAAAGCCAAGTGACCTCTAGTCGGTATATAAAAGTGGATTCTTGGGGAAAGCCCAAGAATCACACACACTATTCTGACGAGATGGACAGAAATGGACTCTCACCAATGTCGGATAGTGTCCCATGAATGGAATTCCCTTATTAAACACCTTGTTGTAGAGTTACCAAAATACTACCTACTTGTTGGTGTAGCAGGGTCGGTCCTGTGAAGCCGTCTTACATTCTTACGGTTTATGTGTAAATGAAATGTATGCCATGGGAGTTTCATGGGTACATTAGCTTGGCTGCCCTATATAAGTGAGTGCCATGGAGGGGAGCCAGTGGGTTCAAGCTATTAGTCATTCACCATAAATATGTGTAGCTGGAGAAATCCAAGTAAGAACTCAACAAGTATTGTCTAAAAATCCTAGGTTGTAAATTTTTTTCGAGTCTTAACAAGTCTTTCATCACAAACTAAAAATACATTGATTGTTGTGTTTGTTCTCTATTGTATTCGTCAAAACCTTGATCAACAAACCGAGTCATCAAAAAAAACTTTTGGGAAAAATTCAACTCTCAGGAAATTGAGTCACAATTGTCAGTTAAAACGTCACATGTGTCTTAGTGAGTCTCATCTGTTAGGGTAAAAACTGCATCTGTTTGTTAGGAAATTCATTTTTTTACAGTCTGGTTATTTCGAGCCGCAACTGTCAAATTATGAGTCACATCTATCCATGCAAGCAGCATCTGTTAAAGTTAGAAACATGTGTGTCTGTCAAAGCTTTAAGTTTTTATATAGTCCATATTTGGAGCCACATATGAGTCCGTAAGTTGCATCTGTCAGTTCAAAAACCACATTTGTCATGAAAGACCGTAACTGCAAGTTCAAAAACTGCATTTGTCACGAAAGACCGCAACTGCATGCAAAGTCTAGAATCAGGTTTAGTTCAAACACCGCATGCGTATTTGAAAGTCACATCTGTCACATAGAAAACCACATCTGTTAGGAAAATCCGCAACTGTCTGTCAAACACCGAAACTAGGTTTTTAGTCAAATCACTACATGCACCATCGTGAACCTTATCTGTCAAAATTAGAGCTGCATTTGATAGGTGAACCGCATTTGATTGTCAACAAAAAAAAATCAAAAACTACAAAAATCATGTCTTAAACATCACTATAATTTTGGTTTTTGTTTTCAAAGATCAACTTTTGATAGAACTTGAAAATTTTCTCAAAACCTTAGATTACTAGGTGTCATATATGTCATAGTCATCATCATCCTAAGTTTCATGCATATAGATACTTCCTAGGAAATTGCATATAGCAGAATATAACAACTTTCCACGTCATTGGATACATCTATGTCTTGATTTGTCCTCATCATTTGAACCTAGTCACTTTAGTCATATTAGTGAATTTTCTCAACTCAATAGTCTAGTTTGGGAAATTCACCTTGTCAACTATCCTTGACCTACAATTAGGTTCTTTGGTCAAACATAAATCATCGCATACATTTACTCCATAGGTGGTAGGTTATCCTATTTTAGATTCATTTACCGTCATAGTCCATTCAAAATTTTGCATAACTATCTGTCATATGCTACGTCATTTTAGAAGTCTTTAGCAATATTCTTATTTGTCAAAAAATCCAAAAAACATGGAGATAGGTCATATCAATTTTTAGGCATAGTTTACATTACCTCAATTTGAGCAACTATTCATGGTCAAAACAAGGTCTCAAAAGAAACACAAAGCAATGTCAGACCAAAATAAATTTATCAATCCTTTTGGAAATCAACCATCAGGGAGTCAGAGACCACACAAAGTTTTGCTTGATAAACATGTCACTAAAGATACCCATGGACAAATTGTTGTCGAAGACATAGACGTCGTTGTACAAGATCTTGAGTTTTCATCCTTCATGGATGATTATTTGGCAAATGATCCCCAACGATATCTACCAAAGTTGCTAGTAGAAGGTGCTACACTACCACCAGGATTTGACATTCATACTTTGAAACCACAGGCCACTCAACCAACGCAAACTACGACATCAAATGTTGTTATTCGCCAAATCACCTTAACAATCTCAACTGGAATACCTATGAAAACATCATCAATTGTTAGTACAATCCCTTTCAACGTAACACAAGGCATGCAATTTACGGCGGGAGCAACATCCTCCACCCCCTTTGGCACCAACACTAGTGGTAAGAGATCCAACGTGGGAAAGAGAATTCCCATACCAATTCAGACCGTTTAGATGGGAAATATTCCTATACCTCAATAGAACATTCAAATGGGAAATATTCCTATATCACAACATAACATTCTGATAGGATATATTCCCATTCTGAATCAGAACATTCAGACAGGACATATTACCTCACTAAATCACAACTCGTCATAGAACATGGCATATCAGAACACCTACATTAATCCAAACAACACAAGCAATATGTCCTTGACACAAGTAGATGTTCTCCAAAACCAGATGCAAATGCCTCAACAACAAATGGATAACATGTCAGTTTCAGGCAAACGGACTATCGCAGAACAAGACCTATGTCCATGCCCTTTCGACAAAGTGCTTTACATGACACCTTTCCCCATGGATACGTTATACTGAATTTTCCAAAGTATAATGGGAGGAAGAATCCTTTAGAACATATTAGAGAATTCTCAATGGCATGCATGGACATATCATATGACCCCACATACTTGATGAGACTATTTCTATGAAACCTTATAGGGATAGCATTGGAATGGTTCTCCAAACTACCATATGGCATACGATCCTGGGCTAAGTTAGCTGAGAAGTTTGTTGAAATTTTTTGCTTTAATATAAAAAATTAAATAACCATAGCAACCTTGTGTCATGCAACACAAGAAGATGATGAAACTTTCATCACTTTCTTCCAGAGATGGAGGAGTCTAGCTAGTAGATGTCCATTCGAAATACCCGAAAATCAAAAGGTCACGATATTCCTCGAGAACATCACTCCAAAAATACGTAGTGACCTAAGGGTACATTGTTGTACTTCATTTATAGACTTGGTACAAAAGGGCATCATCCTTGAAAAAAGCCTTATAGACAAAGGAGAAATTAAGGTACAAGGTAAAAACCCATTCATTCAATATCAAAGCGCACCCAATGATAGAAGTAAATTCTGGCCTAGAAACAAAAATGTTACAAATGACGACATTTTTGATGCTAAACACGTGAATATAGGTCCACTTATCACACTTCGAGGTTACAACCTCACTCAAGACATGACAAATAGTCCAAATCAAACAACAAACTATGTCCAAAATTCACAGCAACAACGACCACAAAGGAGATTTCCTACACGTGAATTTACACCTTTAGGACAACTGATTGAGACAATTTTTAAAGAATTGGTTAAACATAATCTTGTTAAGCCTTTGGAACCATGAGAATATGATCTTGGAAAATTTAAACCTTCATGGTGGGATGATAACGCTTTTTTTTATTATCATCAAATGAAAGGACACAACCTACAACAATGTCACCAATTGAAGAACATTATATAAGACTTTGTTGAAAACGGAACTATCGAGGTTGTTGGTCAGAAAAATACCAAGAACAATGATCATAAGGTCTTCACAAACCCGTTACATGACCATACAAAAGGAAAGGCCTCCAGTTCGAAACCCAAAAACTCTTTGTCTGCCAACTATGCAAACACCAAGCATGATTATGGAAAAGGAAAAGGAACGATCATATATACCCTCGAAGCTGCAAATGAGCATGTTGATACCTTCACCATTAAGAAGCATCCTAAATGTGTTGTGACCACATGCAAAACAAAGATAACCATTCCAGGTCCTTCTTCTGAGCCACCAACACAATCCTCCAGGTCTAAATACAATCTCCTTGATCAACTAAGCAAGACCCCCGCACAAATATCTATTTTGGAATTGTTGACTTTTTCACCTGAGCATAGAGCTATTCTCAACAAGGCTCTGCAAAACACGACTGTCCCTACCAACTTAGATGTCAATCATTTCAAAGAAATGGTAGGATATTTAACCAACTCCCATCATGCCACATTCTCCCAACAAGACTATTCGATATAAAAGACTGATCACAATGACCCATTAAATCTTGAAGTCCAAGTCCATCAAACCAAAGTCCGACGAGTCTTGGTAGATGGAGGAGCAGGTTTAAACCTATGTACCCTAAAATTGGTTAAGGCATTAGGATTCTTAGAAGAATGCATAGACACCTCAAAAAGTATAGTTATCAAGGCTTATGATGATGAGGAAAGATCATCCAAAGGAGTTGTCACACTTCCTATCAGGATTGGCCCAGTAGTCATGAACACCACCTTTGAAGTCTTTGATCTCACCCTTCTGTATAACTTGTTGTTAGGTAGACCTTGGATACATGCCATGAAATCTGTACCCTCTACATACCACCAATGTCTTAAATTCCCGCATAATGGCACTGAGATCACTATTGATGGTGATCCAAACCCTTTTCAATACTATACAAGCCTAAAGGGAATTCCACAATGATAGGTACCCATTAATCAAGAAGCTCCATCATCATCCACTTTATCCCCATACGTTAATCCATAACATCTTACTAAGTCAGTGTCATTCAAACTCCCATCATCCACTCCTAAGGTCGAGATCCAAGACAAGGGCTGTGGAGAATATTCCATGAAGACAACCCATTGTATCAGTCAACTAGTTCCACCTAAGGCATATGGCTTACCCATGGAAGATAGACAATGGTCAGTGGTCACATTTCATGTTCCTCCTATAATGACATTGACTAAATGGGGAGAGTTAAGTGAAGAGGAAGTGGATCAAAGTGATACTACCTCTTGGTTGTATAAGGAAGACAATGAATACCCCTCACCATTTATTCAAATAGCTAAGAATCAATATGGAAAATGATTTAAGATAATGCAAAGTGAAGGCTATGATGGGCATAGTGGGTAAGGACTAAATCAGAATGGAAGGACAAAACCCATGATTGTCTTACCACGACTGAAATATGTAGGGCTAGGGTTTCAACCGCTTAGAATTGGTTTTCCTAGTAGTTTGTCACCATTTCAAGAGGAAGTGAGTGCTTACGTAGATATTGAGACATCTCACGAACCAAATCCCCTAGTTTATGATGAATCCCTTGTTTACGATGAATCCCCTGAATCGGATGAGTATGAATGGGATTCCCTTTCCTCTACCAGTACTATGAACCTAGACACTTTATTTGGAGAACTTGACCTCGTGATTAAATCTTTACAAAAGTCGTCTAGTCCCTGTAATTAGAAATCCTTGTCCAAAGAAGAGTGGCTTGAGAACTTTTATTGGGAAACCCTTGATCATGCATCTTGGGCACCTGACAAAAAATATTCTAAAGACTTAGCCATTGCAATTGTCCCACGTCAGAATAAACCTATGCCTAGGAAAAAGACCAAGAAGGAGTTAGTCCAAAACTTCTGCGACCATGTCAACCATTCCATATTCACCTTGTTGGCTTCCACCTTTGAAAACTCCGATGATGACATGCCCCTTGTATATCCCAAACTTATTGACTGGGATCAACAAGGTACACCCATTTTAGAAACATTCAAGAACGACGAAGCCTTGGCTGAGTTCATGGGACTTCAAGAAGACATACCTAGAGGGGATCATAAAGCTGGTTTCACCATAGAATTGGACAATAAGGCATATTTTGGGGAGTCTATTTACACCTCTAGTCGCAAAAATGAGAATAAAGATAAAAAAGCCAAAGAAAATGAGAAAAAAGATCAGTCCCTAGGTGAAAACCGAAACGTGGCTTTGGATGAGGAAACACTCAAAATAAAGGATGCATTCGAGGGAAAAAACCTCTCTGAGGCACCCAAGGATAGAGGTTTAAATATTCTCCCCTTTGAACAGGAAAAGTCACCAATGCTAGTTGAAGAATCTGTTGCAGTCAACATAAGTACAGAAGAAAATCCTCGGACGATGTATTTTGCAGCTTCTTTAACAAAAACAGAACAACTTGAGTTTAAGGACTTCTTTACGAAGAGACAAATAAACTTTGCATGGTCATATGCTGACATGCCTGGGCTAGATCTAGACCTCATATTGTACCATCTACCTCTATAGCCAGGTATTAAGCCCATTAAACAAAAGTTAAGGAAAATGCATCCACAGATTGCTCTACTGGTAAAGGAAGAACTTAGGAAACTTCTAGATGTTAGATTCATAAGGACCATAGACTTTGCAGATTGGATATCAAATCTTATACCAGTGACTAAACCAACTGGGGGCATTCACATTTGCACAAACTTTAGAGACATCAAAAAGGCATGTCCTAAAGATGATTTCCCTTTGCCGAACATAGACATGATTGTGGATCTTAAAAAAGGCTACAAGATGCTATCCCTCATGGATGGTTTCTCGGGATATAACAAAATCAAAATCACAAATGAAGACCAACATAAGACAACTTTCACGTGTCCATGTGGCACATATTGTTGGAATGTCATGCCTTTTGGCGTTAAGAATGCAAGAGCTACCTATCAACGGGCCATGAATACTATTTTCCATGAATTTGTACATACTCTCATGGAAGATTATGTAGATGACATTATAGCTAAATCAGAAACAAGGGCAGATCATTTGAAGGTTCTAGACAAAATATTCTAGAGGCTAGAGCATTACAATGTCAGACTAAATCCGAAGAAATGTGTCTTTGGAGTAAAATCAGGGAAACTTCTAGGGTATATCATTTCTAGAAGAGGCATAGAGGTAGATCTTGAGAAGGTAATAGCTATCATAGAAATTCTTCCTTCGGTTAGCATTGGTCAACTAAGGACACTACAAGGAAGATTAGAATCCATTAGGCATTTTATAGTACAACTAGCAGATAAGATACATCCATTTCAACATCTACTCAAGAAAGGAGTACAATTTGTGTGGACACCTAAATTTTAGGAAGCCTTCCAAAAAATCAAGGCTATTTGCTGACACCACCTGTCTCAATGCCACCAATAGATGGAAAGCCATTGATACTATACATTTCAGCAAATCAATTGACATTAGGGGCTCTTCTTGCGCAAAACAATGATCAAGGTCATGAAAGAGCAGTCTATTATATCAGTCGTACCTTGGTAGGATATGAATTGAATTACAACAACATTGAACATGCCTATCTCGTGGTAGTCTTTGCTACTCAAAAAATTCGGCACTATATGCTAAATCGCCAGACAATGTTGGTGGCCAAGATCGATCCGCTCAAGTATCTTTTAAGTAAGGCAACATTAACAGGCCGATTGGCTAAATGGGTTATGATACTTAGTGAGTATGACATCCAGTATGTAGAAAGGAAGGCTATAAAAGGATAGGTGATAGCAGATCAGTTAGCAGATGCACCCATGAAGGCATATCATCCTTTAGTGGTAGATTTTCCTGATGAATTTCTTTTCAACATTGACGTCAAAACTAAATGGAAACTATACTTTGATGGGTCACATACAAATCGTGGTTCAGGAGCAGGTGTCCTATTTGTTATACCTCAAGGTGATACTATTCAAAAATCATTCAGGATTGCTTTCCCTTATACTAAAATATAGCAGAGTATGAAGCCTTAGTGACAAGACTAAGAATGGCGGCACAATGGAAAATTAAGAGTCTGCATGTCTCTAGCGATTCTCAAATCGTAATCAAACAAGTCAATGATGATTATGAGACTAAGGATGAGAAACTAGCTCCTTATAAATACATGGTTGATAGGTTCAAGAAATACTTCAATGAAATTACCTTTCAATAGATACCACGTATTCAAAACAGAGCTGCAAATGCTATGGCAACCATGGGTTCCTTGTTGGATATTCCAAGTAATGTGCCTAAGTTTGAGTTTTTGGTGGAACAACTGTTGGTCCCTACCTACGATGTCCCCGATATTGTGATGGTGTGTACAATTGTTGGTCCTACATCTCCTTGGTATAAAGATGTTTCTGACTACTTGAAAGACCAAACCTTACCTTTAGACTTGTCCAATAACCAACGTAGAACCTTTGTCCGAAAGTCAGCTAAATACACCATCATCGGAGATACCTGTATAGACGTACCTTAGATAACACCCTAATGAGATGTCTCGATGCTCAAGAAGCACAAACAACTTTGAGAGAAGTGCATGAGGGTATATGTGGATCCCATTCAAGTGGTCTTACTTTAGCCCATAAGATTATGAGACTAGGTTATTATTGGCCTACAATGGAGAAAGACTCATACATCTTTGTCAAGAAATGTAGACAATGTCAAATACATGGAGATTTGATAAGAGCACTAGCACAGGAGCTTCGTCCGATTACATCACCATGGCCATTCACCCAATGGGGACTTGACCTCATAGGTAAGATACACCCTACATCATCCAATGGTCATAAATTCATCATAACCACCACTGAATAATTCACCAAGTGGATTGAAGCTATTCCCATGACCTACATCATTGACACACAAATATCCAGGTTTATCCTTAACTATATCATTTTTTGGTATGGTGTACCCCAATCCATAATCACAAACAATGGCCACCCATTCAAGAACCAAGAAGTATGCCATCTATGTGACAAGTTCCATATCAAACACCATTTCTCCACCCCATATTACCCAAAAGGTAATGACCAAGCCCAAGAATCTAATAAAACCATTGTTAGAATCCTGAAAAAGACTATCAATGATGCTGGTCGTGATTGGCACCTACAACTCAATCCCATCTTATGGGCTTATCGCACTAGCATCCGTACTGCCATTGGCACCACTCTATTTTCACTCGTATTCGGCTCTGAAACTATCTTACCTATTGAGGTTGAAATTACTTCCCTAAGGTTTTCCTTGAAAGGTCACATTGACGATGAAGAATACCATGTATCTAGGCTACATGAGTTAGAATTACTAGACGAATGAAGACAGAAGGCACTAGACCACTTACAAGCATATCAGAATCATCTCCGTCGTAGCTATAACATGAGGGTTTTGAATAGATACTTTGACATTGGTGACCTAGTATTAATGGAGAATCCTAAGAATCAAGTTGAATGAGAAAAACCAAGTAAGTTTGAACCTAACTGGTTGGGGCCCTATATTGTCACAGAAGCCTTTGGATCAGGAGTGTATCAACTCTCTACTCCTAAAGGAGAGCTACTTATGTCACCCATCAATAGTCTTTATCCGAAGAGGTTCTATGCATAACTTCTGAGAATCCGTGTCTTAATCTAGAAAATACAAAAAAAAAATGAGAAAACAAAAAAATGGTTACCTTGATGAAAACCTGGCAAACAAGCATCTTTGTAACACCAAAAATAAAAATATAGTCAAGAGAAATAATCCGTCCAATAGTGAAAACTGCTTCAGTGGCACTATGGATAAGTACCTTGGTCAAAACCTGGCAAACAGGCGCCATGTGTAGTCAAACTTGCTCTTTCGTCTACCATCACTCCAATCGGACTTTTTACGCCATCCCTCATAATAAATGGTTTTCCTATCCATCATTTGGAATGATTGACATCAAAGTCCATTTCATCACATTCCCCATTTCCATCTCATACATCTTATTCCTAACTGGGGGGAAATCCTTGTTCTGTACCATGAAGAGCCCTGTACATAACATCACCATTGAAAATGTCCTAAAAAATCCCAAAAACATTCAAAAAAATTCAAAAATCCAAAAAAATCAAAACATGTGAGAAAATACCAAAAATAGAGTCAAGTCAGTCATGTTAAGTCAGTCGTAGACATAGTCGAACTACATTTCCTCTGCGACTAGGATGTAGGAAAGGCCATCAATCAATGTGCCCCCGAGGCATTAGGTTTGTCAGTCTAGGTTTGTCATGTATCACACACAGTAAAATCATGACTCTTTGTATATTCAAATTCATTGGTCGTGTTGAACTATGAGGTCTCTATGTGTACAACATAGGCAAGGCTAATCAATTGATGAGCCCCCAAGACTGTACTAGGTCAATCCAATAGGGTTTATTGCATTCACAATCACACACGTTGCATATCATCAGTAGAAGTACATATCTTCAATCCTTTAGGGTATTGTATCATGTCATACACTGTCTATGCACACACTTTTAAATAGTCAAGGAATCAAACAAGTCATGCATCAACAAGGAAAAACAACTCGAAGTCATCAAGTCAATATCAATCATATTGTCAGAGTGATGAACTTACGTCTTAAGCAAGATATGTCTTTCTTGTCAATAGACGTCATCAAATTGTCATAGCCTCATGTATCTTGTCATATCAACGTCATTAGGCTCCAATGTCTTATACGACACATGTATTTTCTGAAACTAGGCTTTGTCATGCCTTATATAGATAGTCACCAAGTTGAAACCAGACTCAAAGTCTTATGCAGTGTGTGTCATCTTTAACATTACACTATATCAAACATCAAACAATCAAACAATCCAACACGATCAAGTTTTGGCAAATACTTTTATTTGGCTTTATGACTTTATATCTTATTTTGTCTTATCTTTTTATTGATTTGTGAATTAGTCTGGTTACTAACTATCTCAAGGATGTCCTATGAAGGATTTAGAGAAGCAATGACGTCTCCGACCTCTTTTTCTTTCACTGCTATCTATCAACTTTTTTTTTTAAACTTTGGTTTTTGAGTCATGTTACTAGTTTCCTCAAGGATGTCCTCTCAAGCATTTAGAGGAGCAATGACGTTTCATGACCCGTCTTTTATTTTTTTTTTGTTTGTGGTTTGTCTCGACAAAATGACTGGGGCATCTTGTCCTTAGTATGAGTTAAGACACTCCTTATCTGCAACTGTCTATTTTTTGCAGATGGATGACGTTGTACACTATGGTCTATCTCATATCATACTATGTACTATCCATTTGTGGCATGTCCCGCCCAATGATGATAAAAATAGCAAGCATAGCATATCTGGAAAAATATCAAAGATCACATGTTTATTCTCAATCAACCACTTTAATAATTTCTTACTAACATTCTAAAATCATTCATGATGAAATTTCTTTCTTTATTCCGACATAATAACAGGGTCCTATGACACAACACAAACATTAGATTATCTGTATATACATACATAGTATAAGCATTTCATACATATAGATTGCATACATCCACATCTTCATTGCATACATTAGAAATCATGACATAATAAGCATTCCATCCTCATAACATACATATTGTAAACATTGCACGTAAATATTGCCATCAGAAATAAATAACGTCATAGAGCATATTACATCATTATCATATAGAATCATCATAAGCATCATAATTGCATAAACCCATAACATGTAGAATCATCCATTCATACAAATGTACATACATCATCTATGGAACACAATCATAAAGAAATAATACATCATCCATAAAATAAAACTGCATATCATATAGAAGCCGCCAAGAATCATATATATATTGCTCAACATAATGTGTCTAGTACAATAATCAGAATGTCTCCATAAATAAAATGAGCTCATAGGCTCTCTGATCAAAATACATATCTACATCATAATAAGTGTCACTGTGTCCCACTACCACTTCTCCCACATGGTGAAGGTGGTGGAAACATCCTCAGAGACGCTCTCCATGAAGTAGACGGCCTATCATATGGACCTATCCTCGGTGGTCCTACCACACCCTCTATACTCTATGTCCTAGTGTGACTCCTGCTCTGTGACCTCTGACTCAGCACCTCTGAAAAGCTAGGAGCTTGTCTCTTTGATGGAACAACTACCTCATAAAGATCCTTGTAGAATGATGCTCTCTCGACTGATCTAACTAACTCATGAGAAAAACCATCAGATGAGGAACCACTACAAAGGCGTCTGACCTCTGAAAACTGCTGCTCTACCTCCTATTGTTGGGCTATAGCCTGATCTCACTCCATCAATGCACTATCCCTCTCTGCACGAGCATTGTCCCTCTCTGAGACTACACTGTCTCTCTCTAACCTCATTGCATCAAACTTTATTGTCATAGGTATGAGTCTCTCCTCCAGAGCCTCCCTATCTCCATCCCTAGGGGCATCCTCCTCCTGTCTCCCCTCTACAATCTAATCCCTGAGCTCTCTCTCCTGCTCCTCCATCGGTGCCTCCTCAACATCATCCTCAACGTCATCCTCTCCATATCCTGCCAAAATACCTAGAGGTTCTATAGCAATATCCATCTCTACATCCTCTACAACATACTCTACTCCAATATCTACCTCTGCAAGCTCCTCTACTACTGCCTCCTCGATAGCAAGCTCATCCCCAGTTGGTACATCTGCTACACCTCTGATGTCCAACATCGGTACATCATCTGCTATTACCTCTCAAATAGGTGAATGTCCACCTACCTAACCCCTCTTCATCCTCTCCATCCTCGTCTCCCGCCTCTACCACCACCTCTACCTCTGCCGCCATCTCCATCACCTCTAACACCAACTCTACCCACTCTAGCACCTCCACCTCTCGACCATCCTCTCAGCCCTGTTCCTCATCTCTCGACTGGTGCTGGTTGAATAGGATCTGTATAAGGAATCGGGCGATGCTCCACCCACCATGCATCGTATGCAACTGTAGTCCCTGGATCTGCTAATCCATCTCCCCAACCCCAACGTAATGGTTGTAATACCTATATATTTGCCTCTGTAGTAGCCACTGGAATCATGGGTCCCCACCATGGAACCTCTCTCGATGACCGAGCAAACTCTTCTCTACCTCGAGGCTTATCCTAAACCTCTCCAAACTGTCTCATAACCCACTCTAGTAGGTGTCTCTCTATAATATGCACACTCGAAACAATCCTCCCAATGAGATTTTGTGTTTGTCTACAGAATAGAAAATGTCTCTCATCATCCATCCACTCCTCACAATCCATGTACAGTCTCCATGTAAACTGATCTAGAATTTCCAGTGCATGTCTCTAGTATCCGGTGTCCCCCACATGTCTCTGTGTAATGTTTCTCGTGTACCAAAAAAAATATGGGCATCTCTCCCATCGCTCTACTGTAACTGGAGGACAAAAAATAGCTATCCTCTCCCAAGCCCACACCATCAGCAAAGTGGTCCCATAGCTCAATGACTGTGCGTCTCTATAAGCAATGTTGTGCAGATGAAAATATAGCATCCCTAGTAAACATGGACCCCAAGCATACAAGGTATCACTCTCCAACATGCCCACCAACATCTCCCCCCATCCCATAGGAAAGCCATGACCCCATCGGTCTGGAAGAACTATCCCATTGATCAATGTACATAAAATACAGTCAATCTTGTCATATCTATCTGCTAAAACTGGCCATCTGATCTGATAGTGCTCGATCCCAAGCATCCTAATTTCGTCTACCTGATAAAATCTAGCAAGCTCTGTCAATCCTCGTTGGGTACCATACATAACCCGCTCACCTCTAATCGGTAGTCTGAAAATCCTATACACATCCTCTAATGCGACAGTAGCCTCCCCAGTCGGTAGATGGAACGATGAAGTCTCTGAGTACCATCGCTCACATAACGCGGTGAGCATCCCTCTGTTTGCCCAAATGGTAGGCATAGAGAGACAATGACATAGAAAAATTCTTGATAGCAGTCGTATCTCTCCACTAGTTAGGAAATCTCTAAGATCAAACGTATCCGGTCGAGTCTCTCGAGTATATATAGGATCAAAAATGACCTGCATTTCACCCACATGTCAAAATTTTCAAAATTTTCCTTCAATTTTTTTTCAAATTTTTCACTAGCCAAATGTGGCTCACAGTAATAGTTGCAGTGCACTCTTACAAATGTGTTGCATGACAAATCATTTGCGTCGCATGTTTCACATGCGTTGCACAACCTCTTCCATTCTCTATCTAAATGCAAATGCGGTGCAAACCACACATGCGGTGCATTTTATCTAACTTGTCTATCTACTACATATGCATTGCACAAATTCATATGCGGTTCACTATACTACATGCATTTATTCTAAATGAAGATGCATTTCATAATAAAAAATGCGGTGTATTTTATAACAAATGCGATCATTCCCTAAAATGCCTAACCTAGCCTAGGCGTGATTTTGTACACGCATCGATTCGTAGTCAAATGCGGTGAATACGACGGCATATGCATCGTTCACGACGAACCGCATTTTCTAATTCACTTTCCAATGCTTAAAAATACGTGCAAAAATAAATTTTAAAGGTTCATTTTCAGGTACATACCAGTGGTCCTGTGTCGGTTGGCCGCTTGAATGTCCGGATCTGATATTCTTGATGTGCAGTGTATGGAAAGGGTGCCATTTTCGTTAGCTAGTCAGAGAAAATCTCCTCTTTTTCTAACTCCTTTGCGTGCAAATGAATTAGGTTTAGACCTAATTCCTATTTATAGGTAGGGTTCAAATTCCATTCCTTCTGACCTAGTCTATTGGCCACTTAACCTTTCAACTCCAAATTCAATTCTGTCAACTCCATAGCATTTTTGGTCATCATCTTGACTTATCGGGAAATTTTCCTGATCTTTTTGAAACTTTTCAAAAAATTGTCAATTTTTCCGAGGGGGCATACCTTACCCTATTTCATGCTGGAAAATGACCGGGGCATATTTTCTTTGACACAATGCCTAAACAACATTGTATCAAAGAGGGGCAAACTGTAGATACCAAAAATTGGTCTAGGTCTGTGAGTACAGTACACATTCGACATAATTTTATATTCATCCATGGTCATGATTAAATAATGTCAATTATTTAATTAGCCTTTCTGATACATATTTCCTCTATTAATTAAAATACCCCTTTTTAAATAATTCACTAATTCATTAATCAATTTATTCAACTATTGATTAATTAAATAAATTACATTTATTTAATTATGTCGCTAACTTATTAAATTCCTCTTTTACAATTAAATAATTTATTATTTAATTCCCACTTTTATCATTTATCAAACTATAATTAAATACATTATTATTTAATTATTCATTTAAACCCCTTTATCCATAATTAAATATTTATTATTTAATTATTCATTTAACCTTTTCAACTATAATTAAATATTGTTTAATTATTCAATTCCACCCTTTTCGTAAGTCAATTAAATAAATTATCTTTATTTATTTAATTTAATCTTCTCATTTTCGAATGTTGAATTAAATTAACATTTAATTCATTATTTAATCATTTATGTCATATTCCTCTGCCAATCAGTTATCTAATCGTCCACTTACCTTCTGACTTGAGATCTATTTTTAGTTCTCCAGTTATCTCTAAATTTAACTGTTGATCATCTCTATAGGATGACTCTCTATCACAACTAGTCGATTAACTAGTTCTAACTCATATGCATGTATGCGTTTTATTGATTAAATATATTTTATTTAATTAGTTAATTAATAATGCATTCAAATTCCTCATCTTCGAGTTCTAACTTTGTATTTGACATGCAAAGTCTATTTCTTCTATTTTCAAAGACTCTTAACTGAAGATTAAGATCTTGTTCTATTTTTAGTCTTTTTTGACTCATGTTCTAACTCACGTTCTATCTGACACCCAACTCAAATCGCATGGCATTCATTAATCTCATCTGTCGATCTCTCTTTCAATCTGAGTCGATCATTCGACAACCCAAAATATATAAAATGGCCTATCATTATCATTATTCCTCCTCTCGAAATCATACACTTTTGAGAAGAGACTTATCTTCGATATTTTGCTTAGACACTCGACGAAGTTATACTTGCATCAAAAACAAAAATGTGAGGGCAAGAATACTGAAAAGGCAAAATGGAGAAGAGAAATTGAGATAATTCGATGGGGTGAATGCATATTTGGTGAGAGCTTTCCAAGTTATTTTTTTAGTTTATTCATTTTTTATTTCTTCGTTCTTTGTTGTTTTGATTTAGATTGTTAGTTTAGAATTAGTCATTCGAATTTGTGCAGCTGTTAGCTATCATTTCACCATACGTTACCTTGTTTCATGTTGGAGCACGACCGAGGCATATTTTCTTTGACACAACTCCTAAACAACATTGTATCAAAAAGGGGCAAACTGTAGATACCGAAAATTGGTCTAGGCCTGCGAGTACACATTCGACATTATTTTATATTCATCCATGGTCATGATTAAATAATGTTAATTATTTAATTACCCTTTCTAATACATATTTCCTCTGTTAATTAAAATACCCCTTTTTAAATAATTCACTAATTCATTAATCAATTTATTCAACTATTGATTAATTAAATAAATTACATTTATTTAATTATGTCGCTAACTTATTAAATTCCTCTTTTACAATTAGATAATTTATTATTTAATTCCCCCTTTTATCATATTTCAAACTACAATTAAATACATTATTATTTAATTATTCATTTAACCTTTTCAACTATATTTAAATATTGTTTAATTATTCAATTCCACCCTTTTTGTAAGTCAATTAAATAAATTATGTTTATTTATTTAATTTAATCTTCTCATTTTTGAATGTTGAATTAAATTAACATTTAATTCATTATTTAATCATTTATGTCACATTCCTCTGTCAATTAGTTATCTAATCATCCACTTACCTTCTGACTTGAGATCTATTTTTAGTTCTCTAATTATCTCTGAATTTAACTGCTGATCATCTCTGCAAGAAGACTCTCTTTCACAACTAGTCGATTAACTCGTTCTAACTCATACATGTATGCGTTTTATTAATTAAATATATTTTAATTAATGAATTAATTAATTATGCATTCGAATTCCTCATCTTCGAGTTCTAACTTTATATTTGACACGCAAAGTCTATTTCTTCTATTTTCGAAGACTCTTAACTGAAGATTAAGATCTTGTTCTATTTTTAGTCTTTTATGACTCATGTTCTTACTCACGTTCTATTTGACACCCAACTCAAATAGCATGGCATTCATTAATATCGTATGTCGATCTCTCTTTCAATTTGAGCCGATCGTTTGAAAACCCAAAATCTATAAAATGGCCTGTCATTATCATTATTCCTCCTCCCGAAATCATACACTTTTGAGAAGAGACTTATCTTCAATATTTTATTAGACACTCGATGAAGTTATACTTGCATGAAACACATAAATTTGAGGGCAAGAATACTGAAAAGGAAAAATGGAGAAGAGCAATCGAGATAATTCGAAGGGGTGAATGCATATTTGGTGAGAGTTGTCCAAGTTATTTGTTTAGTTTATTCATTTTTTATTTCTTTGTTCTTTGTTGTTTCGATTTAGATTGTTAGTTTAGAATTAATCATTCAAATCTATGTAGTTGTTAGCTATTATTTCAATCTTTCAACTTCATTATTCAAATCTAGATCTTATAACAACATATCGATGACTCAAGTGAGGATGAACAAACATCGAGTGAACTAGATAATCTTGAGGAAAGTAACATCATTGACCTCGAAATACCTAATGACAACTCTACTGACATAACTATCCAAACCCTTATCGTCATTGACCCAAGTTAATCCGATGACTTCCCTCCTTTAGTCCATCTTGAACTTATGGACTAGGAACCCAGTGAACTTATAAATGTACCCATATTTGCAAATGATGATGCCATCATAAATTTCCTTTGTTGTGACGAACCTAATACAAGTCCTATCCATAAATCTCATAATAGCGAGATTTGATAGGAGGGTGTCAAATCTTCTAGTTGCAAAATAGAACACAGGAAAAATGGATCTAATGGTGAAAACCATTCTATGGCAGCATTAAATCTTGAAAAAATAAAAATAAAGAACACATCAGACGGTGAAAACCTCTCTGAGGCACTGAAATATGGGAGATTTGACACCCTTCTAGAACATTATCATGAAAGATCATTAGTTCTGGTGGAACCTACATAGTCTGTAAACATTGGCACAAAAGAAAGAGAAAAGATTTTACATTTGGTAGAATCTATGACAAAACAAGAAAGACCTGAATTTATCAAATTCTTTGAAGAAAGAATCATTAACTTTGCTTGGTCATACTCCGATATGCCAGGTTTAGACCCAAATATTTTAATGCATCATTTGTCTTTGCCTACTGGAATCAAACCTGTAAATTGTTTTTTAAGAAAGATGCATCCACATATCACATTAATGGTAAAAGTTGAGCTAAATAAGTTATTGGATGTAGGATTCATTAGGTCTATTGATTATGCCGAATGGATATCAAATATTGTACCTATATCAAAGCTGGATAATAGTATCAAGATATGTACAGATTTCAGGGATCTAAATAAGGCATGCCCCAAGGAAGATTTCCCCTTGCCTAATATTGACATCATCGTGGACTTAACAATAGGGTATGCCATTTTATCAATAATGGATGGTTTCTCTGATTACAATCAAATCAAGATAGCACTGAAAGATCAGAAGAAAAATGCATTCACATGTCCATGGGGAACCTTTCGTTGGAATGTCATGCCCTTCGGGTTGAAAACTATAGGGGCAACTTATCAAAGAGAAATGACCACTATCTTCCATGATATGACGCATACCTTTATGGAGGATTACATGGATGATATTCTATATAAGTCATATTCCAGAGAAAGACAAATCTAGATATCCTGTGCAAATTTTTCACAAAGCTAGAAAAGTTCAATGTCAGACTAAACCCTAAGAAATGTGTCTTTGGGGTTACATCAGCAAAAATCTTAGGATACATAGTCTCAGAAAAAGTTGTTGAAGTAGATCTAGAAAAGGTAAAGGAAATAATGGAAATGCCACCACCTAAAAACATCAGTCAACTAAGGTCACTACAAGGAAGGTTATAATCAATTAGGAGATTATCTCCCAGTTGGCAGACAAAATTCACCCATTTAATCATCTATTGCATAAGAAAGTTGTGTTCAAATGGGATCAAGGGTGTGAAAAAAATTTCAACCAAATAAAGAAATATCTAATGTCACCACCTATTCTCATGCCACATAAAGAAGGAATACCTTTAATACTATACATTGCAATAATGAATATTTATTTAGGAGCACTGTTGGCACAAGAAGATTATGAAGGAAGTGAACAAGCCATTTACTACATGAACAAAACTTTGAATGGCTATGAAATAAATTATACCTTCATTGAGAAATCTTGTTTGGTGGTGGTATTTTCTACCCAACAGTTGCGGCATTACATGTTGACTCACACAATCAGGGTCGAAGAAAAAAATGACCCATTAAAATATCTACTCAGTAAGGCTACTTTAACACCTGTAGACTGGCCAAATGGGTCATGATTTTAAGTGAGTTTGATATTTAGTATGTGGAAAGAAGATTCATCAAAGGTCAAGTGATCACTGAACAATTAGCCGAAGCTCCTTTTACTGATGATCGTCTTATGACAATGGAGTTTCCTGATGTAAACATTATTATAGTAACAAACAAACAAACAATGGATACTTTACTTTGATGGATCATATACACAAAGAGGATCTGGTATGGGAATATTATTCATTACACCCCAACGACACACCATCCCAAAGTCTTATAGACTAATGTTTCCATGTACTAATTATGCGACATAGTATGAGGCATTAATTATTGGCATCAAAGTGGCAATTGAATGGAAAATCACAGATTTACAAGTATATGGGGATTCTTAACTAGTCAATTATCAAGTAAATGATGAATATTAGACAAAAGATAAGAAGTTGATGCAATATAAGCAGCCGATAGATGATCTCAAACAATACTTTGTCAATATCGAATTTGAGAAAATTCCAAGGGCAAAAAACAAGCCAGTAAATGCTATGGCAATAATTGCTTCTCTTTTGCAATTATCAGAGAAATATGGTCATTATGAGTTTATGGTAGAACAACTATCTAATCCTTATTATAATAGTTTGGAATCCCAAACCATATACCATTTATATTTTGTTGAATCCTACATCTATGAAAAGACCTATGTGTACCTAAAAAAGAATATCCTTCCTCCTGATCTTTCAAGAAACCAAAAACGCAACTTCATCTGCTAATCTACCTGACATACTTTAATTGTCGACATACTTTACTATTGAGGTCTAGATGGTACTCTTCTCTAGTTTTTAGAACATAATGAATTTGAGACATCCTTACATGAGGTTCATGAAGGTATTTGTGGAACTCATTCAAGTGGTATAATTCTAGCAAAGAAAATACTTTGTCTAGGGTATTAATGGACAAGTATGGAGAAGGGGTCTTATCAATTTGTCAAGAAGTGCCATAAGTGTCAGATTCACAGTAATTTGATCCACACACCAACTCAATAATTACACCCATTCACATCAACATGGCCCTTTTGTCAATGGGGACTACATATGGTAGGAAAGATAAATCCATCTTCATCCAAGGGACACAAGTTCATAATCACAGCGACAAAATATTTTACAAAATGGATAGAAGTAGTTCCTCTCACAACTATCACTAGAAAACAGATCTCATCTTTCATATTGAACTACATAATTTGTCGATATGGCATACCCAAGTCCATTATCACTGATAATGGATTACCATTTAAAAACCAAGATGTTTAGGAATTGTGTGAAAAATTTCATATCCAACATCATTTCTCAAAACCCTATTATCCTTAGGGAAATGGCCAAGTAGAGGCCTCTAACAAGACAATTCTGCAAATACTCAAGAAAATGGTTAACGATGTTGGATGTGATTGGCATGTTCAACATAATCCTGCACTATGGGCCTATAGGACCAACATCAGAACATCGACACGAGCTACACCATATGCCTTGGTATATGGATCAGAGGCCATACTACCCATTGAGGTAGAGATTCCATCACTCCGTGTGTCACTAAAGGGAATCATTTCAAATGAGGATTATATAGTGTCTCGGCTTCAAGAACTGGAATTGTTGGATGAGCTTCGTCAACAAGATGTCAATCATCTAACAACACAGCAACAAAGAATGTCCAGGAGCTACAATCATTGAGTAAAACCTATAATATTTCAATTTGGTGATTTGGTCCTAAAAGAGAACCCTAGAAATCAGAAAAAAAAAAAAGAAAGGGAAGTTTGAACCTAATTGGCTAGGTCCCTTTATCATCATATCAATTTATGGATTAGGTGCTTATCATCTATCAACACTTGAAGGGGATTTGTTTGATGAACCTCTCAACAGTATCCATCTTAGAAGATACTACACCTGAATCACCTAGTGCATGTTTCAAATGGTTTCCTTGATGAAAACCTAGAAAATAGGCATCTTGGTAACAAAAAATTATAAAAAAAATGAAAAAGTGCAATAAAAACATATAGTAAAAACCTGGAAAGAAGTTCTATTTGTGATTTAACCAACTTTTCCATCTATTGATACATGTCATGGTCATTACTTTCACCATGACTTTGCATCCATTATCATATCATTGCAAATGATCATGTCTCACCTTTGCTTGAGGGCAACATCTACACATCACTAGGGGCAATAAAAAAATGAGCTTAGCAAACACATAAAAAAAAACAATGATAAAAAAGAAACCAACATGGAACATCAATCACTATCAGAAACACTTTGGACATCCACATATGACAGCAAAAAAAATAAATAAAAAAAACAGGTCAAAAGAGTCACTCTCAAAAAGTCAAAAACACGAGTTTATGTTAGTCAAACTACATGGTCTTTGTGTGTATAACGTAGGCAAGGCTAATCTTTGATCAGCCCATGAGGCCCCTAGGATATGTCATTAGGTTAGGTTTGGTCCAAAATCTCAGAAAACAACAAAAACATCACAAAATCAGGATGGATGATCTAATCTGAATAATGATTGAAACACTTTAAGTAAACGTTGGATATGTTCTATATTTCAATTATTTTTTATCATTTATTTGGAGTAACTCAATGATGTAATGAACTAGAGAAGTTAGGAATAAGAATGGTATTTTCATTTATTTGTTGTTTGTGAATTAATTATTTAATGTGTGAATTGTCATGGGATGTGCTCTACAAATGTATCATTGCCGACATTCAAAATTCACACACGAAAAAAATTGATCCTTGTCTATTAACACAATAAATGCTTAGGTCATCTCAGTTCAATTATACCTAGATGCTTGTGTTCGCTTACAATATCAAAAATCATGAGAGTAATACTCAGGTCATCATTGGTCTAAAATAAACCTATGATGCTTGTACTCACTTTCAACATTTTTAAAGCTCTATGATGATACAAAGCACAAAAAGTACTATTAAAATGCCAATATTTTTGCATATAGTTGCATGATAAAATTAGATAGCATTCATAAATAGTTTTTTTACATCTGCAGAGTATTTGTTACAAAAGTTTGTGAAAAATTTAAATTGATGATTATCATTTTATCATAAAAGATTGAGTATACTTGACATAAACAAAAACATCATCTTAACCATGTAGTTGCATCAACATTTTTTACATTAGAAATAATTTATATTCATCATTCATACATTTTAATCAAATTATTTTGCTTTCATCATATCATATTTCTCCATATCATATAAAAGTTCTAAAAGAAAATTTCAAAACTAAATCATATCATTGCATTTTTTATTCATCCACTAATTATTTATCACATATCATATCATTGCATTCTCCATTTACATTTTATTATCATTGCATCAAGTCATCACACTATCCATTCACATTTTATCATCAATACATTACTAGCATTTATTAGTTTCATCCATCGATCATCATACATCATACATCCATTCATCATTCATTATTTTATTATTACATCATATTATTGCATTTCCATCAATTCATAATGTATATCATACATCATCTATTTTTCAACATAGGAACATACATCCCATTTGCATCACATCATTACATCCACATTCATGTATAAATATGATCATCATATAAAAAGAAAATAATCATGCATCCATACATCGACATCATATATCCATACATAATTCATTAAATAGACCATCATAAACCATATCATATCACATGATCATCTAGAATCAAGGAAATCATCACATGTCATGTAGAGCATGGTAAACAAATGTATCCATCATAGAATCATAATAGAACCCATCATAGATCAATAATAGACGGTTGCATATCATGTAAATCATATAAAAAATCAATGTCAAGTATATAATGAAGTCTGAAATAAGGGAGATATATCATCAAAACTGGTTGGATTGAAGTATACATCATGTCTCAAAAACAACATAGAATCATAACAACATCTAAGATCTGCTATTGCCAAAAGGTGTAGGAATCATGGGACTAGTACCTCCACCACCACCAAATGGACATGAACCTCCTGGATCTTTGTGAGGAGGCTGGGTCACACCCTCACTGATAGTCCTGGTATGTGTCCTGCTTGAAAATGAAGGAGCATAACTCACTCTCCACTCAATAGGGATTGCATCATGATAATGACCCCTATAAAACTCCGCCTCTCAACTGACATGAAGAACCTCCCTCATATAATCACCAACATTGGTACCATCGACAATCCACTCTAAAGTACTCGTAGTCGCATGTGCTCGCTCTGCGATCTGCAAGAAACTATCCCTCTCTTCTGTCAGTGTGGATTTCTACGTCTGTGCAGCTGCCAATTGTCCCTGTACCTATGTCAAATCCTATGCATGTGCCTGTGCCTAGGTCTATAGCTGCATCTGTGTCTACACAACTAAACCCTATGCCTGAACAAGCTGCCCCTGGAGAGTCTGAATTGATACCTAGAGGGAGGCAATCTATGTCTGATGATCTGAAGAAGATGTCTCCACTGCTTGCCTCTTACGAGGAACACTGGTGGATGGACCTGTACTGCCTACCACAATACCTCTGCCACCGTTCCTGCCATCATCTCCATCATCACTACTACTCTCACCACTGCTGCTCCCCTCACTATCCTCACTACCACTATCATCATCCTCACCACTACCCTCCACATCCTCAATGTCAACATCCTCCTCTCCACCCACATCCACAGCCTGCTCCTCCACCACATCCTTCGCTTGTCTCCGTCACTTACCACGTGCAACCGCAACATCATCCTCTGCAAGTAATGGTGGTGACCCATTAGGAATAGTGATTTGAGGGCATGGATGTAATGCAAGATAAGCCACATACTCCTCTATCACTGGCGCCTCTGTAATATCATGACATATGTCCCAGGATGAAGGCTGTAAGGTGCAGTATCCCTCTATTAAGGTATCATAGGATAAACGCGGCCCCCAATCTACTACATCGCTCCGACATCAGGCATAATGTGCAACACCTTGGGGCATGCACTGAATAATAGGATACTTCCTGTAGACCCTCCGCAGTAGGAATCTCTCTAAAATGAAGCGGGTCCTGCCAATCAAGTACATAGAATAGCACATGTATCCCATCTCTACATCATCCTCATCCAAGTTCTCATAATCTAGATATGGGCGCCAGTTCATTGCCTCTAAGTCATCCAGTACATGCCTCCAATGCTACAACTTACCCATCCTAGACTAGGTAAGTCGACCTCTATATCTGAAAACATATGGCCTAGTATCAGACTTATCTTGAACATGCACTGATCACGTGACAACAATGTTCTCCCACGCCCAAACCTGAAGCAAGGTAGTTCCTAATGATAAGCTCTACCCTCTCAAATAGACAGTTGAATTCAAGTTATGATACACATGTTCCAACATGCACATCCCCAAGCATATCTAGTCCCATGCGCGATCATACTCTCAGGTAAATGGCCCCATTTGATAGAGAGTCGCTTTGACCTATGACCAGGACAAAGGAACCCTCCAATAAATCTTGCCATAACTGAAGGTAAGGTGGCTTAAGAATCCACCATCTCTCGCCATGGAATCCACATCCCAATAATATGCTCATCCTGAAAGACTCTATGAAGAGAATCTATCCTACCCACCTCCTGTGAATCATACACAACCTCTCCAACAAATGGTATCCGCAAAATATGCTAGACATCCTCTAGGGTGATAGTCATCTCATCGGTGGGTAAGTGGAAGGTGTTATGATCACTGTGCCACCACTCGGCTAAAGCTATGAGAAGACCCTGATTAATCCTAATCTATGGCATGTCAAGAAGAGAAGCAAGTCAACACCGAAGAATAATTTGTCTCATCTGGTGTCAACTGTGGAATCAAATAAAATGTCGATGGGAAACACTCTTGAATCTGGAGGTTATAAAGAGACTCCTATCATCATGAAATATTCAAAATCAGTACACTATGTCAAATATCACATGTCATTATACTATCGAATCTAATCAGCTCTTGGTATGAATTTTGATCAAAATTCATGAGCAAACATCACCAAACTGCACCTATCATGAGGTCATCATTATCAATCTAAATTGTACTTCACCTAACATGAGGTCAACTTAGCAAAATCAACCTTGCCTATCATGAGGTTCATCACAAATGAGATTATCCTCACCTTTCATGAGAATAATTCTTATCTATCAATCATCAAGGTTATTTAGATCATCAAATCATATCAAACCAATGGGTTGACACAATCGAAATAGACAAAATCAAGTTTAAAATTTGACAAAATCAAGTTTAAAATTTGACAAATTTTTCAAATTTGACAAATTTTTCAAATTTGACAAATTTTTCAAATTTGACTTGGATGCGCTAAAACAAGTATTCAAAGCGCTAAAATATCGGAAGTGCTATTTCATCAATCAGAAGCTCTAGAAATTTTTATCAAAGAGCCATATCACTCAAAGCACTATATCACGAGGTCAAAGCACTGAAATAGTCACTTGAAGTGCTAAATCCCCAAAGCGCTAAATTAATCACTAGAAGTGCTAATCTTCTCAAAGCGCTAATTTAAACGCTCGAAGTGCTAATATATCATATCTTAGCGCTAATTCGCCAAAGCACTAAATTAGATTACTAAAGCGCTAAACTGCCTAATCGAAGCACTAATTTTTAGAAGCGCTAAAATGGATCCTAAAAGTGCTACAACGCAAACTTGAAGCACTAAAACTATGAAAAAATTAAAAAATGCAAAATTGGAACGAAAAAAGAGACAAAACATGAATTACGAGGAGGTTTAGGGGTACGTGCCAAAGGTATGTAAGCTATGAGGCGCTAATGATGTCACACTCGCTCGAATCGGTGGGTGTGGTAAGGGATCGACATCTTGCTACAAAGTCTCAAATATCTCTCCCTCACAAATTTTTCAAAGGTCAAATGCATAAATGATTTGGAAAAAGACCATTTTGACCTTTTATAGGTTATTAAAGGTGGATTATGGTGGGATTTTAAAAAAATTATTTTATTTTTATTGAGAGATTTATTGAGATTCATCCATGGACAAAATTTCTACATCAAATATCGGGAGATAAATCAAATCATCGTCAAATCATTGGAAAATAAAATAAAAAAAATAAAAATAAAAAATCCAAAAAAATAAAATTAATTTATCTCCCGAGGGGGCATA
Organism: Sequoiadendron giganteum; assembly: GCA_007115665.2. Lineage (NCBI taxonomy): Eukaryota > Viridiplantae > Streptophyta > Pinopsida > Cupressales > Cupressaceae > Sequoiadendron > Sequoiadendron giganteum. The sequence continues at coordinate 42,597,212 of CM021104.1, read as the reverse complement.
TATTCATCAATTAATTGAAAATCAAGGTCTGGGGCATACTGAATTTTTTTCGTCAATACTAGCAGCAACAACAAAATTTCCTTTGAAGCAATGTGTGAACATATCACTTCTAAGAGGGGCAAAATGTATACACCTAAAATTGGTCTAGAGAATATAATTAATTAAGTATGAATTATTTGATTAACTACCCTAAGTGCCTCTACTATTGAATAAATAAAACTATTTATTTATATAGTTCACATTTAAATTCTTCTATTATTTCATCTTAATTAAATAAACAAACTTAAATACTTTGTTTTATGGTGCAAGGGTACCTACACCTTGTGGATTCTAAGTGGTATAAGGGCCTCTTGAGTTCATTTATGCTTAATAAGGTCTACAAGACTAGTCATAATGTAAGTTGGAAGGGTTTGAGTCATTTAGTTCAAATTGACATGTTAGTTCATGGTGCATAGGCCATATGAAGTCATGAGTCTTAAGGGGTTTGGAAGTAGGGTCTGATTCCATGTTAAATAAGGTCTCATGACCATTTTCTATTGTATTTAAAAATCTTAGTATGCCTTTTAAAATCTTGGTGATCAGTTAAGAGGGATTTAGGGGATTATAAGATTAAATTATGTGAAAGGTGTCATATTGACCTCCAACGGTCAGTAGGAGTTCAAAATTCTATTAGAAATGTAGTTGGTCAGTTGTAGGAGGTAGTTGTAAGTTTAAATCATTATAAACATCCATGTAATCATCGAGAAAGGGTTGTTGTTGAGTTCAAAATAAATAATTTGTCTTGGTGGAGACGTTGATCACTATTTTCACTGGATTTTCCCTGAACATTTCTCATTGGCACAAGCCTGTGCAAAGTTGATATGCCTTGAAGTTGTGAACACTTATTAGTGTATGCATTTTCCATCTTATTTCATTGGTTTGGAGGTTTAGAATCTTTTTTGGTGCGTGAGGGATCAACAAACACAGAGGTTGCCCTATTTTCTGTGTTAAGGGCTTGGGAGTGATATTATGAAAAACTAGCCAATCCACCTACTATTTTGGGTCTGTGGCTCGGTGGATTGGCTTCTATCATGGTTAGTTAGGTGTGTGCATGTTATGGAGACCAAAGGGGTGAAGGGACTCATCACATTGTAATGTTCTAATGCTGATCAAGGGTAGTGTGGTCATGAAAAGAGGGAACCCAAGTGGTGATTTTGAGATATAGTGAGAAGAATGGAATTGTGAGTGTTCCTTGAATTAAGGTAGAGATATTTTGGGGTTTTTGGACCCTTAGTAGGCTTTGGGAGAGTCAGGAGTTAGGTGTTTCCTTAAAACCTCATTTTGGTGAAGGTTTAGGAGGGTTTGTGAGCAGAGGGGTAAGGTAAGTCTTTGGTGCTATAATAATTGAGAAATCCTAAGTTTGAGAACCATTCCTAAGACTATTTCAGGTTCTTTTGGTTCGGGGATGAATTTGAGTGAGGGTTCCTTTGAAAAAGAAGGCAAATTGTGAGGCCTAGAACTTGGGTGTATGTATTGAAAGTTCACATCGGTCCAAAGGAGTGACCCCTGATATTTTTGTATGTTGTCTAACCCTGAAAAGGGTATCTCAAGAAATTCTTTAATTTCCAAGTGCTTTGGTAAGGTTGTGAGTAAACTAGCCTAAACTGGTTTTTGAGTACTACAAGGGGTAATTGTTGTGAGGGTTGTTGAATGGTGACTTTGGAGTGATCAGTCATTGAGATTAAGGTTGAATGGTCAAATTTCCATTTTATTCATGTTGAGAGGTCTTGTAGAGTCTGGGTGGAGGTCTTGAGTGTTTTACAAACTTGGGGGATTAAGATCCTTGAGGGTGAGTTGATGTCCATGAGATTGGAGTTGGGTTCTTGGTAGAGAGTTGAAGTTTTTTGTTTTGTGAGTGATTCCCACCTAGCTTCTGCATCATTTTATTTAATTATCAATTTCCCCCTATTCTATTCTATCTTAATCACATCATTTAAATAAATTAAACAAAAGGTTAAATACTTTATTGTTTAATTATCATAATTCTTCTATTTTAATTTAATAAACAACTTCTATAGTTTATTTTATTAAATTATTAATTTCCCCTTTTGCTAATATAAATAAATCCAAAACATTAAAATAAAACCATAAATCAAATTTCCTTTATTCACCTACTAATAAAATTAGATATTTTATATCTAATTAATTCAATTGGCATTCACGGGAAGCTTTGGAGACAAATTGGAGACAAATTTGAATCAATCTCTCAAATATTCTTCCTCTAATTCTTCCTATCATCTTGCCTGATGTTTTCCTGGGGAGAAAACATCCCCTTCATCAACTTCAGCTTCTTCATCTCTCACCATTCAATTATCTAGATTGAATCCAAGCCTTTTTTGTGCCCCCCCTGTGCAATTCTGCTGCCGGGAAATCTATAAATACAACCCTATACAACAAAGAATGGATCCCAACTTTGTGCAATCTTACTCTGCAGGAAATAGAGAAATCAAGCAATCAAGAATCTTAGTATCATAGAAATCATAGCATTTTATAATCATAATCATGACTGCATTGTAGATTACTGTAGCTTCATCATCATAGTTTCATGTCAATTTAGATTGCAATAGCTTCTTTTTATCAATTAGATATCATCAATCATCACATCATTGCATTTAGCATCATTCCATTCTCCAGATTGGAATTTTAACATTCACAAGTGCTTACAAAATCTGAGAGCCCTCTGTGATTTAATAAATCTTTGGAGATAGGAAACAATGAGACGCTTTCAAGTTTCTACTATTTTTAATATATTAATTATTGAATCTTTGATATAATGTTTCATTAAGAAGTGTATTTACCTTTGTTACTTATTCACACTTACAATATATAGTCCTTATTATAAGCTTCCCAAAAAGTATAATTTTAAATATATTTAATTTGATTATTATATTTATTTTTTATTTCTTGTGAATGTAGGGTTTTCACCGAAAATCAAGCTCTCTATTCTGCACATGTGGAAAAATAGTAGATTACCAAAAAAAATTCTAAAAAATATCTATGCTCTTGGTATTGATGTCCTTGATCCAACAAAAAAAATTGAAATTTGATACATACAAAAAAAGTTATGTGTTATACAATAAACCTATGTCTAAATTGTAATTGGTTTGAATTCAAAACTTAATTAAGAAAAATATTCAATAAAATACTATGAAACCAAATGAAGGAGCCAGTTATCATAGTTAAAATTCTAAATTCAAAAAAATAGAATTTATCCTTCATAAAAAAAAGGTATGTGTTATACATTAATTGAACCGCTTCTACCCCCTATAGTTACACTTGCATGTCATGTACAACCACTTAAGCCAACATACACCTATGAGAAATGAGATAAGAAAGGTTTTCAACTTGTCTTGGACCAACAGATCTTGAAGCAATCCCTTCTCTGCTAACAACATAATGTGAAATGCCCTCCTCTCACACTTCAACAACTAGAAAAGATCATCAAAGCCTTGCATTTTGATGAGAAGTCTTTCAAAAATATTGGGGATGTAGATATGGATAAGGATTTCACCCCAGAGGTACTGCCAAAAGCATCAGAAGCCCAACATGAACCAGATCTCTTGGAGCTTCTAAGATTTGAACACCTACTAGAAAAATGGAACTTGGAAACCTGAACAGATAAGATCTTGGTCCAAGATGGGTGTAAACTGATTGATGAAGTATCATAGGAAGTGGAGAGGGAAATGGAAGTTAAGGAACATCAAAATATGCCTTGCAAAAAACTATTAGAAAGCTTGAATGAAGAATAGGGAGTACCCTATGTGAGGAGTCAGAAGGGGTGCAGTATTTTGACTACTCTCAAACCTTGTCAGTCTCACAAAAACCATGCAGACTAGGGGCAATATAAAAATCATTAGGAAAGAGAGGTTGAAAGTCCCATCTGACCAAATTACAAGAAGAGATAGAAGATGGACTACAAGGAACCCTAGATAAAAATGTGATAACCAATAAGCACTCGTATACAATGAAAATCTTGTCTTGGAATGTCAAGGGCATCAATGCCCCTGACAAGAGAGCTTAGATCAAGCACCAACTGGATGCTTGTGGAGTTGATGTCATAATTATACAAGAATCTAAAGTGTCTCAAGATCTCTTTAACTCCTCAATCCAAAAATGGACTAAATGGAAGTCAAGACAGACTCTGGCATAGGGGGCCTTAGGGGGTCTTGTTACTCTATGGACTCTAAAAATAGTATCAATTGAATCCAAGGTCAATGAGAAGAACTGGTAGCTTATGAATGTTATGAATTTTGACCTAACGTTTTGGTTAATCAATACATATGGCCCAACACCTACAAATGACAAGAAACAACTATGGGAAGCCCTTACCCATTTTATGGATAACATTGGGGAAGAAAAGGTAGTGTTGGTTGGAGATTTCAGTGCTATTATCTCACTGCAAGAAAAAAAAGGTAATATTTGTCTACCAAACAAAGTAATGGAGGATTTTAGATCCTTCATACAAATGCCTTAAAGGACATATTACCTAAATAGGGAAGTACACATGGAAAACTCATAGGAAGGACTTCCTACAAATTATTGAGCGCTTGGACAGATTCGTAGTCACACCAAACTGGTTTGGGGGAAAATTCAACTTCATGTCAAAGATTCTACCTCTCATAGTTTTTGACCATTTCCATATCTCTAAAAATAACTGATAAGCATCATTCAAATTTTAAATAATATGGTTTAGACACCTCCAATTCATGCATCTCCTTTGGGAGTGGTGCAAAATTGCTCCTTTCATCAAGGGCTCAAAAATGTTCCAACTATGAAAAAATTTGATTTATGTCAAACAAAAAATTATCCTTTGGACCATCCATGATTTCAAAAAAAAAATTGAACAAAAAGACACTTTCTTCCAATAGCTAACATAGGTGAATGAGAAAATTATTTCACAAGATCTAGATAGAGAAACCTATGAAAAAAAAAGAAACTACAATTGGAATGGGCAGAATTAACTAAACGGGAGGAAATATATTGGAGATAGAAGTCTTGAGAATTATGGTTAAAATATGGGGACCACAACACTAATTTTTTTCACATATCAACCCAAACCAAGAGAGCCAACAACACCATCTTCTTGATCTTAGACAACACAACAAGTTCCTTGCTGGTGAAAGAAATAGAAATAAAAAACAAAGGGACAAAATTTTTCTCTAAGCTCTTATCTACCCCTACTGATAAGTCACCTTCAGAAAGTAGAGATGCAGAATAAATCTTGGAGGAAATCCAAAAAATTATTGAAGACCGAGGGAATGAGCACCTACTGAAACCTTTCACTTTGGAGGAAGCAAAATCAGTAGTCTTCTCATTACCCCCGGATAAGGCCCCAGGCCCAAATGGCTGCACGACACTCTTTTTTCAGAAAGGTTGAGACTTTATTGGGTTTGATCTACTAATGGAAATGGAGGAATCAAGGAGAACATGTAAAATTCTCAAGAAATTCAATACCACCCACATAGAAATCATCCCTAAAGTGAAGGAGCCCAAAATTTTTGATCATTTTAGGTTAATTTCATTATGCAATAAAATCTACAAGTTTTTCAGCAAAGCCATTTATCTCAGACTTAATCCATTCATAAACAAAATTATAACCCTAGAGAAAGGGGTATTCATCCTAGGTAGGGAACCAACAAAGGGATCCTTGGTAGCTAACGAAATACTACATTCAATTAAAACAAACAAACTATTAGACTTCATCACCAAATTAGATATGATGAAAGCATACGACAAAGTGGATTGGTCTTTTCTATTACAAGTATTGAAGAGGTTTTGTTTTGGAAGAAAATGGTGTAAGTGGATCCTATCTTGCTTGTTAGATGCAAAATTCTCTATCATAAATTTCTCACATAAAATTTTCTTTTCCTCCACACAAGGAGTGCACCAAGGTAACCCACTCTCACCTTTCCTTTTTTATTTTAATGACAAAATCTCTTAGTAGGTTGATCAACAAGATGAACACCCAAGTAAATTTGGAAAGGTGTGGTAGTCCTGAACACTTATATCTCAGACACTCATTCAATTTTCATGGATGACACCCTTTTATTTGGTTATTCATCAATCAAGGAGGTTTAATAGGTCAAACAATTGATGGTAAGTACTCATCTATATTAGGTTAGAAATAAATACCTCCAAATCGAAGGTCTATGTTTTCAACATAAAAAAAAATGGCAAGGAAAATAATGGACATCTGAGGCTTTCAACTATCTGAGTTACCCTATACATATCTAGGAATTCCACTCTTCATGGGGGCAAATATAGTTCCATTTTATGATAAGGTCATCCAAAGTTTTAAAAAAAAAATCCTCTCTTGGAAAGCTAGATAGTTGTCCCTCTCGGGTAGAATTCTGATGGTCAAAGTAGTCCAAGAAACTATACCAAAATACTATCTGGTAGTCCTAAATTCTCCTAAACTAGTCACCTTGCAAATTGAAAAGATGATTTGTAGCTTCTTGTGGAAGGGAAATATAGACAAGAAAAAGAAAATCCCTCTAATTTCCCTAGACAAGATGTGCTCGGATAAATTATTAAGTGGGATAGGGGTACATAAACTTTCAATAAGAAACCTAACCTTGGGAGAAAATATAGCATGGAAAATGTACACTAAACCCACCTCAAAATGGGCAGGATTTCTCCAAGCCAAGTACTTAGACAACGAAAACCCATCAAGAATATTAACTATATCAAACCCCTCAAATGGATTAGACATGTGGGACTCCATTCTAACATGTAGGGAAGTTATTTGCTGCTATATCTGATGGGAGGTTAACAATGGCAAGGAGGTATAGTTCTGGAGGGGTTCATGGAATGCACATCCTCCTCTAAGCAACATCCAAGTACTACAATTGGTTGTAGACCTTCTATTAGACAAATATGGCACTAGGCTGAAAGACTATATTCAAAACATAGATAGGATTATAGCTTTGATCACTTGGCAGTAATGCTCGAACATGCCAATCTTAAAAATGCAAAAACAAATTCTACAAAAAGACCTAAAATAAAGGATAGCCTTCAAGTCAAACCAACAAGACACAATCATTTGGGCCCCTGCGAAAGATGAAAGCTATTCGGCCAAACAAGGTTACAAATCAATAATGAGCAATGGAAGGAATACACAGACCCAATGAGTGTACTACTTTTTCTAGAGCCCAATGGTCTTACCAAAGGCTGGGAGCTTTTCTTGGTTAGCCCTATGAAATAAGATCCTAACCAGTGACATATTAGTGAAGTTAGAACTACAAATCCGTTTAAATGCCCCTTATGTGATGAGACCCTATAAGATGTTGACCACCTTTTTGTTCAATATAAATTTTCATGTGAATGTTGGTATTTCATAAAAAATAATCTAGGTTGTTCCTTTCCATCCCCTAAGTCTCTTTGGGACCTTTTATCCAGTTGGCCAGTTCTTTACAAAAAAACACTATTTGGATGTCTTTGGAGAATAAGCCCAGCTATAGTAACCTAGAACCTCTAGTGGGAGAGGAACAAGCAAATTTTTAGGAAGCAAAAAATTCAGCCCAACAAGTATAGGTGAATATTAAGAAGACTATCTCTGAGGTAGAAAATTTATATATTCACAATCACAAAAATGTGACCTCTATCTTCTCCAATTGGGATGGAAAAATCTTGCAAAGATGGGAGTCTATCACCTTTCCATTCAAAGGAAACAAGTAGGCCTCACCATCACATAATATTGATAGGTATTATGTTAAATGGAAACCCCCAGTGTTAGACCTCTATAAACTAAATTTTGACGGAGATTCAAGGGGCAACCCAGGTATATCTGGAGTAGGGTTTTGCATAAGGGATAGAAAGGGCACATTAATTGTAGAAAATTAAATCCACCTCCCACCAGGAACCAATAACCTAGTAGAATCACAAGCACTTCTTCAAGGCTTTAAGTTGGAAATACACCTTAACTTGGAAAAGATTCACATTGAAGGTGACTCCCTAGTGATAATAAACACATGCAAAGAGAAAATCATCCATAATTGGAAACTAAATTACATTAAAAAAAAATGGAACCTCCTCAATTGCTTCCAAGAAGTTTATATCTCTCACACATATCGAGAAGGGAACCAACTAGAAGACTTCTTGGCAAACATGTTGTGATAACCATGAAACTCAAATCCTATAGGGTCAATAATTTTATAGTATACATCCGGATCTTGTAGAAATACTGGCTACAAAAAGCTAATTTCAAAAGAAATCTTGTGTGACTCCAAGGGGTGCAGAGGCACAAATCCTTCCCTCTAGGTTTAGACTGGATTAGATTCATTTTCTACACAAGGCTCCATGTAACTCCTATCTATAGGGCGAGAAACATGTCAGTTGCCACCTTGGCAAACATGACATGAGCACAAAATGTTGTAGGGGATAAAACAACCTACCTTATTTATCAGAAGAAAGAAAAATCTAAGGAAATATTCAACCAAAAAATTTAAATAAGTGGCTTAGGACTAAGTATGACATAGTCTTGTCATCTTCAATTACTCTTGCATGTTAAATGTCAAGTAATGACAAGTCCATTGGTAGAAGCCTACAAAACATGATTAATAATGATAGAGCCAACGTGTCAAAGTGTTGTATTGAAAAGTATCAAGGTGACACCAAAAGGGACAAACTTTGCTCAATATGAATAGAACAAACCATTCACAAAAGAGGACCGGGCTACAAATAAAACACTGGTGAAAATGGAAGTTCCAACTCATACTACCATTCCTAGTGTTTTCATCCATCATTCCTACCAAATCAACCTACTTAGTGGAGAAAAATGGATTTAAACTAAAGTGAATTTTCTCGTAGGTACATGAGGCCCATCATGACTAGTAATACGCCCAACTTCAACTTTCCTCACACATCTAAACATTAATCTCACATGATTAAAAGTGATGGTAGTTTTTTCCAATTTATTTTCCATACAAGGATGTGACAACCCCCATAAAAATTCTTAGGCCTCTTGCACAAAATTTTAATTTCGCTGCTGGTTCTCATCGCAATATTTGTTTATAACTCCATTTGGAAGGATTTCCAGAGCATTTTATGTAGGAGTTGAGAAAATACAACTTCACAAACCCCAAAGATCACCTGGATGCAAATAACCTGTCACAAAAGAAGAGATGGAGACAAACAAGCAAGGGTTTTCTGAAAACTGAAAATGTATATATCAGAGAGAATGAGAGAATGAATTGATATGAAATACAATGGGATCAATCCTTATAAAAAGGAGATCATGCAAACCCTAATAAAACCCTAATAAGAAAAACCCTAATAGAAGCCCTAATAGGATAACATTTAATAATTAATATAATTATTAAATGTCACTTTATGCAAACTAACGTGAAATATTAAAAAGGGAATAAAGGTAACTTAATCAACATAATTAAGTTAAAACCTTTACTCTAACACCCCCCCTTAAGATGAGCAATAGTGCAACTACAAAAAAATGCAAGAAAGCAAAGGTAACTACAATGCAAGATGGCAAACATGGGTCTCAACAACTAGGCTAGATCAGGTACCCAAATACAACCAAATCTCTATAAAATGGAGAAATAGAGAAAACCTCATGGGAAAAAGCTCTACTCCAAAAATAGATGCAGAAGGCCAAAAAGAAGAGCATCAATGAAGCAGAAGAAGCTGCAAACAACTGTTGAAAGATGACTGCTATGGTGCTGAAGAACCTCCGCTGAAGATGGAAGATCCCTTCCAAGGCGAAAGAAAGGAATAATTAGCACGAACAATATAATAACCACCCCATAATGTTGAACTAGGAGAGCTTGAGAAATCCACTGAAATGATGTGTAACACGCTATAGTGTATGAGGGAGAAGAAACATCTGAAAGTGTGCAAGATAGCACCTGCAACTGAAAAAGTGGTATGCAAAACAAAGCACACATGCATGAGGCTGGAATCATATGGATCCATTGTCGTCATGGAGGGACACTCACCGAACAAAGGTGTGATGGAAAACAAAGGAAAACTACACAACCCCCAATGGTATGGATTCATTTTCGTCGTGGAGGGATACTCACCAGACAAAGATGTGATGGCAAAACAAAGGCAAACTACACAATCCCTCATGGCACTTTATAATAACAATGTAAGTACAAAATATGGCACAACCTTATGTGCAAAATCCCCAAAAATGCATGTACAATAGTGTGGCACTTTATCTCAGTGCGTTTACATAAAAGATAGCTTACATATGATGCTCAAAATGTCCAAAAAGGACAAAATGCTAGAAATACATGAAGAACAGCAAAAAAAAAAGCATCCCATGCAAACAAAAAGTTTCTAAGAGAAAATATGTCCACATAATCCACCAGAGTGTGAAAACACAAATAACTAAATAAAATATATCTGGAGTGAAATCTGGAAAAATTGCATGGATAAAACTGAAGAGCTCTGAAATACGGTTCCAACTCCGCTGAGATTACGAAAAATGGAGAAACTGATCAAAAGTTATGAGCTTGGGACTGAAAATAGCCCCTTTGTCTTCAACTGGTTGTAGAATGCACCAATAGAAGAATGAAGTGATGATACCCACACCACTGGAAAGATGAGAAAACCAGCTTTCCGACGATATCTCATTTGCTAAAAAGGATATCGTATGCCCAAGTTACGGCCTCTGGAATAAAATAGCTCCAAAGAGAGAAAAAAGCTAGCGCTGGGTTAAATTTGACGGTCATATGGCCGTCACATGAAAAACACTGGGTTAAATTTGATGGCCAAACGGCCGTCACCGTAAAAGTGCGATTGGACTAATTTTGGAAAAAAATGTTTTTTTAAATAAAAACAACAATAAAAAAAGGATTGATTTTTTATTTAAAAAATCATTAAAAAAAAAATACAATTTTTTTAATTTTCTTTTAAAAGGTTGGTGGGGGAGGCACATGGGCCCCCCCCACCCACTCATGCAGCATGTGGGCAGAGGTACTTACAGGTCCCACACCCTAACCCGTAAAAAGGCTTTTTGCCTCTTTTTTTTTGATTTTTTTGAAAGATCAAAAATTTTACAATAAATTTTTTTGCATAAATAAATTTCTGACGAAAATTTCCGAAAATAGGCAGAAAAAGAATTCCGAAAATAAAATTTACCAGGCAGGCAGACGGCCGTACGGCTGTACTGCAATTTTTTTTTTGCCTCAAATTTTGACTTTGTCCAAAATGGACGAATGAACAATCGATTTAGGGGTTTTGGACCATTGCAGATGCAATGGCAAGGTCCGTTTGAGCTGAAAATGCTTCAAAATTGCAGGTATGCCTTGGATCAAGAAAACAAACCCCAAACCCTTGAAGCTCCAAAAATATTCAAAACAAGAACAAGAAGCAGTAGGTGTGGAGTTCTGATACCATGTAGGAGTTGAAAAAATACAACTTCACAAACCCTGAAGATCACCTGCATGCAAATAACCTGTCACAAAAGAAGAGATGGAGACAAACAAGCAAGGGTTCTCTGAAAACTGAAAATGTATATATCAGAGAGAATGAGAGAATGAATTGATATGAAATAGATTGGGATCAATCCTTATAAAAGGGAGATCATGCAAACCCAAATAAAACTCTAATAGGAAAAACCCTAATAGAAGCCCTAATAGGATAACATTTAATAATTAATATAATTATTAAATGTCACTTTATGCAAACTAACGTGAAATCTTAAGAAGGGAATAAAGGTAACTTAATCAACATAATTAAGTTAAAACCTTTACTCTAAAATTTTACAACTACCCTGGATTTCTCTCTGCGAAGGTTGGTGATCTCTGGTGGAAAAATTATGAATCATTTAGTAGAAGGGAGGCATAGAAAGAATAACCATGGAGCTCAAACCCTGGAATCTTTGACTCCCAATGAAGGTGAAAGAATGGGAAAGGCCATTCAAGGGTTATTTGAACCATGAGTACCTAGATATTATGTTCAACCTGGACTCCACTAGGGTGGAAGATTGTGTATGCACTGTTCTTGGAATCCAGATAACCAACTCGGAGGCGAGCCAATCCATTATTCCCTCTCAGGTACTCTCAATTTTCTTTTCAAATTTGTATGACTTGCTCTAGTTGCTAGGGGACTTAGAAAAAATTATAGAGAAGTATGTTAAAGATATTTTCCTTGAAGATAATTCTCTTCTCAAACGAGTTCAAGAGTATGACCTACACAAAGGGAAAGGGTGTATTGGTGGAACTTTCCCTTAAAAATACTTGAAGCAGAGACATGAATTTGCATAAATTTACAAGGGTATTAAGAAGGCCTTTGAGCACAATTTTGACTGCATCCTCCTCAAAGCTATGCATAGGAATTATCACCACCTTTGCACTACCATGGACATCAATAGCAAATAGAATTATTATGCCATATATTTCCTCTGAGCGCATATAGACCACCCACTGCTTAACACTTTTCAATGTGTTTCATCTCAGACAGAGTTTGCACCACTGAAAGCCCCAGAGTTGAATGCTCCCCTTGTGTAGGGTGATTTTGAGATGATAGAGGTAGGGGAAGATGAAAGTGTAGAGGGACAAGGATAAAATTCCCTTGTCATAGAATGAATGGAGGAATAATGATAGCAACTTGGCACCATTTTAATAATGTCCAAAATTTTGCACCATTTTTTTTTAAAGCTTATAAGGGATGAGGACCTATACTCTATTTTCCCCTAAATGCTATGTTTTTGTAATGGTATTGAAACACCAAGCACTTATAAAGCTAAAAATTACCACCCTATACATACCACTACTTGCAATGCAATGTAGCATCAATAGAAACAATTACTCTATGTTTTTATAAATGAATGGTTAATGGAAAATCATATGTAACTCTTATTTACTAAAATATAATATATAGGCTATATGCCTTTTGCAAATATATATATAAAGTTAAGACAAAAAAATATATTTTAATATAATATTGTAAGACAAAATTATTGCAAATTGTAAATCAATGCACATGTGAAAAGTTAGATCATGGGAGAAAAAGCATTGACATAGATGTTGAAGAATAGAGTATAGATACTATGAAAAATAAAATTGGGAGACACTTAAGAAATAAGGTATAGTAAAAAAGAATATGCCTAATGTATTGACATAGATTCTCAATGAAAACACCCAAAAATAGAGCACATATGACATGACATATAAAGAATAATAAAAGATGTAGACACCAAATGTCTTGACATAGATGATAAATCTGAAATGTAGTTTATCTCGAACACAATGTAGATGCTAAAATTACCTGCAACACAAAAAAATAGTATGAAAATACATAAAAAACCTTCTACTCCTATAAAATAAGTTTTATATTTACTATTGACTACTAATGATAGTTGCAAGGGATAAAATCTATAAAAATTGGTTTTAGATGATAAAAAAATAGGTTAAAAGGTGGTTATGTAGATGTTGATAAGTATACAAAAATAACTGAGAGGACAAAAACCAAAAGTTATAGATAAATTAGGCTCAAATAAAAAAATAAAACCCATACAAACAAAGTGAGATGTCCATCCCATAGAGCAATGGTTAGTGAAAAGTGTTTTGACAAGTTAGATTATTGCCCAATGTCAACAAAATGAGATATTAAAATAAAACCTTTACCAATCAAGGAAGACCAAAAATAAGACACGAGGTAATAAGAAAATGCTTAGCAAACATATTGGTTAATAGAGAAAAGAGGCAAGTGACTCCTAAAAGTAGGAAAACATACGTAGGAAATAAGTAAGTGACTACAAGATGAGAAAAATACGTACGCTATGAAATGTAACATAGAGTTTGAATCCAAAGCATAGATACTTCAAACTAGAGCATAGGTGCTTTAAACTAGAGTTTCAACATTTAAAACTAGAGTGTAAACATTTCACTTGTGCATGGGTATGTGTAGGATCATGATGGGCCAAAAAGTGGCGATATGTAAGTGATATGATGGCCCATGTGGTTGACGACTTTTGTTTACCCAAAATTGATGAAACAAAAAGGGTTTTTAAAGGAGATTCTCAGATTTCCACCAATATAAATTATGCTTTAGTTTGAATTTAATAAATAATTATTATTCATTTTCTATCTGAATTACAACTAAAGTCCTTATTAATAGGCTGATTGAAAAAAATCTATAGCTTTCAAATAGTATCACATTTTTTGAATCTGAAACATGCATCACATTTTATGCTTTGCATACTATAGGATTAAAAAATTAATTAATTTCATGAATTTTTGACCAAGTTAAGGTGGCCAGACATATGATTTTTTATATTTTTTAAAATTTGTAATAAAAAAATCATAATTAATTATTTACTTGGAAAAAAATTACAAAAAATATTCATCACATCGGGACATGATTCCTCTACTTATATCTAAAATCTTATTAAACAATATTATCATTTTATTGTGTTTAGGGTGGTCAAACAGACACCTACTTCTTCTTTTTTCCCTGAAATACAAGTACTACCACATTGAAATTTCAAATTTTCACCAATAATTTAAAAAAAAAAAACCTAGTAGTTTAGAAACTACATTCTATTTGCTACAGATTCTATTCTTACATATTTTTGAAATAATATAGATAACTTATTCAAATTTTTATGTCAATTTTCCTAACTCTGATTTTCTAAATTTTTATCGCCACTTAAGGGCCTGTTTTTTCCATGATGATTCTGCACATACCCGCACACATAGTTAAACATTAGTGTCAAAAATTCTAGTGGAGATATTAATGTTTGAGCACAAATATTTAAACACAACTCCTAGATGTGGAATTCATACTTGTTACACCTCATCTCTTTGTTACTAAATTACTTGTACCTTCACGGGTAAATAGGATGATAAATATAAATCATGATTTTGATAAGTTTGATAAATAAATAAAATATTGAAATAGGTATTAATATGATATTTATATGAAGGAGTAATTATGTTTATATTGATGAAGTACAATGAAAGAATATGTATTACAATGTGAATACGTTGATGGTTTGATGATGCATATATATGTGAACAACTAAATACCATTACAAATGTGCCAAGTTGGATGTAGGTATAGGTTCACACTTCCAGAAGGGAGGGGATGTATCACTCAAGAGAAGGATTTGGTTTGGTAACCCTTAATGAACCTAACTAATATTTCACAGAATCACTTATAGTTTGGTTGAGTCAATTCAATAGCTTGGAAAAGGGTAAGTTACCTTTAGTCCTGCTTTTGCATTATTTAGGAGAAGTTATGATCTTGTTTGAGAATGTTCTTGATTTGGGTTATTTGATTGAGTCTCTTTGGTATGTGTGAGTTCTTCTTTGTGTATTTGATAAATGATAATTAGATATATAAATGAATATATATATATACATGTACGTGTGTAAAAATGATAAGCAATGCATGAGTATATCACATGTATATGGAAATTGAATACCACACATATATGAATGTATACATTCGATATAAATATATCGATTGGTGAAAATATAATTATACGTATTATAAGTATATATGAATATGCACTATCAATGAAAATATGTATGTATTGACAGTGTATAGACATATATGATAACAAACTTAATATATGTATATAAATGATATATACTTAGTTATATATATTGCAATGGAAAATAATGATTCGATAAACGTATATATATATATATATATGATATAACAATGGAGGTTATATTATATACACATATTAATAATGTATGCATATATATATATATACATCATTAGGTAATTAATACATTTTATTATCAAAAAATGATGCGATGAATATATATGTATTATATATATATATTGTTGCAAGATGGTGTGTCCCTTGGTCTCCTGTGTGTAGCACGACTCTTCGGTTTGTGACATGAATTAACCGCCTCTTGTGGATCTTATATAAATTTGGTGGTTGTATTGAGCATTAACAAGTCGATCTTTTGGTGCAATGGCAACCACCAATGTAACAATTGGTATTAGAGCCAAGGTCACAAGTTTGAACCCCTCACTTGTGTTGGGGGGTTTGTTGCAAGATGGTGTGTCCCTTGGTCACCTGTGTGTAGCACAACTCTTCAGTTTGTGACATGAATTAACCGCCTCCTGTCGATCTTATATAAATCTGGTGGTTGTATTGAACATTAACAAGTCAATCTTTTGGTGCAATGGCAACCACCAATGTAGCAATTGGTATTAGAGCCAAGGTCACAAGTTTGAACCCCTCACTTGTGTTGGGGGGTTTGTTGCGAGATGGTGTGTCCCTTCATCTTCTCTATACAACATGACACTTGGGTTTGTGAAATGGCTTAACTGCCTCCTATGGATCTTATATCAATCTGGTGGTTGTATCGGGCATTAAGAAATCAATCTTTTGGTGCAACAACAACCACCAATGTAACATATATAAAATATGATTTGCATTCTAAAATATTCACCTAGGTAGCATGGCATGAACCATATAATGGAAATGGATTTTCTTTATAATTAGAAACATAATGTTATGAGTAAAATGCATGAGAGGCAATAAAATATTAAACACCTAGCATAGCAAGTAACGAGAGTTTAGAAGAAAATTAAATTGGTTTGTTGCATTTAAATTATCATGCCTTTCTTCCTTATGCCACATAGAGTAAATGCATTATTCAATATATGCATTACTTGATAACACTGATTATTAAGGGCATGATATGTATAATATATATTTATCACTAGTTTATACACTTAAGTGCCTATTACATTAAACACATTACACATGTATATTGTGGAGCACATGAATATAAGTATAGCACATAGTTCTAAGGCTGTGCAAAGTATTTAAAAGCTAATACTTGAGGAATATGAGCAAGACCAAGTCAAATGAATATAAGATATTCATAATCTACAATGATTCAAAAGGAACATTGAATTAGTCTTTTAAATAGAAAACCAAAATAATAGGAAACATGGTGAATTGGAGGCACCAAAGTAAGAATGGTGCAAGTCGACTAGCAGTTTTGAACCTGCAATCAATTCAAGCATATGGAAATATGAATTGGTCAAGGATGTAGTTGGCCAAATAAGTCGACCTGTAGGAGACCATTACCTTTCTTTTCTTAAATTATTTCTTTCTGTCATGAGGAATGAGGTGAATCTTTCCATGGCTGTGTATGTGTTGATAAGCATCGAATTTTTTTGCCACCTTTGTTTGTTTGCCGAGTCAAGCTATTGAGCTGAGAAGTGTTTGTTTGAGTAGCTTGTTTGTAAGAAGAAAAGGCTCATCTTGTTGTATAAATAGAGGAGAGGTTTTCCTCATTTGGATACACATTCACTTGCATTATGTTATTTTTATCTGAGAGATTCATTTTTTTGAGCTGAGAGAAGCTGTAAGGCAAGTAGTGTGAGAGTCATTGTAAGTAATTTTTTGAAGAGGGGATTAAGAAGTGGAAAGAGTTGCAAGTTGATTCTTAAATGAGATTTAGCTAAGGAACCAAATGGTCAACTAGAGTATAGAGTTTAACATGCTAGTATTTAAACCTTTTTCTTTTATGAAGGAAAGGTTAAGGGTCTGTGCAGGATCATCATGGAAAAAACAGGCCCTTAAGTGGCAATAAAATTTAGAAAATTAGAGTTACGCAACTTGACGTAAAAATTTGAATAAGTTATCTATATTATTTCAAAAATATGTAAGAATAGAATTTGTAGAAAATTGAATTTAGTTTCTAAAATACTAGGTTTATTTTTTTTTATAAAAAATCTATTTGGTGAAAATTTGAAATTTCAGTGCAGTAGTACTTAAATTTCAAGAAAAAAATGAGAAGTAGGTGTTTGTCTAACCATCCTAACCACAATAAAATGATAATATTTTTTTATAATATTTTAGATATAAGTAGGGGACTCATATCCCGATGTGATGCATATTTTTTTGTAATTTTTTTCCAAGTAAATAATTAATTATTATTTATTTATTACAAATATCAGAAAATATAAAAACTCGTATGTCTAACCACCTTAACTTGGCCAAAACTTCATGAAATTCATTTTTTAAAATTTTAATCCTATAGTATGCAAAGCATAGAATGCGACGCATGTTTTAGATTCAAAAAATTTGATACCGTTTGAAAGTTTTAGATGTTTTTCAATGAGCCTATCAATCAAGAATTTAGTCATAATTCAAATAGAAAATGAATAATAATTATTTATTAAATTAAAATTAAAGCATAATTTATATTGGTGGAAAGCTGAGAATCTCCTTTAAAAACCCTTTTCGTTTCATCAATTTTGGGTATAAAAAAATCGTCAGCCACATGGGCCATCATATCACTTATATATCACCACTTTTTGGCCCATCATGATCCTGCACATACCCTTAAATAGTTTTTAATTACTATGTTGAATGGAATGATTTTGAGTATATGTGATGCTTTTCATACTTGCATGGTCTTGTTTGTTAGTTTCTTAAGAAACCTATCTTCTAGGTTAATAGTTTATATGCCCTATATGGGAGTTTAGATGATGATATTTCTATGCACATATAGTCAACACTATACGTATAAAGAACATGAAATGTATCAGTCTCATGAGGTGAATTGACACTGTTAGCTTATAATGATAGGACACCTTGGGATCATAAGGTTTAACAATACAATAGTAGTTTTAATATGAAATATATGATAGGATATGACAACATAATTTTTGCCTATACTTAAATGATCATTTGATCATTACTTTATTATTGACTGAAACCCAAGGTTGAGAATAGTCTATTTGTGTCAAGAATTTTACTTAATTTTTTATTTATTTTTTATTGGTAAACGCTTTTGACTAGAGCTATGAACCAGTGAGGCCACATTTGGGGGGCCTCATACTCATCAATTTTTCCTCCTCGGGCCTTTTTTCTTTCACACTGAAACATTGTGCATGATGGTTCTCCAACAATTCCCATCAACAACTGTCAATGGGTGAGTCGGTTGTGCATCTAGCTCCTGATTTGAACACTTGACCACCATGTCTCTCCCTTGCTCCATCCCCCCTCCTTCCTTCAATGCCCCTCCCACCTCCTCCTCTTCTTCCTTCTTCATCACCCCTTCCTTCCTACCTTCTTCCTCCTTTTCTGCTTCCCATCTCTGCAAACCTTCCTATCTTCATCACAACCCTTTCTCTATTTTCTTCACCTTCCTTCCTACCACCTCCTTCCTCCTCCTTCTTCCCTTCTCCTCAGGCCTCCCTTACTCCATCACCCCTGCTTCCTCATTTCTCCTTCGTCCTCCTTCCTTCGTCCATTTTTTCTGCTGCTTCCCTTCCCGCCACCCCGTACACCATACTCCGTCGCTTCCTCATCCTCCCCTAAACTCCTGGCTCTTCCCTCAATCACCAGCCTCTCCATGCCTCCCCAGCCAATGCATGACTTCCAACGCTACCTATAACCATTGGCACTATCATGCGTACTCCCCCTTCACTGTTGAACGGTCATCTCCAATATCCTTCAGTCCCACCAGTAGATCCTTGGTCTACCTTTTCACTAGTAGCCTTCCAAACCTTTGCAATGCATCACGGTGATACTTGAACACCAAATCACCGTATCAACATGTTGTTGCAACTATCATTGCACTGCGGGGTGAACCCAACGTTTACTTGATTATTGACTGAAACCCTAGGTTAAGATTAATCTACTAGATTGGGTTGTTTATTTGATATTTTCTTGAAGTACATAGGTTGAGAACAACCTACATGATTGGATTGATCATTGATTGTTGATTTTAGTTTAGGATTAAGGTACAACATGGTTGAGTGTAACCAATGTGATTAAGTTGGTCACTTGAGTTTGTGAATTACTATTTGGTTGGAGCCATAGGTGGATTACCCTATTGAGTTGGAATTGTTACTTGATTGAATATTTTACATTATTGACTTGAAGTCATTTAATTGATGAAAATCTAATTTTTGAATAATCTTTTATTACACTCTTGAATAGAGTCCTTTGTTATTGAGACTATACTTTTGAATGATTCATTTATTGATATGATTACTCTTTCATTGAGGTCATTTGATATTATGATTATACTCTTGATGAGAATCATTTATCATTGTGATATATCCCTAAATGGAGTCATGTATTGATGAGTATTTATGATAAGATAAAGCTTATGTATCTATACTTTAAATTATTGGATATTTCAATCATAAGGAGTTCATATAGGCTATTCTTGGGATTAGACTATCTAATGAAGGGGATAGCTTATGCATGTGAATACTTAGGATAAGTATCCTTGTGAATTAGAAAATGGAATAGGTTGTTTTTGGGGTTAAAGATTACCTGTGGAAGGAAATTATCCATGCATAGTATATTAAATGGTCAAAATCCAAACTGAGCTAGGATAGTGTAGACATGAAAAATATATGATTTGATCTGACACACTGGATCCTAATTTACTAACACCATTTCATCCTGAATCATCTCCTTGGATGGTCATTTAATCAAATAGTATGTATTTGATTAAATTAATCACTCTTCATCTCTTAATTAAATAAATCACTTAAGTTGTAATCCCCCTTTTAATTAAATAAATCATTTTATTTAATTAATCCCTAAATTCATCTCATTTAAATAAAATAAATATTTATTTGGTTTAAATCCAACATCATCCTTCTTTAATTAAATAAATCAATCTTTATTTAATTAAATCTAAAATCATTATTCCTCTCAACTTTGATTTATTTAAATCCTAAAATCTAAGTCAAAATGGTCAAATCAGCTAATCCCCCTCTTAATTAATCAAATCCTAATTAATGCTAATCCTAATCACTCTAATCCTCTAGATATTGTAACTTGCATAATAAATCAATTTATTTGATTTATTAATTCATGAATTTCCATTCAAAAGGGCATCTTTTGTGGAATATTCTTCCAATTCAAAAATCCCTCCAAAAGGGGATGGGTACTTCCCACAAGGCATTTAAGGCCTCTTACATGTCCTTGGCCTTGAGCCAAGTGACATTAAATCCATTTATTTCTCCCTCCAACATGTCACATTCAAATTTCAAATTTGAATCTCATATACTTTATCATGCACATTGACCAAAATGTGCACAACCTTCAACCATTCACATCTTGACAAGTGGCACTTAGCTATTAGATGTTGAATGATCACACATTTCTCAATTTCACTCTCTTTTATAATTTTGAAATCTATAAATGAGACTCTTCCTCTCATTCTGTCATCCACAATCTAGAGCAAAGTTACTCTCCTCACATTGAGAGCTAATTTTATCCATTACCATCACCATAGCTAGGTTATTGCAGGTTCTTATTAAGAACTCATCTTGTTCCTCATCAACAAAGTGGATCAATTTACAAATTATCACAAAGCTTACAAAGGCGTTGGCAAAGCGCCGATTTCGACACACCAATTGACACCAATTCCCCCATGGGATCAAGAGTTTGCATGCTCAATTAGGATTCCTTTAGATTTTCATTTTTTGTTCTTGTTTTTCCCTATTTTGAGAATAGTAAATGGATTTCATGGGGAATCCTTGTTTTATCTTGCATATGAGCCTAAATATGTGTTTGTTTGTTGTGTTTGTGCAGGAATAGGATTGGGGTTCACAGATAGTGCATGTGAATAGGATGATTTACTTTGGCCAAAGTAGTGTAATTTTCCATTGGTTGCACTACCAGTTCACTATGTTCTTTTTATGCATGCTAGTTTAGGATTATAGTTAGTATAAAAGTCTTTGTTATGTAGGATATAACACTAAGCTCAGGAAGGTTATTGTTATGAGGTTACCATACAAAAATATCCATCGAAGGGTAGGTCCATCTTACCATATGTGGTAGATGTGCTGCAAGGGACCACATTAAGTCCGTGGTTGGAAAAAAAGAGCTTGACTGATGCTTCTCCTCATTAGTTAGCGGTTGAGGTTTGGGGATGTTTAAGCTATTATTGGGGTCAACTAGAATGTATGCAACAATGCAGTGACATCAAGACCAATTTGTATATCTATTGCCAATAAAGCTCAGAAGAGCCATGTATGAATCTTTGTATCCATTATGTGGAAGTTTATGAAATGTGACATGTTATATTGAAATCAATACTTTGGAAAGATTGTAAAATTTTGTTGAATGAAATGAGAAAGTTGAATTATTGCTATATCATAATGTAAGGAAATGTAAGTTTGAGATAGTGTTTGTTTCAAATGTGCATGATATATTTTTTTTAAAGAAAGTTTTTTTTATTGCTATGTGATGACATCGTGAATAATTTCACTTGGGATTAAAACATTTAAAATTATTTGGAGTAGAACAATGAGCATGCTACATGTGGTATCAAAACTACTATGTTCAACTCTAGAAGCTATTATCTCATTATGCAAGAGATGCATAAACCGTATTAGAAGATAATGGTTGAAAAGTTATTATGCCAAGATGGCAAGAGGAAAAGAACAAAGTGGAAATAGAAAGGGAAGTTGAGATTCTTGAAAATTTGTTAAAATATGGGACTAGGAAAGAATCATCCCTGGAGTTGAAAACTCCTAAACCAACAACTCAATATGATACACCTTTGTATTGCAAAAAATTATGCAACCAAGTTGGATAGGAAGGTAATGGAGGTTTACCGATGGGTACCTTCATTCTACGATGTTTTTTGAATGAATCTAAGGGATAAGAATAATTGAGATAACCCCCTTATTGATAGCAATTAGTAGTTGAAAAGAGTCAAGTAATTTGGATTGAGTGAGGATATTATGAGTCTATGAGTATGCTTTATTGGAAAGAACTAATGGATAGCATAAACTGGAAACTTCTGTCAAAGAAGGAAGTCAACGTTTTGAGAATCAAAATGAACTATAGAGGTAAAAAGAGGCCGGATAAACCCTTCAAAAACATGATTCGATACAAGGTTAATATCTTGCAATTATAATTGGAGTCAAGAGATAAATTTGATACCTTTGAATGAAGGTTAGAGACCAGATTGGTCAGGAAAAGAAGCAACCGTCAAAGAATAAGAAGGTGACATGATTCCACCAACTGAAATAGGAAAGATCAATTTGTAGATTCTAATTTAAAAGGGGGAAAGAAGACACAAAACCCTAGAATTTCTAAAGTTATGAGAAAATAAAGTTACCAAGAATTGGTAAAAATCACTTGGAAAGATATTGTTATTTGGGAACTAAAATGTGAATTAGATTAAATCCGACAAAGCCTTGGTTAAGAGCATATTTTGTTTGAAGAGTGAATAGAACTTACCAACTTGTCAATGAAAGTAAATTTATGTTAGATCTTTAAATGATCATTTTGAGGATGTTGCAATGAGAAAATTGAATATGGTTAAAAGGTCATTCATAAACATAGGGAGAAGAATTGGAATGAAAAACTAGATTACCTCCTTTCTATTAAAGTTGTTGATTATTAATTAGAACTCATTACTAGGGATCCAACTATTGAATCTAAGAGAATAGAAGGTGATTATAAAACCTTTTTTGGAAACAAAATTATGTACACGGTATACCTAGTAAGGGTAAGTAAACTGGATAACAACCATTCAAATATGAAGAGAAAATAATAAAGAATGTTAAATCAATTCAACCAATTTGAAGAGAATGGATGATTGTTATGAGATAAACTATTAGGATGATCTAATATTATGGAAACACTAAGGAGCGAAGAAGGAGAGTAGATAGATTTGGATAAAGTACCCCATACAATGAAGTAAATTGAGGTATTTCCAATATGAAAGAAATTTTGACTTCTTCGTAGGTCATGATTCAACTGAAGTCTTGTCCTTAAATAATCACAAGATTGGAAAGGATAAAATACAAGATATTGGAACTACTAGTGAAAGGTAGTGGAAGGTCAAGGAAAATGACCAATGAGAAGGAAATATTTACAACAGAACTCTATACATAATTAATTTGGAAGATCAATTTTTATTTTCATTGATACCTTAGAAATGGATAGGCAATATGCTTGGTCATGAGAGGAAAAATTATCACCTATGAAATTGGAAAGGGAAGAATTATAAATTCATGAACTTGAGTTATCAAGGAATGAACATGCTTGGTAACTAAGTAGTAATAATTGCTGATATATTTTGAATTATAATATTGAGTCAGTATGATCAAATGAGAATTATTACTTGAACTTGTATAAATGCTCATCAAAAGAAATAGATTGAGCTAAAAATTGGATTATAACTTGGAAATGATTAAAGGACGAAAGAAATCCAAAATATGGATGTCTCAATAGAAAGGCGGTTAGCTCCACCTTCAACATTTAAATATTATATTTTGAGAACCAAATATGGCATAAGTACATAAAATAGGTTTCACTTAGTTGAGATGGACTAATGTGAACCAGAGAAGGAACCTATGTACCTAAAATTTTGGAAGATTAAAGAATGTATGAGGAAAATTGATGTCTTACTCAAGTACACAAGGGAATGAAAAAATATTTTGGATGAGGAACCACCATAATCTAGAAGGGGATAGAGTATAATTATGCTAGATATGTAGCAAGTTGATGTCTAGAATGCCAAGGATGATGATAGGATGTCATCATCGGTAGGGATTGTATACTCCCATTGAATTCAAGAGGGGAAGTGGTAGATCACAAGAATTATTTAATCTTTCTATGTCAATAGAACTGACATAATGTTATGGTGGATAGTCTCACCAAGGTAACCAATTTTGATTGGGAAATTTGATTTATAGGATATTAGTCCTAAACAACATTTTGTGTAAAGCAGTTGCTTAATATTCCTGGGAAGGTTATCTCAGAATAACACACACAAGTGACATTGGGTTTTGTGTACAACCATGATCATCTTATGAGAAATCAATAGAATGAATGGTCCATATATTATTTAGATTAGCCAATTAGGAAAAAGGGATAAACCAAATCTTGGAGGATTTGTAGAATACTTATATTACAATAAAACTTCTATCATTGAAATTTAATTCCTGATATGGGAAAAAGGGTTTAATTTCTATAAAGTTGGGATAAGCGAGGGAATAGGATTAACCTTAGACTAGAAAGGTTGTCAAATTGGAATAAGAGATTGAAATGATCAGAGAAAAATTGTTGATACAAATATTTAAATAAGAAGTTGTATCATTATGGTCAAAATTTATAGGTGTCTAAGGGTAATATTATACTCAAGATGGACAGTAGTAAAGGGTAGTACTATTAATCTTAGGGAAATTTTTTAAGTTATTGAAAAACAATCTTGGATTTTGAGTTATTTGATGGTGTAAGAACCAAAAGAAAGGATGGGACCCATGGTGTAGTGCACAATGCACCAACATTTATTTTCTACTTGGATTACACTAAGGATAATTGTATTAGCCAAGGAGAATGTGTTTTTCTAGTCACTATGGTATAACTGTCAAATAGAATATAATTATTATTATACTTATGACGTACATATGAGTTAATATAACTATGATATATAGATATTTAAAGGGAAATTATGCATAAAGAACATAATTTATCACAATATGTTAGCACAATCACTCAGTGAAAGGTCCAGGAAGGACAAGATTGCAAGAGGTCATGCTATGAGGGAAGGTTAGATGAGAATATACTTATTTCCTATCTAATTTGGGAAATGGAAAACCTTTATTTGACTTTATCTATATTTTTTGAATTTTAAATCATCAAGGACGATGATTCTCAAGGGGGGAAGTATCTTACACCTCATCTCTTTTTTACTGAGTTGCTTCTATCTTCATGGGTAAATAGGATGATGAATGTAAATCATGATTTTGATATGTTTGATAAATAAATGAAATACTGAAATAGGTATTAATATGATATTTCTCTGAAGGAGTAATTATGTTTATATTGATAAAGTAGAATGAAAGAATATGTATTAAAATGTGAATGCATTGATGCTTTGATGATGCATATATATATGTGAACAACTAACTACCATTGCAAATGTGCCAAGCTAGTAGACCACGATAGTAGTTTGATATTTCTATGTCAATAGAACTGGCATAATGTTATGGTGGATAGACTCACCAAGGTAATCAATTTTGATTGGGAAATTTGATTTATAGGATTATTCCTAAACAACATATTGCGTAAAGTAGTTTCTTAATATTCCTGAGAAGGTTATCTCAGAATGAGACACACAAGTGACATTGGGTTTTTTGTAAACCATGATCATCTTATGAGAATTCAATGGAATGAATGCTTAATATATTATTTTAGATTTGCCAATTAGGAAAAAGGGATAAACCAAATCTTGGAGGATTTGTAGAATACTTATATTACAATAAAACTTCTATCATTGAAATTTAATTCCTGATATGGGAAAAGGGTTGAATCTCTATAAAGCTAGGATAAGCTATGGAATAGAATTAACCTTACACTAGAAAGGTTGTCAAATTGGAATAAGAGATTGAAATGATTAGAGAAACTTTGTTCATTCAAATCTTGAAATAAGAAGTTGTATCATTATGCTCAAGATGGACATTAGTCAAGGGTAGTACTATTAAGGTTAAGGAAATTGTTTGATTTAGTGACAAATGGTCTTGGCTTTTGAGTTATCCGATGGTGTAAGAACCAAAAGAAAGGATGGGACCCACATCGTAGTGCACAATGCACCAACATTTATTTTCTACTTGGATTACACTAAGGATAATTGTATTAGCCAAGGAGAGTGTGGTTTTCCAGTCACTATGGTATAGCTATCAAATAGAATATAGTTATTATTGTACTTATGACGTACATGTATGAGTTAATATAACTATGATATATAGTTATTTAAAGGGAAAGTATGTGTAAAGAACACAAATTATCACAATATGTTAGCACAAACACTTGGTGCAAGGTCCAGGAAGGACAAGATTGCAAGAGGTCATGCTATGAGGGAAGGTTAGATGAGAATATACTTATTTCCTGTCTAATTTGGAAAATGGAAAACCTTTATTTGACTTTATCTATATGTTTATAATTTTAAATCATCAAGGACGATGATTCTCAAGGGGGGAAGTATGTTACACCTCGTCTCTTTTTTATTGAGTTACTTCTACCTTCACCAGTAAATGGGACATTCTGATTAATGTAAATCATGATTTTGATGTGTTTGATAAATAAATGAAATACTAATATAGGCATTAATATGATATTTCTCTAAAGGAGTAATTATGTCTATATTGATGAAGTATAATGAAATAATGTGTTACAATCTAAATATTTTTATGCTTTGATGATGCATATTTATATGTGAAGAACTAAATACCATTAAAAATATGTCAAGTTGGATGCAGGTATAGGTTCACACCTTCGAAAGGGAGGGGAAGTATCAGTCAAGAAAAGGATTTGGTTTGGTAACCCTTAATGAACCTAACTGAGCTTTCACACACTCACTTATAGTTTGGTCAAGTTGAGTCAATAGCTTGGAAAAGGGTAAGTTACAAGTTAGTCTTACTTGTGCATCATTTTGGAGAATTTATGATCTTGTTTGAGAATTTTCTTGATTTGGGTTATTTGATTGAGTCTCTTTAGTATGTGTGAGTTCTTTTTTGTGTATTTTCTAAATGATAAATAGATATACAATGAATATATATATACATATATACATGTATGTGTGTAAAAATGATAGCCCATGCATGTGTATATCACATGTATTGGTAATATACCACAAATATATGAATGTATACATTCTATAAACATATATATATCAATTGGTGAAAATGATGCAGGGGCATCTAGAAGATTCAAAGAATATTCAGCTACAAAAAATTTCGGTGATGCAATGAAGTTCAGTATGATGGCTACCTCAGTATATTGAGGATGATAAGTTGTGGATTAAAGGTTTTGTTGACAAGTATCTCTAGTTTACCCAATAGAAGTGTGAAAGTTTTCCATGAAGATTTGATCAAGTAATGAGTATATGTGTTCTAATAGTTGTTTAGTTGCTTTAGTTGGTGTTCTTGAAAGAAGAGGACGTGATTCAAGTAATTTGAGTTGTTGTGGATGTTTCAATGGTGATTCATAGATGTTTCTAGATCATGATATATCTGTGTTGATGGTTTGTATTGATTGTTGTGCTCGCAATTGGTGATTTTCTTTGGGGAGTTCATGTTTTCATGTTCTTGGTTGACAGGGTGATTGCAGTGTGTTGTGGATCTTTGAGGCTAATTGTTTAAGGTATTTCATGTTTGAGGCATGTTTCTTTGGGTCCCTACTATGTTTGGGCCGACATTGGTTGATTCACATTGATAATTTCTTATTGATTTGGGCTGATAGTTTGTATACATTTTATATTTTGTTGGGTCAATATGTAGTTGATGTTATCCTTAGATGTAGATATATATGATCAATTGTTTTGAGGAGATTGGGAAGGCTGAACAAAGAAGGAAGAAGGAAGAAGGAAGAGGGTGTGAGATGTGCAAGTCCTATGTGCGAATAGTGTTCTAATCTTTTGAAGGAAGAAATGAGGTGTGAAGGACAGTAGTCATGAAGAATAGTGATGAGATGTTTTGATCCAGTAAGATCACAGAGCAGAGAAATCTTGGAGTAGACGGACGATTCGATGGAAGATTGTTATTATATGAATTGTTTGTAATTCTTGGGCTATGACCTAGCATCTGTAAAGCCTGAGTGGCATATGTAATGTGTTTTGAGATCATATTATAGTGAGGAGTGAAATTTGAAGGCTGGGTTTTTCCCTTTGAGGGTTTTTCGAGGATAATTCTTGTGTCATATGTTCTTGCATATCTGTTATCTTCATGTTGATTATTTGTTAGCTTCTGTTGCATATCTATAAGATCTGAGTGTTAGTTGTTTAGGTTGTGAGGTGGGACAGTCCCTCACCAAACCCTCCTACCTTGGAATACGTCAATTAGTATCAGAGCTGGTTGAAGAGTCGGTTGTGAATCTATTGGATGGTTGCATATCTATTTTAGAGTTGGTTGTAGAGCAGGTTGAAGATCTAGTTGTGAATTTGTTGCAAAATGGGGAATATTGGGAAAAGAAAAAAGAAGGAAACAAAGAACCTGATATGTGAAAGGGATACTTTGGAGGAAGAATTGTGTGAACTCAAGAAGTGTAATTCAGAATTGATGGAGAGAATGAAAGAACTAGGAGAAGACAAGTGTGATGCTCTTGAAGAAGAACTGAAAAATGTAAGAAGGAGAAATGAAGAACTGAAAGTAGAGTTGGATAAGTTTGAGGATATTAAAGAGGAAATAGAAGAAGGAATCAAGTTGTTTAAGAAGTTGGAAAAGAGGAGTAGATATCTGGAGGAAAGTTTGAAAGAGTTGAACAAGGAGAAGAGTTTGTAGAAGAAGGAAATATCTAACTTGAAGGAATATACTAACTAGTTGGAGAAGGAGAATGAGAATCCGAGATCTAAATATGAAGTGTGTAATGCTTCTTGTGATACTGATGATTTATGTGATGTTGCATAAACTTCTTTAGAAAATGGGATTGAAGATGAAAGTACGACTAAGCCTGTAATTTTTGGAGATGGTATTGGTTTGAAAATCATGTAGAGAATGGGATACCAAGGAAAAGGATTGGGAAAGCATCAACAAGGAATAAAAAAACCTATTGTACCGATAAGGAGAGAAAGAAGTGAAGGCCTTGGATATGACAGAGGTAAGGATGTTGCTACAAGTTCAAAAAAATCGAATTAGGGAAGAAAGTATGTATTTTCAACATTGTAATAGGAATGGGCATGAAAAGGAATTGTGTTAGGATCTATATCCTTTTAAGTTTTGTGGACTAAGGAATCATTCTGAGAAGATGTGTTGGAATAAAATGAGACGGAGAAAGCCTAGGACAAATTGTATACAAATGAGTTATGGATGGATTGATGGATCAAAATGAAAGTATGTTTCTCATAAGTTAAGAAGGTTTTATAGATTGAAGCATTCATGTGTTGAGGGAAAGGAAGGATCAAGATACAAAGAAAGAGGAGATTATGTAGAGTAGAAGAAGGATAGTTATTCAAACTATAGAGGGACAGGTGACAGGAGTCATAATACTTATCACAATGAATGGTACTAGAGGAGTGAAAGAAGATTTTCTAGAGAAGGGACCTATTTTCAAGTTTGGAGGAAGAAAGAATCAAACACTAAATTTCATCAAGAACCTAATACCAGAGAAGCTAATGAAAGAGTAGCAGTAAAGGATGCAAAGATAGTTTGTGCAGATGAAAAAGAACATGTTGATACAAAATTAATTTATGCAGATGAAGGGGAACCTTTTGAATAATTAGAGTAGATAGTGGAACTAGAAGAAGAAAGGATCTTAAGGAGACTTGTGAACAGAGTGAATCGGTGTAAAGAATAGCTAGAAAGGGGAGTCTACATTGCAGAGATAGAGAATAGTATAGAAAAAATATATACAGAGAAGAAAATATAACATTTTGAGGTGTGCAAAGGAAATGCAAAGATCAAAAAGTGTTGTAGAGGAAATTTAGAAATGGTATTGATGGATCAAGGAAGTCATATGATTATTCTGGAGGATCCAAGTATGTGTTAAATTTTAATTTATGGAAGTAGACAATGATCTTGAGGCAACTTGCAAGGTAGGATTTCTCAGACCATTGACCATTGAGGCAGTGCAAGGCTTGCAGGTAGATCGCTGAATCAAAATTTAGACTTGAGGCAATTTTGCAGGGTAGACTTGAACAAATCGCCGACCATGACGCAGTTGCAAGTACCTATGAACAGATCACTCAACCAATTCTAAGAGACAACGCTCATTTTGACATAACTTAGCCCAAAGTGAAGAGGCTCACTTTTTAGATAACCTCGAGAGTCTGATGCAGGGGCATCCAGAAGATTCAAAGAACATTCATTTACAAAGGTTTTCGATGATGCAGTGAAGCTCAATATGATGGATAGCTTAGTATATTGAGGATTATAAGTTGTAGATTGAAGGGTTTGTTGAAATGTATCTCTATTTTACCCACCGAAAGTTTGAAAGGTTCACATGAAGATTTGATCAAGTAACGAGTATTTGTGTTTTGGTAGTTGTTCGGTTGCTTTAGTTGGTGTTCTCAAAAGAAGAGGATGTGATTCAAGTAACTTGACTTGTTTTCCATGTTTTAGTGGTGAATTGTAGATGTTTCTAGATCATGATCTATCTATGTTGATGGTTCGCATTGATTTTTGTGCTCGTGATTGGTGATTTTCTTTGGGGAGTTCATGTTTTCATGTTCTTGGCTGACAAGGTGATTGTAGCGTGTTGTGGATATTTGAGGCTAATTTTTTAAGGTGTTTCATGTTCGAGGCATGTTTCTTCGGGTCCCTACTATGTTTGGGCCGACATTGGTTTATTCGCATTGATAATTGCTTATTGATTTGGGTCGATAGTTTGTATAAATTTTATATTTTGTTGGGCTAACATGTAGTTGATGTTATCCTTAGAGGCAAATATATATGATTGATTTTTTTGATGAGATTGGGATGGAAGAAGGCATAAGGAAGAAGGAAAATGGTGTGAGATGTGCGAGTCCTATGTGTGAATAGTGTTCTAATCTTTTGAAGGCATAAATGAAGTGTGAAGAACAATAGTCATGAAGCACAGTGATGAAATGTTTTGATCCGGTAAGATCACAGAGCAGAGAAATCTTGGAGTAGAAGGAAGAGTTGATGGAAGATTGTTATTATATGAATTGTTTGTAATTCCTGGGCTGCGGCCTAGCATCGATAAAGCCTGAGTGGCATATGTAATGTGTTTTGAGATCATATTATAATGAGGAGTGAACTTTGAAGGATGGGTTTTTCCCTTTGAGGGTTTTCCCAGGATAATTCTTGTGTCATGTGTTCTTGCATATCTATTATCTTCTTGTTAATTATTTGTTAGCTTTCGTTGCATATCTATAAGATCTTAGTGTTAGTCGTTTAAGCTGTGAGGTGGGATAGTCCCTCACCAGACCCTCCTACCTTAAAGTGCATCAAAAAATGTAAATTTTATACATATTATATGTATATATGAATGTGCACTATCAATTAAAATATGTATGTATGGATAGTGTATAGACATATATGATGACATACTTAATACATCTATATAAATGATATATACTTAGCTATATACATTTTAATGGAAAATAATGATTCGATAAACATACACACACACATATATATATGATATAACAATGTATGTATATAAATATACATTGTTAGGTAACTAAAACATTTTATTATCAAACAATGATTCGATGAATATATATATATATATATAATATGATTTACATTCTAAAATATTCACTGAGGTAACATGGTGTGAACCATATAATGGAAATGGTTTTTTTTTATAATAAGCAACATAATATTATGATTAAAACACATATGAGAGGCAATAAAATATAAAACACCTAACATAGCATGTAATGGGAGTTTGGAAGAAAAAAAGTCATTTGCTGCATTTAAATTGTCACACCTTTCTTCCTTAGGTTGGATAGAGTAATTGAATTGTTTGATATATCCATTACTTGATAATATTGATTACTGAGTGCATGATATGTAAAATATATTTAGCGTCGGTTTATACACTTAAGCACATATTACATGAAGCACATTACACATGTATATTGTGGAGAACATGAATATAAGTATAGCAGATAGTTCTAAGGCTGTGCAAAGTATTTAAAATATAATACATGAGGAATATGAGCAAGACTATTTCAAATGAATATAATACATTGATAATCTAGAACGATTCAAAAGGAACGTTGACTTAGTCTTTTAAACAAAAACCCAAAAGAATAGGGAACATGGTGAATTGGTGGCACCAAAGTAAGAACGGTGTAGTCGATTAGAAGTCTTGAACCTACAACAAATTCAAGCTATAACTAAGGTAAAAATCTAGGTTAGCATAAAAAAAAATACATAAAATAAACCCTAGCAAAATAATGAAGCACAAAGGAGGAAAATAGCATAAACAAAAGAATATTTTCACCAAACAGCCTGCATGCCCTCCATGATTAACCTTCATTTCCCTTCTCCATTTGTTGTAAAATGATATTTTCCCTAAGATTTTAAGGAGCAACTAAGACCTATGACAAAGACTCAAGCAAATATTGAAGGATTTTACTCTAAATTGCAAGTTTACTCAACAATTTGCAAGCATGAAGTGTATCTCCAAATGAGACAAGGTTGTAAGATTTTAAGAGATTGTACGATTGTCCAAATGAGGCTATCAAAGCAGTTTTTAAAGACTTTCCATTTTTGGACGAATGGCCAAGATTGAAAGTTGACAAAAACCTAAGATCAAAGGCTAAAATTGCATGTGACAACTAGCAATTAGGGTTACGAAAACCTTAGATTAAAATTTAAAATGAAGGGCTTAGATTTTATTTTGTGAAAATCAAATAAAAGGTCAAGAATGCATGTGACAAGAAGATATTGGGCACAGAAAAAGAGGTTGGGGAGAATCAAACAAGAAATTAAAATTATTTGATTTAAGAGGTGATGTTGACCTTTTGAATTAAAAATTAATTTAATTCAAAAGTGGTGGGGTCATATGATAGTGAATAATTATTTCAAATTATTTACTTGGTGGGAAAATAGAAAGTGGGAAATTTAAATAAATGACTTTATTTAAATTTAGGGGAAAAGTCAATAAGATAATTAAATAATTAATAATAATTATTTAATAGTGGAGAAAATGGACAAGATGGACAATAATCAGATAAATCATAGGAATTTATTTAATTATAAGAAGATATAAGGAATTAGTGACACATTTAAATAAATAAATAGAATTTATTTATTTAAATAATTAAGAGGAAATAATAGATAAATGATAATCAAATAAATTTAGGAATGTCAATGGGCCCTTGGTCTACTGGTGACGTTGAAAGGTTCAGAATGAGCCCACCAGGGATCAAGTCTTGCTGAGTGCAAGGCTTCGACATCATAAGGGATGAGGCCAAGATCGTGCCCTGGGCGAATTTGGTGGCGTGGATGCCCCTCAGTCCTTGGCTCTAAGCTGAAGAGGTGCACGTGTGGGCCCGTATCAGGTTCCTAAATCATTTATGTGGGGGCCTTCACTGGTTGGCAGCTCACAGGCTTCATGCCTCTGTTGGACTGCCTCACATGTCTGAAACCTCCATCAAAATAAATAAATAAATTTAGGAATTTATTTAATTATAAAGAGACATAAAAAATTAGCAACATATTTAAATAAAATAAATGTAATTTATTTATTTAAATAGTCAGGAGGAATAAAAGATATGAATTAATTAAATAATTAAGAATTATCTAATTAATAGTTCAATTTGGACCAAAGGACATAATTAAATATTTTAATTATGTTGAGAAGAAATATGAAAGGAATAAAGTTTGCAAGCCTAGGTCAATTTTTTGTTTCTACATTTTGCCCCTCTTTGTCATAATGCAGTTTATCGCATTGTGACAAAGAAATTTCAGTTCAGGATATGCCCCAATGAAGGTACAAAGTTTCTATGCTCCCTCGGGAAAATTTGTGAATTTTGGTGAGGTGTCAGAAAATTTTGGAAAGTGTCCAGATAAGTCAATTTGATGACCAAAATAATAATGATGTAGTTGGTTTCGAATTTCGGCAAGTTTAAAGCAGTCAAAAAGGGTGTCTGAAAGTGGGAAATAGTATGGCTAGTTATTGTAAACCCTAGAGGAAACCCTCATTTCCCCCCTATACATAAGCTTGAGGAGGGTAAAAAGGTAATTCATTTTCACCATTGTCCATAGGAGATTCAGAGCTCCGAGTGAGAAGACTTTGCACGAGAATGACAATTCTAGAGATAGATCATCGCAGATATCGAGTACAAACATACCGATGGCTAGAGGGCTTAGGTGTAGCGGTATGTACCCTATACCCACTTGATAATTTTATTGTTTTACGAGCTTTTTAGGGCCTCAAAGTTAGGGTTTCAGATGTGTCATTTTTCTATTTGATGAATCTTTGTGCGTGAAGCATGCAAATACATTTGTATTGCACGCATTTGATGCATCACAACGTAAGTACAAGGGTAGGGTAGGTTCAAGTTAAAATGGTGCAATTGCGAACTAGTGAAACATAAGTGTCAAAATGAAATGCAAGTACCGAGTCATGCAACACAATCGCTAGATTGCGACACACAAGCGAGCTGATTCAATGCATATGCACAAAAGCGGCATAACTAATGGGGGGAATAGGACAATTTCAATAAAGTGGTGCATCTGTGTGACTAAACAATGCAATCGTTGTAGCATGGCGCATCCGCAAGATGAAACAACGAATGTGATTTTTGTGATCCAAATGAAGGGCAGAATGATGCAACTGACTCTGGCTAAAGTTCACTTGGTTTAGGATCTTTTTACTTGTGCACTGTTGATTAGTTAGATGAGAGGGATGATATTCAATGATGTGCTAAATTTTGTTTGTGTGCACATAAATGATTACCATTGATATATACATGAGAATTTTGGTCGACTACATATGCATTCAGGGATCAGTTGAGGCCAAGTGAGTAGAGGTGATTGATGTGCCTAGGATTGTTTCATGTGACCTATATGCCCATTATCTAGGAAAATAGGGTTATCTTGACATTGTTGGCTGAGAGATGGCACTTTGAGCCATGTTCATTTAGGTTACTGACATGGGAGGCCATAATGACACTAGACCATGTCTACAGGATCCTACAAATTCCAATTAGAGGAGAGTGGGTGGTATATGATCCTTGACAGGGACTACAGGTCATCACAAAGTACTATGAGCATGAAGATGTAGTGTAACTGGGCATCCATGGGTATGAGATTAGCTGGGAGTTCCTAGTTGAGAATTATGCACAATGGGAGTGTATGTTGTGCACTCTGATAGTTGGGGTACTGATACCAGATCTCCAAGGTCATGGTTTTCTGATAGGATGGGGGATGTATTATTTCAGATGATGTGTGACAGGACAGTGTTTGCCTTGGGTTCATGCCTGCTAGGGATGTTGTATCATCAACTTCATGATGTCACGTACAAGGACTCTACCAGAATCAAGTGTGGGACCACACTCCTTATGATATGAGCATGGGAACATATTGTAGTGTTTCGATCATGGGTACAGTGGTAGTTAGGTGAGGGGATGCCCTATGTGTATATGTATGTTGGAGCAATGACACAGACTCGGGTGGGGGATATAGGGTACTTGAGTCATGCCATTGATACTTGGTTGAGTTTGTGTGGAGGCCATACAAGTATTGTGCACAGTGGTCGAGAGACGAGGAGCATCTATCATTTTTCTAATAGTTCGGGTACCTTATTGGGTAGACGGTGCATTCATATATCATCACAGAGATGTACCTATCCCAATGGGTACTAAGAAAAATTGATGAGTAGTAGGATGTACCTATAGGCAATGTAGAGTATGCACATTCATCTCGGGAGTCAGTGTGGAGACCACTGATATCAGTGATAGTGGTTGAGCAACATATTGATGGTTTGGTGTCTCAATAGTGGGGATGTTGTGGGGAACTAGCAGATGCAGGGATGACCCCAGATTTTGATGCATGGTTGTTGAAACATAGGCCACTTCCTTTGACAGACCCTGATCAGCTTGTGCTAGTGGATCGACGAGAAGTGCTACCACGAGTGTGTTGAGTAGGGCGAGGAGGTAGGGATTATGACAGGGGGAGAGGGAGAGATGGACGTAGAGGTGATAGTGAGGATGGAGGAGACAGGGGAGATGGAAAGGGTGGTGGGAGAGGACATAGACAACTGAGGAGGGTGAGACAACGAGTTGCACAAGCACCACTATCACCTATCTGAGAGGTAGGTGAGGGATAGGAGGAGGAGAGGGACGTCAGAGTAGAGGGAGAGCATCAAGAGGGACCTCATCAGGAGGGAGTAGGGCCAGAGGAAGATCAACTAGAGATGGAGGTAGAGGTGGAGGTGGTTAGGTAGGAGGACATGGATATTAGTGGGGAGGGGGAGATAGGAGGAGATGAGGAGATGGATGATGTAGAGAGGCAAATCAAATATTAGATGGTGGAGGGTGAGAAGGTTCCAGTTGGGAGGTCACAATTGCCTCAAGGTATGACAGTTGACCAGTGGGTGAGTGACATGCAGAGCATATTAGATGAGGCCCTTTCTAGGATTAGGGCATAGGAGGCAGAGCTAGAGGTGATGAGGGTGGAGAGGGACTAGGCAGAGGTGAGGCAGTAGGAGGCACAAAAATGGTGCTAAGATATTGCACAGTTGTTTGTTGGGCCTATGGGAGAGCTGGCGAGAGAGATGGAGAGGGTGAGTGATGGCCGATAGTACTACAAGAGGTGTTATGAGAGAGTTGTGCCAACAAAGCGACGAGAGCCGAGTCTCACTCAGTCTCAGAGTGGGATAGGAAGTGGTTCATAGAGCAACAGGAGTTAGAGAATTGCTATCCCTTCCTCCTCCACTAGACATTCATTAGGACATCGGTCATCACATAGTTACAAGAATTCATCCAAACACCAATCTAGCCACAACCATGGGTCATCATCAGGGCACATGTCACACCATAGCCAACCATCCACTACAGTACCCGAGTCAT
Organism: Sequoiadendron giganteum; assembly: GCA_007115665.2. Lineage (NCBI taxonomy): Eukaryota > Viridiplantae > Streptophyta > Pinopsida > Cupressales > Cupressaceae > Sequoiadendron > Sequoiadendron giganteum. The sequence goes on along the minus strand of CM021104.1, from coordinate 42,559,749 downwards.
CATAAAGACATCATGATGTATCAAAGTAGAGATCCTCAACTCTCGAGAGAGAGCATCAGTCACCCCGTACCTCATCTTAAGGGGATGAGGAGAGCACTAGTTAGGGAACAACATCATTTTTTATATATTGAGATACTTGATATATTGACCATCAAGCCTGCGAGCTCTATTTTTGGGATTCATGACATTGTTTTGAGATTATTATATATATGATGCAGTTTTGGTGCAAAATTTATGCTATGTGTTGTGTTATGATGCATCATGATTTTATTATGTTCATGTAATGTGATCGATGTTATTATTTCTATGATGATGCATTATATTCTATGTGATGTATGTATTTATGATGGTAATTTATGATGAGATGCCTTAACACCACTGATGATGTTACTTTATGTATGATGGTTACTTTATAATGATGATAAATTTATTTATATGCATAATATTTTAACACTAATGGATGCCATGCTTATGATTATGAATGGCATTGATGTATGATTTTACATGTATGGAGTATGTGATATATGATGCTTTATGTTATGATCATGAAATTATGTGCATTAATGACATAGATGATGCATGCAAATGAAATGATGTACTTATATGTTATGTTAATGAAAATGAAATGATGCAAATGATGTATTTATGCCAATTATGTAAATGAAAATATGAGAATGGATTTATGTAAATGCGTAATGTAGTAATTCAATTTCTATATATGAGCATGTATGCAATTATATTTTTGTATATCATAGGATATCATCAAAGGAAAAAATAAAAGAGATTATCAGATGGAAGGAGATGGATGTTAGTGCGAAGAAAGAATCCTTCAATATATTGCCAAAGTACTAATAGGTGTTGCATTAATCATCATTAGGTGAATTATTGCAATGGCCAACAAACACCATGATATGAAATAAAACAATATTGTGCAAGGTCGCACCATCACATAGACAAGCAGTCACAAACAAGGATGATCATGAATCATATGAGGAACTCGATTGCCCCAATATTTTTGTCACAACCAACTGTAAACAAGAAAGACAAGCCATGAAACGTTGTTGCTCCTCTAAATGCTATGCAAGACATACTTGATGAACTAGTGACATGATAACTATGAAAAGATAAGACAATCATCATCATATGTCATTGCTCCTCTAAATCCTGATATCAGGACATCCTTGAGGAACTAGTAACATGATGAAAAATAGAATGACAAGTGTGACAAGGTTTAAAGACAGTGTTTGCCAAAGTGTTTTCCAAGTATGTTCAAATGCCAAGTGTATTGATGCTGAGATACCAAGTTTGACAAAGCCTAGGTTTATGTTGAGTAGGCTAATGTGTGATGGATGCCAGGTAATGTCAAGTTCAGTAAGGACACATCCTGAATGATGTCGACATTGAGAGGATCGATCCCCAAATGTCAAGAGAATCCCTCAAAATGCTATATGACTGTGTCGATGCTCAGGAAAGACATATCCTAAAGCATAAAATAAGTGACATGGATTTTTCCTCTGAAAAACCTATCTAAAGAACAACGAAGAGTTGACACGTTGACTTGTTATGAGAGTTTGACCAAGATTGAATAGATGATCAAATTGATCGCATGTCGGTGCTTACATGCCAATTTACTTGAAATTCCTATTAAATTATTGCAAAATTTTGTTTAAGAGTTGCATGGATTTAGTACATTCATGAGAAAAGAACAATTGACTTAATAGACCCTAAGGGACTAAACCTAGGGGGCCTCAGGGGCTCATCAACAATGGCCTTGCCTACGTAGAAAATGTGTAGAGACCTCATAGTTCGACATGACATGACCTTGTTTCAAGTGACAAAGGAATTTATCATGATTTTTATTCTGACAAACATAAAAGGACTGACTTAATACCTCAGGTGAACATCGACAAATGGCCTTTCCTACGTTAAGTCATAGAGGTAACATAGTTCAATGATGATGAATATTGACATAACTGACATGACAAAATTTGACTCTATTTTTGGAATTTTTGAGAGTTATTTGGATGTTTTCTTTATTTTCAACATGTCTTGATTTTTTTGTATTTTTGGTAGATATTGGATTTTTTGAGGATTTTGAATTTTTTTTATTTTTTTTATTTTTTCAAGATATTTAATGATTTTTAGTGATTTTTTGAATATAGGAGACCATGTGCGATAAACTCTCTAGTTAGATGATAAATGAATCGCCCCCATTTAGGTCGAGGATGAACCTATATGGATGAGACATAAAAGGATGAAAGGCGGGTGATGCATGAGGCATGATGTCCACCATTGTTAGCCATGGCAAGAAATAGAGATTTATGATAGATGTGATGTCGATTATTTATTATGAATGAACGTATATGGAGTGATAGTAGATGGTGAAGGAAATACTACCTACACATGGCACATGTTTTCCAGGTTTTCACCATGGTACTTATCCAAAGTGCCACCGAAGTGATTTTCACTATTGGACGGATTATTTTTCTTTAATATTTTTGATATTTTCTAATTTTTTTGGTGTTACCAAGATGCTTGTTTGCTAGGTTTTCATTAGGGTAACGTTTTTTTGTATTTTTCAATTATTTATGTTTTTTTGAGGTTTTTGGCCAAGCTCTATGATGCTATGTGTAGAACTGGTATGTCATGATGATGACTTGATCCTGTTCGGATGACCATGTTGCGTAAAAGGACTTGATATGAATGTGGAATACAAGTGGAAAATATGACGGGTGATAAGTGTAATGATCTAAATATATTTTTTGCAAAACAGAACTTGGTTAGAACATGCATGCAATAAAAATAATCTATCAACCAATGGAATGAAACTAGAACAGTCTCACCCCTTTCTCTCCTCCATGACTAATTCCATTGTACCTCCTCAAGCTTGCTTTTATGATAATGGATGCCCTTAGATTTGTGAGCAAACTCTATATGCATAGCCCTTAAGCAAGTTCCTTTGAAGGATTTATAAATAAATCTATGCAAACTAGAAATTTAATTCTATTATGCAAATTATTAAATAAGCCTAAGATATGAGAATGCCAAAATATAAAAAATAGATTAAGTGATGATCGATCCTGAAAATGAGATCAAGATTGTCATTTTATAGAAAATGCAATCTTGAACGGGCGGACGAGATGAGAGATTGAGAAATACCCTAGAATCAAAGGTCAAGATTCAATAAGGAAACTCTCAATTAGGGTTAGGACAACAATCCCCAAATGTGTGGACAAGATTTAATTTAATAAATTAAATCGACTGTGGATAATAAATCTGACCTTGAGATGAAATTAGTAAAAATCAGAAGATAAGAGGATGAGATTTTAGAAAATCAATAATTTTAGAAATTACTTGATTTGTAGAAGAATATTTCCATTTCGAATTAAATTAATTCAAAATATGGATTTTGTGAGATAATAAGTAATTGATTTTTGAAATTAATTACTAAATGAAGAATCAATTAAGTATGTGAGATATTTTTAAATGATTTTGTTTTATTTAAAAATATGGAAGTGTCACATGTCACAATTAAATAATTAAAAATAATTATTTAATCTCGAAGAAATAGTTAATTAATTAAATAAATTATCAAATCTATTTAATTAAGATGATTATATTTTAAATATATTCATTTAATAATCAGGAGGACGTTAATGATAAGGATTAATTAAATAAATAAGATTTTATTTAATTGCAAGAGGACTTTGATAATTAGTGACATATTAGATAAATAAATAAGATTTATTTATTTAATAATCATGGAGAATGAGAGATTATGAATTAATTAAATAATTATAAATTTTTTAATTAATAGTTGAATGTGGGTTAGAAACATAGTTAAAATGTCATAGTTATGTTAGGACGAAAGGTGGTAAAATGTTGCTTGCAGGTCTTGGTCATTTTTATGTGTCTACGATAAGTGGTAGATGAAAGAGGTTATGGTACGATCCCTAATGTGCACACTACGTGGGCCACCAGGCTTTAGATGACAAGGAGTTTGGGTGACCGATGAGCTAGAGTACATTGAGGGGTCATCGCCAAAGACACATTGAAAGACATCACCAATGGACGTGGATGGATTGAATAGAATGTATGGAATGAGTGAAAGTGATGGAGATGAATACCTTGGATCAATAAGCTCATTTTTTAAATTTTTTTGCTCATAAATGCCCCTAGTGATTGATGATGGAGGAGCTTTCTTCGAGACCAATGCTTTCTGATCTTTACTTTATATTTTTATTTTTGATTCATCTAATAGCTTTTTATGGTGTCTAGAGGATGTTTCTTGACATTCTTTCTCCTTATCAACCTGTACTTGTAATTCGTCCAATAGCCTTTTGTTTTGGCTAGAGGAATTTTCTTGATTTTCTCTTTTCAACATGTCTTTTGATTCTTGATCTCTTTTTAAATGTATTCTCATTTTTGATTCTTGGGATTTTCCTTCGTCTTTTTCTTTAAATATGTCTTGCTGATCCATTTCTATGATGTGGATGGATGTGAGTGGAATGAATGGGGTGGATGGAGTGACGACATACATAATATTGTCTTTGGGACTAGCCTTTTTCAGTACTGGTTGCATCAAAGGAGACTTGCATATCCTTAGCAACTTGGCAAGATGACTTGGTAGAGGCGACACTAGGGGGGACACACCCTAACCCAGGATAGGTAGTATGGAAAGATGATGATCGCGCATCTCCAATTGGATCATGATCATGAAGTAGTTTATCATGAACATAGGAGGATTGATTGGAAGAAAATAGGATAAAGGCAGATGTAGTATCAAGATCTCAAAAGGTTTCAATCCCAACACGACCATATTTTTGTGTTCGTTCGGTAGTTGTCTTGATGACATTGTTAGAATTTTGAACCTTCTCGGAAGCAATAGGATTTTCATTTGGTGGTAAATGGTTCATATGGTATTCTCCACATCCCATATCACAAACTTGGACCTTAGTGTTTGATGGTGTGGCAAAAGGAGTGGATGATTTGACAAGGTCAAAAGGATCAATATAGTGGGATGAAGTGGCAGATGAAGTGGAAGGTGAAGCCTCTTGATTGATGGGTACTTGTCATTCATAAATCCCCCTCAAGTTGGTTCAATACTGAAAGAGGTCAGGATCACCAGGTATGGTAATCTTGATGCCATCGAAAGGAAACTTCAAACATTGGTAATAGGTGGACGGTACAACCGTCAGCGCGTGAATCCAAGGTCGACCAATTAGGATGTTGTAAGGCAGCTCAAGATCCAAGAGCTGACATAAGGTATCTATAATTACTAGCCCCACATAGATAGGGAATGTGATCATACCCTTAGAAGAGTGTTCCTCATCATCGTACAATTTTATGACTATGATTTTGGTGGAATCTACACATACATCAGAGAAACCTAATGCCTTGACCAGTTTTAAGGAGAATATGTTCATCCTTCTTTGCCATCTACTAGAACTCATCTGACCTTGTGTTTGTGGATGAAAACTTCAATATGTAATGCATCATTTTGAGATGATTTAGGTGAAGAATAATCTTGGTCTGAGAAGGACATGATGGGAAGCAGTCAAATATGCTACCCCATAGCTTCAAAGTGGTTGACATCAATGTCAATAGGAATGAAAGACTCCTTTAAAGCCTTATAAGGGATAAATTTATGTGTGGGTGAGATGTACAATAGTTCAAGTATAGAAATTTGTGCAGGGGTTTTACCCAATTGATCAACAAGGTTGAATTTTCCTTTGGGTTGTGGTTGTTTAGCAGAAGGATAAGGTATTGTGATCTTGCCTCGATGAGTGGTGACATTACACTATAGAGTGTTTTTAATGGTGATGGTACTAACATGTTAATCGGCAGCCTGAAGGTGATTAATTAAAGGTCCACTTGAGTAGTCAAATGTAACATGAATGTAATTGGCTCTGTTATTAGTCTTTTGACCTGACAGAGAGGGATTACCTGATCCATGATCTTGTAGTGGATTTTTATGAATGGTATGGTCTAAGTTAGAAGAAAATTGTTGACATTCAATTTCAATGACACGAATTTCAATAAGGTCTTGTATGAGATTCCTCAACTGTTTGCAGGATGAGGTTTTATGTCCTTTTATTCGATGATAATCACATAAGGCATTATCTTTCCACCATGAAATTTTAAATTGCCTTGGTTCATATGTTTTAGGGTCTTTCAATGTTATGACATTAGACTAGACGAGTTTCTTGAGGACAACTTCATCTGGTTCTCCCAAGGGGGTGTATGTGCACTTTTTAGGAAATTGTCGGGTTTGGCATTGTTGTCCTTGGTCCTGATTGTTTTGAATGGAATTTGTTTTCGGTGTCGGGGTGGTCAAAGGAGTGTTTTGCGGTTGAGATCCCCTAAGTGTGATTGCAGGACCTATTGTATTTATTGTTTTATCATCGACGATGCCATCATTGGTAATATGTTTGTTCTTGGCCCAATATTTTCTCTTATCATTAGTTGGGTTCATGTTTATGTTCTTGCTAGCATATTTAAGCTCACCTTGTGTGATGAGAGCCTTTTCCAGTTGAACTCCCTTTTCAACAAGGTCTATGAAGGTAGTGCAATAATGGGCTTGCAAGTTATATTTCAATGGTCCAATAAGATTTTGAAAAAACATGTTTACTTTCTCCTTTTTCAGGTATCTCAACGGGACATTAACTTGCTAGAGCTCGCCATCTTTGGAAGAATGGAATGAACATTTCACTGGTTTCTTCTTGAGTGGTCTTACATAATGTGGCAATAGTAATGTCAATGTCAATGTTGTAGGCATAATTTTCCATAAATTTATTGGTGAGTTCATCCCATGATTTATCCCTTTGGGCAAGAGCACGAACCAATCAAGTGCAGGACCTACGAGACTCCTAGGAAAGAGTCTCATTAAATAAGTGTGTTTGTATGGGATGTCTACAAAATTGGTTGTGAACTATCTTAAATGCTTAATGGGATTGGTCTTTCCTTTGTATTTGGAGAAATTTGGTACCACATATCCTAAAGGGAATGGTGGCATGTGTAATCTTGTATCGAATGGATATGGACATAAATCAAAGGATGTGTGGGTTTTCTTGTTTGATACTTGCATGTCCTCTACTTTTTTTTGTAAGGAAACAAGTTAGGCCATTAGTACGTCTACTATAGGATTTTTGGTAGCATCACACATGATGGTAATGGATATCCCATGGGTTCCCATTTTTTGTGATGGTATATTTTGATTTGAAATGTATTGATGTTGAGCATATTGCCCATTTTGAGTTGGGATTTGTTGGTGTTGAGAATTTTGAGTGGGAATTTGTTGTTGTGTATGAATATGGGATGCATATGTAGGAATATGTATCCCAACAGTGTTAAATTGCATTTGAGGAATTTTTTGCCCATGAAAATTTTGATGACCAAGTGGATTCATGTGTTGTGACACTTGGTTTCCTTGCCTAAACTAATAAATATGGCCATGTGGGAAATTTGTGTTTTGCCTTTGGTGACCACTAGTACTGGTATTGACTTGAGGGCCCTATGATGACGTATTGGTGTTGGGTGTAGGTCCTTGAATGGTAATTTATATTTTGTTTCTCCCAAAAGGGTTTGATGAATTTTTCATCATAGCATTGGATGAGGACCCAAATGTGGACCCAACAATTTGTGACACAATTGTCGATACTTTTGGCATTGATTGTGATGAGGTCTATGCTATGGTTGGTGCCCCAAAAGAAGATGTGGTGTTGACTGTATTGGTTGTGTTTTGAGTTATAGAGCCAATGGAGGTAGTGTTGATCGTGTTTGTGGAATTTTGAGTTGCTACACCAATGGAGGTATTCCTAGCATTATGTGGTGGTGTTGAAGGAGGTTGACTAGGTTGGGTGCCATGGTTAGGTGATGCTTCTCCCAAGGTATTAACATCAAATCCTTGTGGAAATTTAGCTCCTTCATGTATAAGAATGGCTAAATATAATTTTGGATATTGTAAGAGAAATTCTTCTACAAAGGAAGCCACTTCGGTGTTTTAGGCAGCAACTTCTACATCTTCCATGTACACTTGTCCATTTTCATCTCTATGTGTGAATGGTTCAAAGGGATTTTTGCATGATGAAGATACAATGTTCATGTCAATAAAAGGATTGTTGGAAGTTGTCCCCATGTTGGTGTTGTTGTGAATTGTGTTTAAGTTCATGCCACTATGATAGTTGTAAGGATTGTTTCCTTGTCCAAAGGGGTCCATTTCTCTTCTCTTTATTTGTAGTCTAGTCTCAACCATGTAAAATTTTCTCAAATAAAAGAGGGATAATGTGAATGATATGAAACCAATTCTATGTATGAGAATGATATGACACTAAATCTATGTTTTTTGGATTTTTGCTTATAAGGAGACAATGCTAATGCAACTACTATTTTGGTCTTTTTGGAATAAGGAGTGCAATAATGTATGATGCAAGGTGAGAAGGTCCAATGCAAAGTGATAATGAGGACTAAAAGGAATGTCTAATGAAAAATGATGAGAGACTAGAATATTTTAGGGTATGCGATGACAATGTAAATGGAAATGAAAGGCACAAGAAAACTCTAAAAGATAATCAACTTTGTGATATTTTTAGGAGAAGTTGCCTAACCATCCGAAGTGTGGCCAATGTTTCAATTTTGATTGTCAAAGGACTTTTTGTAAGACCAAGTGAAATGAAAAAGTGACAAAGTGAGTTTCCCAGACTAGACTTATGAGCTGGAAATATCTCACATGAAATAACAAAGACTAGAAGAGTGATTTTTGACTTGGTCCAATGCCAATATACTTTTGAGGCAATGGTTTTACAAAGTATGGAAATTTTTCCTATTCTAAAGTCTACAAATATGAAGACCTGAGAGTTTTTGTATGCTAAAAATTATTGTGGATCATAAGATGCAACTAGAATTTGTATTGGTAACCCTATGGTAAAAACTAAATGCCAACTAAAAGATGTAAAGATGGACAATTTGAGCAAATCTTTTATGATTTTTACACAGAGACCACTGAGAAAATATGTTTAGAAAGATATTGAAAATGTTTGATTTTAGACTAGGACAATAATAGGTATTTTCAAAAGTGACAGGAAGATGCGGTGTTTTAGATATTAGTTGTGTCTTAGAGGAAAAATGCATTATTTTAGACAGTCAATGCATTGGAGTGTTATCAAATGCGTTGTTCCAGACAATGAATGCAGTTTACTAAGCCAAATGCATTCTAGAGTAGCCCAATGGATGTTATAGAGTCTCAATTGCGTTGCAGTTTGAACAAGGTCTAGTTTTCTTACGATTTTGAAAAATCTGTGAAGTTGTTTCAGTTTGATTGTGATTTTCTAGATTCACAAAGTGTGTTTTATGTGTTCATTGAATCAACAAACATTTGGAAAACACTTGGTTTTGTCTTGAATTGTTGGAGAAAAGTACTTTGAAAACAAGCACAAATCCTATGGTTGGAAGGACTATATTCATTGGATTCCCACTTGGATTAACTAGTTGCACTTATTCTTAGCTGATGACTTAGAAACTTGGCCACAATAGCTCCCCCTTACTCGACACTCACTTCTCAGGTCAGCCATACTTCGAGTTTTCATGAATCTCCCATGAAAAAATCTTCATCTCTACTAAGAACCACAAATATGTGGGATGACTTCAGAGGTATGACCTCTAGCACAAGCAAATAGAAGGATTTTGGCAATCTAAACAAATGGTTCTTTATCAGTGCACCTGTTCAGATGAACACATGAGAGGCAAGATTTTCTCCCATAAGGAGATTTCTTGCTTGCCCATAGGAGCACCCGTAATGATGATGTTTCCTTAGCATTAAAAATTATATACCCATTGGGAGTAGCTTGGATTTAGATCATCACCGGTTGGGTCGTTCCCTTGGGGTGAGTACTTTTTCCCACCAAGGTAGGCCCTCTAAGGGATACACAAAAGAAAAATAAAAGCTTTCTTTTTGATCATCCAAGATCACACAGAGACGCGAGGAGAGTGCATACACAAAGCTTTCATTTCACACTCACAAGATTGTTCATTTAATGCCCATATCAAAATATGTGGGTGGTAAAGCAACAACCCCTAAGTGTTTTTGGTTCTCAAAATCGCAGCAAGGCACAAGAGAAGTGCACACACACTAAGGAATTATCAGTACACCACAAGGTACCTCAAACTCTTAATCATTTTAGACCAACTTATTATGAGACAAGAAAAGTTATATTTAGGCCAATGCTATGAAAGTACAAGTAAATTTTTAACCTTGATGAGTGTAGATGTAAGTTGTGTTCATTTTAATCCCCATGAGTGTGAATGCAGTTCATTTTAAACCATGAAGTGTGATATGCAAGTTGAAATTTTTGTTGTTTGTTTGTTTGTTGCTTTCGAATTAAAAGATATTTGTAAAATCAACAAAAAAACAAGGGTTAGTATCTCCTTCTAGCTTGCCACATGCTGCCAAAAAAGTATCAGTAACCAAAAAGCCCTAACCTACTAAAAATTGAAAGGAGAAATCTAGAAAATGCTACAAAAAACCGAAAGTAAACCTGCAACAAGCAGATGTGTGACCACTATGTCTGCCAAATGCGACTCAACACATATGTGTCATTCAGGCTGTCAAATGCACTGGAAAACATCAAATGTGTCTCTGTAGAGGTCGAATACATCTCTAGATTGTAGATGCATCATTCTTGAACACAAATATGTTGTGATGCATCAAATGCGGCTCAAAAAATAGTGTTTGCGGTGTTGCGTACTTGTACCTACAAAAAAATGATGAAAAGGTTGTACGAAAACTACAAAATATGTCCTTCACATCAGGTTCACCAATGTAACTAAGGTAAAAATCTAGGTTAGCATAAAATAGAATGCATAAAATAAACCCTAGCTAAAAAATGAAGCACAAAGGAGAAAAATATCATAAACAAAAGAAGAGTTTCACCAAACAGACTTCATGCCCTCAATGATTAACCTTCATTTCCCTTCTCCATGTTTACTATAAAATGATATTTGCCCCCATATTTTAAGAAACAACTAAGACCTATTACAAAGACTCAAGCAAATATTGAAGGGTTTGACTCAAAATTGCAAGTGTACTCAACAATTTGTAAGCATGAAGTGTTTCTCCAAATGAGGCAAGGTTCTAAGATTCTAAGAGATTGTAAGATTGTCCAAATGAGGTTGTCATAGCCATTTTTAAAGACTTTCATTTTTGGATGAATGACCAAGATTGAAAGTTGACAAAGACCTAAGATCAAAGGCTGAAATTGCATGTGACAACTAGCAATTAGGGTTAGGGAAAACTTATGTTAAAATTTGAAATGAAGGGCTTAGATTTGATTTTGTGAAAATCAAATCAAACATCAAGAATGCATGTGACAAGAAGATATTGGGCACAAAAAAAGAGGTTGGTGGAGAATTAAACAAGAATTTAAAATAGTAGATTCAAGAGGTGATGTTGACCTTTCAAATTAAAAAATAATTTAATTCAAAAGTGGTGGGGTCATGTGACAGTAAATAATTATTTAAAATTATTTACTTGGTGGGAAAAGAGAAAGTGGGAAATTAAAATAAATGATTTTATTTAAATTTAGGGAAAAAGTCAATAAGATAATTAAATAATTATTAATAATTATTTAATTGTGGAGAAAATGGACAAGATGGACAATAATTAAATAAATCATAGGAATTTATTTAATTATAAGAAGACATGAGGAATTAGTGGCACATTTATATAAATCTATAGAATTTATTTATTTAAATAATCGGGAGGGAATAATAGATAAATGATAATCAAATAAATTTAGGAATTTATTTAATTATAGTGAGACATAAGAATTTAGCGACATATTTAAATAAAATAAATGTAATTTATTTATTTAAATAGTCAGGAGGAATAAAAGATATGAATTAATTAAATAATTAGGAATTATTTAATTAATAGTTGAATTTGGACCAAAGGACATAATTAAATATTTTAATTATTCTGAGAAGAAATATGAAAGAAATAAAGTTTTCAAGCTAAGGTCAATTTTATGTGTCTACACAAGCATATGAAAATATGAATTGGTCAAGGATGCAACTAGCCAAATAAGTCAACCTGTAGGAGACCATTACCTTGCTTTTCTTAACTTATTTCTTGTTGTCATGAGGAATGAGGTTAGTCATTCCATGGCTGTGTATGTGTTGATAAGCATTGAATTTTGTTGCCAAATTCTTTGTTTGTTTTCTAAGTCGAGCTAGTGAGCTGAGAAGTGTCAGTTTGAGTAGCTTGTTTTTAGGCAATAAAGGCTCATCTTTTTGTATAAATAGAGGATACATTTTCCTCATTTGGATACGCATTCACTTGCATTATATTAATTTTATCTGAGAGATTCTTGTTTTATGAGATGAGCGAAGTTGTAAGGAAAATAGTGTGAGAGTTATTATAAGGAAATTCTGTGAAGAGAGGATTAAGAAGTGGAAAGAGTTGAAAGATGATTCTTAGAGAGGATTTAGCTAAGGAACTATTTGGTCAGTTGGAGTATAGTATTAAATAGGCTAGTAACTAAACCTTTGTCTTTTATGAAGAAAAGGTTAAATAGTTTTTTATTGCTATGTTGAAAGGAATGATTTTGAGTATATGTGATGCTTGTCATACTTGCATGGTCTTTTTTGTTACTTGATTAATAAACCTATCTATTAGGTTAATATTTTTATATTCCCTATATGGGAATTTAGACAATGATGTTTCTATACACAGATAGTCAACAATACACATATTAAGAACATGAAATGTATCGATGCCATCAGGTGACTTGAAAATATTAGCTTATAATGCTAGGAAACCTTGGGATGATAAGGTTTAGCAATACAACAACAATGTTAATATACAATATATGATGACACATTTTTAACCTATACTTAAATGATCACTTGATCATTAATTTATTGATGATTGAAACCCTAGGTTGAGAATAACCTATTTGGGTTGAGAATTTTACTTGATTATTGATTGAAACCCTCAGTTGAGATTAATTTACTAGGTTGGGTTATTTATTTGATCTTTTCTTTAAGCACATAGGTTTAGAACAACCTACATGACCGAATTGATCGTTGATTGTTGATTTTATCTTAAGATTAAGGTAAAACATGGTTGAGAGTAACCTATGTGATAAAGTTGATCACTTGAGTTTGTGAATTACTATTTGGTTGGATCCATAGGTGGATTACCCTATTGATTTGGAATTGTTGCATAATTGAATGTTTTACACTATTTACGTGAAGTCATTTAATTGCTGAAAATCTACTTTTGAATAATCTTTTATTACACTCTTGAATAGGGTCCTTTGTTATTGAGACTATACTTTTGAATGAGTCACTTGTTGATATGATTACTCTTCGATTGAGGCCATTTAACATTGCAATTATACTCTTGTTGAGAATCATTTATCATTGTGATATATTCTTGAATGGATTCATCTATTGATGTGTATTTACAATCAGATGAAGCTTATGTAGGTATAATTTAGATTATGAGTTATTTGAATCATAAGGAGTTCATAGGCTATTCCTAGGATTAGATTTTCCAATGAATGGTATAGCTTATCCATGTGAATACTTAGGAGTTCAAGTATCATTGTGAATTGGAAAAGGGAATAGGTTGTTTCTAGGGTTAAAGATTACCTATGGAAGGAAATTACCTATGCAAAGTATATTAAATAGTCAAAATCTAAACCAAGCTAGGGTAGTGTATGTGAATAGGATTAATTTCATTCAAAGTACTAAGTGAAGAATACTTTGGCCAAAGTAAGGTAATTTTCCATTGGTTGCAATGTCAATTCACTATGTTCCTTTATGCATACTAGTTCAAGATTGTAGTTGGTATACAAGTTTTATTTATGTAGGATACAACACTAAGCTCAAGAAGGTTACTGTTATGAGGTTACCCTAGCAAACTCTTCATCGAAGGGTAGGGTCATCTTACCATATGTGTTAGATGTGTGAGGGAATACATTAAGCCCATGGTTGGCAAAAAAGCACTTGATTGATGCTTTTCCTCATTAGTTGGCGACCGAGGTTTGGGGATGTTTACACTAGTATTGGGGTCAACTAGAATGTATGCACCAATGTGGTGACATCAAGACTAATTTGTACATATATATTTCCAATAAAGCTCATAAGAGCCATGTATGAATATTTGATGAGGGTGCAACCCGAGACACAGAAAAACTTGATGAGGGTGCAACCTGAGACACAGAAAATCACATAGAAAAACTAACAAATCTTATTATTTTCAAAGTATCAAATTCCTACATGCAGAGGATCTCAAATCCTCCAGTTTTTGCAATACATGCAAATTACAGAAAGAAACTACATAAATTCCCCTATTCGCAGCATGCGATCTTCTTTCCCCAAAAACTGCCTAAAAGAAACAATAACTCGCCCATAAATAGCCCGTTTCTTTGTTTGGAGCCAAAAACGGGATTCAAATTATGCACCAACTTTCGGAAGCCCTAACTCAAGATCTAACCATTAGATCTTCAATGATAATACCTTTTCGGAAAGCTCTTGCGAAGATCTCTTGCTGGAAAGTGGGGCCTAAAGGCTAACCACTTTCGTATTCCGCCAATTTTTCAGGCCCATCCGGAGCCTCTAAGTACCTCAAAATTAGCTCCGAAGATTTCATAAGGCAAAAAGCAGAAATTGAAACTTGAATAACTTTTGAACCGGAAATGCTCTTGATCTGATTCTTTCACCAAAGTGTTTATTATTATGTCCTGAAGCTTCCCTTAAATTTTTGTCTCCTCACGCCTTCAAATTCATACCTGCTAAAAATAGTAGTTGAGCAGAAAAAGCAGAAAAGCAGTTCTGAAAGTTGGGAATTCTTCTTCGACGAAAAGGGTATCCAGAAATGCAAAAACATCTACAAAAAAAATCTAAATGAAAGTAAATATATTTTTGGGTGATGTAGGATTGCCCTTACACCACTGGATGCTCCTGCATCAGACACCCAGGGTAATTTGAAAAGTGACTCCGTCACTTCTCAGATGGTTGAGGAAAACCCAAATGGTCAACCTCTGCCTTGGACAACCAAGATGAATCTTCCACAGGCCTTCCTTTCCACTTCACCAGATATTCTTCATATTGCCTATTTCTGGTACTCCTTCCTACACGGCTATCCAAGATTTCTTCAATCTCCTCCTTTTCTGAAGTAGGTGCTGGAATACCGCACTGTTCCATTGCTGGTACTTCCTCTGCGCCACCCTCATGATATTCTATCAAATCTGCAATGTTGAACACAGGGGAAATGTTGAATCCATCTGGCAACTCTACCTCATATGCGTTCCCTGAATCATGCCTCTTCAAAATTTTACAGGGACCGAACTTCTTCATCTTCAATTTGTTATAGGTTCCTACTGGAAACCTTTCTTTCCTCAAGTGGACCATCACTTCATCACCAATCTGAAACTCCTTATACCTCCTCTTTTGATCTGCCTTAGCCTTATACTGCATATTCATCTTATTAATGTGTTCTTTTACCTTCTCATGCATATTCTTGATGTGTTCTGCAAAGTCTTCAGCTTCAGCACTTGTCTTCTTCTCTTGGTCCATCTTCCTCAATTCTGGAGCAGTCCTAGGACTACTTCCATACACAATCTGGAACGGTGATCTACCAGTGCTTCTATTGACAGAATTGTTGTAAGCGAATTCTGCCTGGGGTAAGATCAAATCCCATCCCTTTGGTTTATCTCCTACCAAGCATCTCAGTAGGTTACCCAAACTCCTGTTCACAACTTCAGTCTGCCCATCAGTCTGGGGATGGTGTGCAGAACTAAACTTCAACTCTGTTTTCAACTTCTTCCACAAGGTCCTCCAAAAGTATCCAACAAATTTTGTATCACGATCTAAGACTATACTCTTTGGCAAACCATGTAGCCTCACCACCTCTTTGAAGAACAAGTCAGCAATGTGGACTGCATCATGGGTCTTCTGGCATGGGATGAAATGTGCCATCTTCGAAAACCTATCAACCACCACAAATACTGAATCATTCCCTCTCTGTGTCCTTGGCAAACCAAGAACAAAGTCCATACTTATATCCTCCCACGACCTCTCTGGTACAGGTAAGGGCTGATACAACCCTGTATTCTGACTCACTCCTTTAGCCATTTGACATACCCTACAACTCTGCACAAACTTCTTCACATCTTGTGATAACTGAGGCCAATAATAATGCTCACTGATAATGGAAATGGTCTTATCCCGACCAAAATGTCCTGCCATTCCTCCACTGTGCTTCTCCTTTATCAGATTCTCCCTCATGGAACTCCTCGGAATACATAATTGACTTCCCTTAAACAACATGCCTTCTTGAATTAGGAAATCCAACCACTTTGTCCTGTCAACTGTAACAGGTTCCTTGCAAGCTTTCCAAGCCTCTGCAAAATCAGGATCATTCGGGTACAATGTCTTGAGTTCATTGAACCCAACCACCTCAATCTGCATTTCTATCAACAATGTATGCCTCCTACTTAAGGCATCTGCAACCCTATTTGACTTCCCACTCCTATGCTTTAAAACAAATGTATAACTCTGCAAAAATTCTACCCATTTCATATGCCTCTGATTTAATTTTCCCTGACTACTCAGGTACTGCAATGCTTGATGATCAGTATACATAACAAATTCCTTCGGCAACAAATAATGCCTCCATTTCTTTAATGCTTGAACTATTGCATAAAATTCTTGGTCATATACAGAGTACTTTCTCTTTGCATCATTTAACTTTTCACTGAAATAGGCAATGGGCTTACCTTCCTGGCTTAACACTGCTCCAATGGCACAACCACTGGCATCACAATCCACTTGAAACACCTTATTGAAATTCGGGAGAGCCAAAATAGGTTGTTCCGTCACCTTCTACTTCAATAGATCAAAACTCCTTGCTGCTCCAGTGCTCCACTTGAACTCTTTTCTATCCCCTCTCATTGTTTCAGTTAGGGGTGCACAAATACTACTGAAGTTTCTAATAAACTTTCTATAAAAACTGGCCAAACCATGGAAAGACCTCACCTCAGTAGTAGTTCTTGGGGTAGGCCATTCCATAATAGCCTTCACCTTCTCTGGGTCCATCTTGAGACCTTCTGTCGAGACAACAAACCCCAAGTACACTAACTCCTTCTTCACAAAACTACACTTCTTCAGATTAATCAGCAATTTCTCTTCTCTTAACTTCTCAAAGACTCTACCAATATGCATTATATGCTCATCCAGTGACTTACTGAATATCAAAATATCATCTAAATACACAATAACAAAGCTTCCTAGGAACTCTTTCAGTACCTCGTTCATGAGCCGCATGAATGTGCTCGGTGCATTGGTTAGCCCAAAAGGCATGACTAACCACTCGTACAGGCCCTCTTTGGTCTTGAAGGCGGTCTTCCATTCATCTCCCTCTCGAATCCGAATCTGGTGATATCCACTCTTCAGATCAATCTTTGTGAAGTACTGAGCTCCACTCAAACAGTCCATCAGGTCATCCATCCTTTGTAGGGGAAATCTATACTTGATTGTTATCTTGTTTATGGCCCGAGAGTCTATACACATCCTCCACTCCCCATCCTTCTTTGGTGCTAGTACTGCAGGTACTGCACATGGACTCAAACTCTCTCGAATCAAACCCTTTCTCAACAACTCCTCAACTTGTCTGTTTAACTCCTCATTTTCTGCAGGAGTCATTCTATGAGCTGCCTTATTCGGCAAACTGGCTCCTGGGATCAAGTCAATCTGATGACTGATCTTCCTCATTGGTGGTAAACCCTCAGGTACATTATCAGAAACAATATCCTGAAACTCATTCAATAACCCAGAAACTTCTACTGGAACCTTCTCACTACCCTCCTTATCCATTTTAGGAATCAATGCATAACACACACGCTCATGTTTTATGCCTTCTAAAAATTTCCTTCCATCGACATAACAAATTCTAGCACTACTGCATACCTTTTCTTCGGCCTTCTTCAGGGGTTTCAACTTATGGCGGACTCCACCCTTCATCAGGAATAAGTGTTTGCATGGCCATCATGTACAGCTCGCCTGTCAAACTGCCACGGCCTTCCCAACAACATGTGACATGCATCCATGGGGATGATATCACAGAGTACCTCATCACGATAGCTTCCGATCTTGAACTTCACCAGGCACTGCTCATTGACTAGAACTTTGTGGTCTTTCTGCAACCAGGCAATCCGATATGGATGTGGATGCCTTTCCCTCTTCAGCTTCAACTTTGTAACCATTTCTTCTGACACTAGATTATCAGTGCTCCCACCATCAATAATGACATCACAACATTTGTCTTCACACTTGCACCTTGTGCGAAACAAATTCTTCCTCTGTTCTGGCTCCTTCTCTTCAGTCACCAAGGCTCTTCTAACCACTAGGGCTTCTCCCCTTTCAGCATCATCTGAATGCTCAGATTGAGCCTCCTCATCTACATGCGCAACTCTTGCACGACCTTCTGGCCTTTTGTCTGTCCTTCCTTGGTATTGTGGACATTCATAGGCTCGATGCCCTTCTTCACCACATCGGAAACAAGTTCCTCTGAAACCACCTCTTCCAGGTCCTTGCCCAAATCTTCCTCGTCCTCTACCTCTTTGATCACCACCATTCTGATCACGTGGGCGGTAGAAGTTATCATTCCTCTGGCTTCGACTGGTACCCACATCTTCATTTTTCTTCTCATCCTCATTTCGGCTTCCAAAAGATCTTCCGCTACCCCTTCCGCTTTGACCTCCTCGTCCTTTTTGCTTGCTGTCAAATCTCTTGTTCAGCTTCTCTTCAACTCTCAGCGAAAATTGGTAAGCATCCTCAATGGTGGCCATTCTGACCAGGCTTAACTCCTCTTGAATGCTCGGCCGTAACCCATTAAGATAACGGGCTACCTTCTCCTTGTTGGCCTCTGCATGTCCCGTTCTGATGATCATCTTGTGAAAATCTTCTGTGTATTCTTTCACAGATCTACTTCCTTGCTTCAACCCTTGCAATTTCTTCAATAGATCTAACTCATAGTCCATTGGCATGAACTGCTTCTTCAGTTTCTCCACCATGCGATCCCATCTGGTGATCTTTCCCTTTTCTCTCTTATTTCTTTCTAGTTGGACCTCTTTCCACCAGATACTGGCGTGGCCCTTTAGCTTCGTTTTTGCAAACTTAACCCGATCTGGGTCCTCTACTTCTTCATACTCGAAATACTCTTCCAACTCATTGATCCAATCAATCAACTCTTCTGGGTCTAGACTTCCGGAAAAACTGGGAACTTCTACTCTAGGTCTTTTTCCGATCTTCGAAATGGCCCTTATCAGCCGCATTTGATCTTGATCAATAGCTTCTTCTTCCTCTTCTACATCTGAATCTTCCACCTCTTCTTCATCCTCACTTTCTTCTCCCCTTCTCGGGTTTACCCCTCTTCTTAACTCTCTTTGTAATGCATTTATTTGTCTCTGGAGGGCTCTGAAACCCTCAGCCGCTAATGGATCTCTTCCACCAGCATTTCTGGCACCACCTCGCCTACCACGTGCCACTCTTGGAGGCATCTTGAATATCTTGAACCCACAACCACAATCCTGGTGCGAACTGCCTCACGATCGGCGATCTGTCCACACGCTCAAGAAAACCCGCTCTGATACCACTTGATGAGGGTGCAACCCGAGACACAGAAAATCACATAGAAAAACTAACAAATCTTATTATTTTCAAAGTATCAAATTCCTACATGTAGAGGATCTCAAATCCTCCAGTTTTTGCAATACATGCAAATTACAGAAAGAAACTACAGAAATTCCCCTATTCCCAGCATGCGATCTTCTTTCCCCAAAAACTGCCTAAAAGAAACAGTAACTCGCCCATAAATAGCCCGTTTCTTTGTTTGGAGCCAAAAACGGGATTCAAATTATGCACCAACTTTCGGAAGCCCTAACTCAAGATCTAACCGTCAGATCTTCAATGATAATACCTTTTCGAAAAGCTCTCGCGAAGATCTCTTGCCGGAAAGTGGGGCCTAAAGGCTAACCACTTTCGTATTCCGCCAATTTTTCAGGCCCATCCGGAGCCTCTAAGTACCTCAAAATTAGCTCCGAAGATTTCATAAGGCAAAAAGCAGAAATTGAAACTTGAATAACTTTTGAACCGAAAATGCTCTTGATCTGATTCTTTCACCAAAGTGTTTATTATTATGTCCTGAAGCTTCCCTTAAATTTTTGTCTCCTCACGCCTTCAAATTCATACCTGCTAAAAATAGCAGTTGAGCAGAAAGAGCAGAAAAGCAGTTCTGAAAGTTGGGAATTCTTCTTCGACGAAAAGGGTATCCAGAAATGCAAAAACATCTACAAAAAAATCTAAATGAAAGTAAATATATTTTTGGGTGATGTAGGATTGCCCTTACACCACTGGATGCTCCTGCATCAATATTTGTATCTATTATGTGGAAGTTTGTAAAATGTGACATGTTATATTGAGAATGAAATCAATACTTTGGAAATATTGTAACATTTCATTTCAAATGAAATGAGAAAAGTTGAATTATTGCTATATCACAATATAAGGAAATGGAAGTTTGGGATAGTGTTTGTTTCAAATGTGAATGATATCTTTGTTTTAAAGATGAAATTTTTATTGTTATTTGATGGCATCGTGAATACTGTCACTTGGGGTTAAAAAAATTAAAATTCTTTGGAGTAGAACAATGCACATGTTTTAATACTTATGTCCATAAAAGTGGAAAATCTACAATAAAATAATCATAGACACTCCAAGATAAAATTAGCATTGGGAAAAAGGTATTACTGAGTATGTCAAAAATGTGATAAAATATTGAATAAAAGGAGAGAAAACTGCATATAAAGCATGCCATTGAAATCTAAATAACACATGCACCTTCAATTAGAGTATTGAAGGAGCATGAATAAAAGAATACCAATAAAATATACAATAAAAATAAAAATCTTGTACCTTGATTGTCATTTTAGATTGCTCCAAGATGTATAAATATATTATTTGATTAATATATGGATTTCTCTAGCTTGGATGTTGCATAAATTGACAGTGTGTACATAGTCTCAATAAACCTCTAGCCATGGGGATGGAAGCTGAGGATTGATTTGAGAGATCAAGGGTGGAGATTGGTTTGTTGATTGTGTAATCTCTCCTTGTGTCAAGTGGAAGGATATCATAACTTGGGAGATCACTCAGATATGCGTGGCGATGGATGGTGAGTATTTGCACACATATAAGAAGGTAATATGGTGATGATTGACAAGTGAAAAAATCACACATGTGAGAGAATGTGGGATCTCCCTAGAAGTAAAAAATGGAAGGTATTGTACATGTGTGATAATGTCAAGTGAGAGATCTCCCACATGTAAGAGTGGTGATTTGTGTGATAATGACAAGTGGGAGACATCACACATGTGTGAGAATAAAGGGTGTAGATTTTCTTAGGATAATGAATAATGGAGATTGAAATGAGAGAAAATCTGTTCTAATTAATTAAACATTAAAAGAGATTAGAATATTAAATTAACTTAATAAATTATTAGACAAGGTTTGTTTAATTAATTATCAATGATATTTAATTTGAGTAATTAAATAAATAAATTTGTTTAATTATTGACACTGGAGGTGATTAATTAGCCAAGTTAATTAGAACTAGAAGTTTTGATTAAGATAAAGAGGGAAGGTCCTGAACCCAATATAGATCAGCCATTGAGGGAAATAGGACAAATCTCACTAGAAGTGAGACTGAAAGGAACCAAACAAAGACCAACAATGCTTTTGACCAAATCATAAGATTGAAAAGAGTGAGAAACAAGGGTCTCGACCAAAACAAAAATACATATCCAACCAGTATTGAGAATGAGAAATAGAAGAGGTAGAGGAGAGACCTTTATGCCTTCTACAAACAACAATCCAAGCGATACTAGCATTTAGAGTCCTGTTGTAAGGGGAAACATGAGACATTTCCATGGGAAGACCATCAACACATGAGGGAGATAGGAGGACAAGGTGAATAGAAGTCACCATCAACAATAGAATCTTGGGAGGGAGTGGAAAAAATCAGAGGAGAAGGAGAATTTCTTGGAAGAGGAGGAACACTAGTAGGATCTAGAGGTCGAACCAAATCTACAAGAGTACGATGCTCATCACAAGCTTGGGAGGAGGTTTCCTCAAAAGAGACAACCAAAATAGTCAGGAGATCATCATTAACATTCTTCCACCAAATTAAAATTAGAATTTTAGCTTGAATAATTAAATAAATAAAATTTATTTAATTATTGATGAGAGATTCATTATCCATATTAATTAAATAAATTCATTTTGGAATGATATGGACAAGTCCCAAGAGAATTTGGCATGTCTACACAAATTATGTTATAATTTTAATATCACTGATATGTAGAATGATATAGTCAATAGATAAAATAATATGCTTTAATTTTTAATAGATTTAGGAAAGTCATTATGTCATGAAAAATCTTGGGGACAAATTTCCTCACTCTTTAAGGTACCATCCATTTAATAATTTACAAATAAAATTATAGAAGGTTAAACAAGAAGCAAATTTAAAAATTTAATCTATTTTAATAACAAGATTCATAACATAATTAATGCATAATACATAATTCAAAAAATATGATAAAATAAAAAAAATAATCTCAATTTAAAAGACATACATAAGCTAAACCTGAAATTTGCACAAATAAATATTAGAGTAATTTTCCAACATTTTTCCTTCTATTATGTTCAAAACAAACTACAATTTTTTGAAAAATTAAAAATGAGGATGTTTTTTATTAGGTAAATACTTTTGGATGGAGTTATGAATCAAAAGAGGGTTTTGAAAGGAACCAAACACCCTATACATCAAGATAAAGAATAAAGAATAATAGAAAACAAACATGTCTAAATAAACAGGCTTTAAACCGAGAAAAAAGACGTCACAAGAAACAAATGACAAAACAACAATTTCACATCAAAGGAACAAAAATAACTATTACAATTCTAAAATTTTGAATCCAAAACTCTCCAATGAACTCTAAATTAGAACCAAAATGTGACCAACATGAAAAACAATCCATTTTTTTTAATAACAAGGATGTTAAACTTTTAAAAAACATATGAAGATTCCTGGAATTTAATATTACCTTTACATATATATGTGATTAGTTACCAATATTTTCTAATATATCCAATATTGTGTGAGCTTTTGGATTCCAAATACATTTTGTTAATACAGATCCCGGTCATAACCTGAAACCAAGGAAGCAGTGGAATGGTCTCCCCACTTCAAAGGAAAAATAAACAAATAAAAGTCTCTATAAACAAGTGTGCATCGATTGTAATCTTATTAAAACAACTTTGATCAAATCCTTGAAAACATTTTACTGCATATCTAGACCATTGTCCATTGTATCAAACATTTTGAAAATAATATTTTACATAGAAAGCAACTACGCAATGTTAAAAACTTTCTTATAAGAGTGGACTCTACACACAAGCAGGAGAGAGCTAGGTAAACATCTATTCACCACTGTACTGTAGTAGTTTATACCCAAAAGCCCAATAACATCTAAAATCTCCAGATAGACAGAACAAGGTATTCTGGGCAACGTCAATTAACATAGCAGGCTTCTGTAAGACTATTCCATGGGATGCTTACACTGCTTTCATAGTTTGCTAACCATCCATGGTGTTGTATGTAATCTTCCCCCATGTAAAAGTCGTGCATATCCTCAGCAGGTCTCAGCAGATAAGAGCAGAATCTGCGAGCTAAGAGAGAAATCTGCCTGAACATTAATGGTATGTTTCTTGTGCAGGATGGAATATATGTTACTATAGAATACAAGACATCTAACATATTCCACATCTCCAATTCTATCCTCAAAGCCTTCACCCTTATCTTACTCTAGATACACCAAGATTGTCATTAATTTATATAAACAAGTTTTCTTAAACATCATCATAAACATCAGATATGTAAATATATTCTCGTAAATCTCTATGATATTGATCAAGCTCAAGTAAATCTTATTTCTACACATATAACAAGGAAGGAGGACAAATACTGGGAAAATGAAAGCATAGGATTCTCCATTTGTAAGATATAGTTTTGAGAAAGCATCATCACTATTATAGATAAAGCTCAAGAGCTATTTCTAGAAAGAAAACAAAACAACCTCAGCCCCCGTGCCCACAAACTGACAAGCATTCTTACGAAGACTCCTAAAAGAACTGTGGACATGACAGGAAATTCGGTCCAATAAGCTGATTTGGATACAGTATTATTAAAGAGATAAAATGTACTTGAACTTGGTGTCCTACTTCTTGATAAATTTGTTTGCCTGTAAGTATCTGATTAAGTGGTGTTAAGAAGTACTGGTAGAGTGTACTATTGAGTAGGAGGATTTGCATCAGCCAGTACTTATTAAACTGATTTAATAGATTTGATATGTTTAAGGCATAGCAAGTTGAATTTAATTAGTGATGTTATGTTGTAGATGTTAAAATTGTAAGTGCTTGATAATGATCACGTGATGTACATTTTAGGTAACAAATTTGTCATTTTATAAAATATTTTAGCATTCAAAATTGAATAGTGGAGGTCGAGTCACTTTGGGTTCATGATTAAATATAATTTTATAACGTGGGCATCAAAGTCACATTTATTGATTTTATTTAAGTTGAAGGTCCCATGATTAAACATAATTTTGTAATGTGGGCATCAATGTGACATTTGTTGACTTTATTTAAGTTGGGGGTCCCATTTGTTACCATGATTTAAGGCTAAGAACGAAAAGACTAAAAGTAAGATCTAATTTAAAAAATTAAAAATTAAAATATTCAAATTCAATTTAATTTCAAATGAATATCACTTTTACATACACTCCAACATTACAAATATAGATTAAAAGTATATAGGAGAATGGATCCAAGAGTCACACTTTAACTTTATATTCCTCAAACTTTTAAACAATGAGTTAAATTTATATCCAAATTTTAACATATTGTATAAATAAATTAATAGTCAAAGTATTATTTAAAATATTGAACATGCATCCTCATTAGAAGAAAACATCCAAATAAAATTAAATCATTATTACATAACACCATAAGAACATTAAAAAAAACACATAATTGTGATGCACTGTTAAGACTACTGGTACACTTGAATAGTGATGACTTTTTTCTTTTTTTTTTGTATTGAATTGTGACTACATTTCATTTCATTGTATTTTTTTGTTGTGTATTAAAATTTGTAAAATATATAGATTCTCGAAAGTGATCTAATTTGAAATCATGGCAGTGTGATGATTACTTAATGAGTTTGACAATTATATAAATTAAAAAACCACTTCCACTTTTTCATCTCATTACACTAACTATTACACACTATAATTAAAGAAACAATTGAGTAGTAACATAGTTTCGGTAACTATTATTAGTCCTTGCCATAGATATGATGACATTTCTAAAAACCTATGCAAAGTTTAATAAATTTTTAATTGTATGAAATAGTTAATTTTACAATTTTAATTTGTGAATATATTTTATTATTTTTATTTTGTGTAATAAAGAGGGGAGAATCCTTAAATAATTGTGCTTAATGATAGTGTTATGCAAGGAAATTGTTAAGACTTCAATGTGAGGTAGGTTGTTAGAGATATAATTTTCTAAATGTGTATCATTTATGTGATATTGTAGTATCATTAATTGAAATTTTATTAAAATATCTATGGTAGGCATTTCCCTAAATATAAAATTAAATAATTTTCAAGTTGTATTATTATGTGAGGACGTGATGATAATGCCCTCTTTCATTGCCAAATTTGACTCTCACCTTATCTACCATAAAATTATATTGTCATCATTGATGCAACCTATTTGTTACAAGTTGATTGATCACAATTTTCTTCATGATATACTATGGTGGGCACCATAAATATAATGATGTATTAAAAAAATGATTTAATGCCTAGAATAATAATATCTAATTTTTGAAAAAGTATTTCCTTCTTTGATTGGAACACATCAAATGCTATATTATATCAAGTGGTAGATTCCAAGAAATGGATGAAAAGGTGAATCTCTTATAAACATTACTAATGTGCTATGTAGTTTTAAGGGATATTTTTGATACATTCTTCTATTAATAGTGCATAATCTATAATAGTCATTAAAGTAATAGAGAAAATATAATATTTAATGGCATAGAATGGGTATAGTTTTAAATGTGTGGAAATAATAGTTTGTTTTCTTTTCCTAATCCATAAAAATGACCCCTACTAAACCTATTTATAGTGGGAGTGGGGGCCCCCTATAATTTATAGGTCCATAGGAGTGCACATGACCCCCCACTCCAACGTTCACCCCTACCCTTACCCTTATCCTTAGAAGGAAAGGTGGAGTACCCCTAGCCCTATATTGTAGTTGAGGAGGATAAGGGGAGGGCCCTTATGCATATTTTTTTATTGTGGAGATGATAGAATGATAATAATTGAGTGGAATTTTGATGACAAGATACTAACTTGGACTTCATTTATAAGAAATGAGGAGCTAGGAGTTAGGGGAATTTAGTTGAAATCAGTCTCAGATCTCGATATTCAATTTTTTTAAGAGATTATTATTGGATTAATTACCTCTAGATTATCTAGGAAAAATCATCAACACACTCTTAATTGGGTTTGGTCTTTGTCATTTGGTGGGTGGAGAAAGGAAAAGTATTTTCATAAGATATAAGGATTTTGTCTTTTATCTACCATGATCTATACTAGATTCCTTTTTGTGAATCCTTTTCATTTATCCACCCATCATTTACCATGGGATAGATTGCTTAGGATATCTAACTATACCAATGGGTTACACCTATTTTTAACGATATAGTTCCTAGGACTATGAGATTACATATATTAGCTCATTTTGATGTTGCCACATGGCTTGTGGTTGGTCATATATTAAAATATGATTGATGATATATATATATATATATATATATATGTGATAGGGAGATGCTTAGGGATGGTACAATATGGGCCTTTAATGGGGGGGAGAACCTTTTGAAATATTGGCATGGTGAAACAAAGATTCATCTAGTTGAGAGAGTAATTAATTTTTTTATGGAGGTTCCACTAGTATAGTTGTGTGTAGTCATTCCCTATTACATATCCATATAGGATTCTAAATATTATACAAGAGAAAGCATAGTGTTCTTGTCTCATTGTAGTAGTTTCATTATGTTACTAATTTGGGCATAGGTAAAAAGGGATGCCAACTAAGGATAATAAAATGATATGAAGTGAAAGAAACAAGATAAATGCATAAAAACATAAATATTTACCCCAAATCACCTTCAAACTCTATAATTGAGCTAAATAGGATGCACCTAAAGCCTATTGATATATGTTGTTAATAGATTGAATGTGGTTTCTTATCAAAGCAACAACATAATGGTATGATCAAGATGATTCAGTAGAAATTTGGACAACATAACAATAACATGATAGAAGATTATCAAAATGGGACGAGATGCCTCCAACTTATAGAATTTTTATGAGAGAAATCAGGGACCAAGATGCATTGGTTAATGATGGCTAGGATTGATTGAGGATTAGGGTTGGGATGAAATTTGTAGTTATGTGACAAGTGCCACATGGAGGATAAGGGAAATTTTTATGATTACGATTAGGGAAATATCATTTTATGAATGGATAGGATTAAGAGGTGGGATTGAAATGAATGGATGAGATGGAAAGTTAGTTTGAATTTTGGAAAATGTCTAGGTTCAATGAATCTAGACAAGGTCTTATTTAGACATGTGAGAGGGACAATAGTCACATGACGACAAGTTTAGATTGTGATCCATGTGAATGGAATAAATAGACAAGATTAAATTGACAAGGATTTATGGATAAAGTGAAATTAAATAATGGAGGGGGTAATGATGATTAATTAGCCTAAATTAACCAATTAATTAGAAATTAATTAATTAATCTAGGTTGAGGATTTTTGGATAAGGGTAATGGATAAATTAACTAAATAAATAATGAATTTTTAAATTTAATTAAATGACTAGGAGAAGGTGGGATAAAGGTGATGGGATAAATTAATTAAATGAATAAATGGTGTTTATTTAATTAATGATTTAGGGTAGGCTAAAATTAAGTGTGGTTTGGTTATGGTCACATTTTAGGTGTCTCCATTTTGCCCCTCTTTGATATGATGTTGCAACTAAGAGAAGTAAAATAATTTAAAACAAGAATAAGACATAGTGGGTAGGAAAGGGATAAGGACTAGTGGTATGATGCCCCAATCACTAGAGAGGATGAGGAAGGATGATGAGAAGGTAGTGGTATGCCCCATCGAGAGGGTAGGTGGGTTCAAACAACATGGGTGTGCTCTCAAATGGATTGGAGATTTAGAGGATGAAGTATTAAAGGAGGAAAATAGCTAAGGATGATGAAGATATGAATGGAGAGGGAGGATGGATGATCATCATGATGCAATAGTATAAGAAACCTCGATTTAATATTGAAATTGACATTATGCACTAAGGTATAAGGAACTAGGGTCACAATGTGCCAACTACATGATCAAAAGGTTAAGTGTAAACATATGCCTTATAACACTACAATATTAAATAACATAATTCCTTTAATAAAATAGAGTGCAAAGACTATATAGATGAAAATAATGATAAAACATACAAGCAAGATGAACTGAGTCTTTTGTCACCTAGGACTCCTGAAGAAGCATATCAATTTTCTATAAAATTTGAGGAGAAGCTTATGAGAAAGAAAAATCAGCAAGGAATAGGTAAAGGAAGAGGAGCAAGAGGAAGAGGTCAGCACTCTAACAGAGGATAGCAACACCATCAAGGTGAAGAAGTTGACACTTCCAGTGGACAAGCTAATTTGGAGAGAGGAGGTTTCCAAAACAAAAGAGGGAGACCATTTCATAGAGGAGTTTACCAAGGGTGAGGAAAAGGCTTTCTAGGCAAGTTCTTTAAGTGTAACAAGTTTGGTCACAAAAGTTGGGAGTGTTTTGAGTTTACACAAGAATACCACATAAGGCCTGAGAGGAGTAATCAAATTATGCAAGAAGACCAAGAGAGTGTGGGGTCACCTTATCATAACTTAGAAGAAGCTGAGAAAGGAGAGTCTTTGTTATTCAAAAGAGTATTGTGGATGCCACCAAAGGAGAATCCAAAACCTATGCAAAGGAGAGCTTTATTCATGACCAATTGCAAGGCTAAAGGTAGGTGCTGCAAACTTATTATTGATAATGGTAGTATGGATAATCTTGTGTTAGTTGAAATGGTGAACAAACTAGGTCTTACTAGAATTAAACATCCAAATCCCTATCACATTTCTTGGCTACAAAAGGGACATCAATTATTGGTGGATGAACAGGCCTTAGTAGAGTTTCAAATAGGTAGTTATAAGGACACACTTATGTGTGACATTGTGCCCATGGATGTTTGCCATGTGCTTCTGTGTATGCCTTGGCAGTTTGATAGGAGAGCCATACATGATGCCAAAAATAATACCTACACTTTTCAGAAGGATGGTCAAAAACATACATTGTTAGCCTTGAAAGGAGAAGAAGGGGATAATAAGAGCATCAGTAGCAACAAGGTTATGTTGGTGAGTGGAAAAGAGGTTTTGTGTGATATGAAGAAGGAAAAAGTGAGATATGCATTAGTACTCAAGCTTAAAGATGCACCTACCTCTACTAAGTATGATGGTTTACTCAAGGAGATACAAGACATATTGAAAGAGCATATGGATATTGTGGTATCTGATTTTTTGAATGAGTTGCCTCCAATGAGGAGTATTAGTCACCATATAGATTTGGTTCTAGGGGTTAGCCTACCAAACAAGGTTGCATATAGACTGAATCCTAAGGAGAATGAGGAGATCAGAAAGTAGGTTGAAGAGTTGGTTGAAAAAGGATTGATAAGGGAGAGTCTTAGCCCATATGCTATACTGGAAATCTTAGTGCCCAAGAAACAAGGTGATTGGACAATGTGTACGAACTTCAGAGAAATCAATAAGATTTTCGTCAAATACATATTTCCTATTCCAAGGATCGATGATTTAATGGATTTTTTGAGTGGTTCTATGTATTTTTCAAAAATAGAATTGAAGAGTGGTTACCATCAGATTAGATCAGACCTGGGATGAAAAGAAGACAATGCTTAAGACTAATGATGGTCTTTATGAATGGTTGGTTATGCCTTTTGGGCTTACAAATGTACCTAGTAATTTTATGAGGCTCATGAATGAAGTCTTGAAATCGGGTATGTGTAGGATCATGATGGGCCAAAAAGTGGCGATATGTAAGTGATATGATGGCCCATGTGGCTGACAACTTTTTTTTAACCCAAAATTGATGAAATGAAAAGGGTTTTTAAAGGAGATTCTTAGATTTCCACCAATATAAATTATGCTTTACTTTGAATTTAATAAATAATTATTATTCATTTTCTATTTGAATTATGACTAAACTCCTAATTGATAGGCTGATTGAAAAAAATCTATAGTTTTCAAAGGGTATCACATTTTTTGAATCTGAAACATGCGTCACATTCTATGCTTCACATACTATAGGATTTAAAGAAAGAAATTAATTTGATGAAGTTTTGACCAAGTTAAGGTGCTCAGACATATGAGTTTTTATATTTTTTAAAAGTTGTAATAAAAATATCATAATTAATTATATACTTGGAAAAAAAATTACAAAAAAATATGCATCACATTGGGACAGATAGACACCTACTTCTTATTTTTTCCCTGGAATTTAAGTACTACTGCATTGAAATTTCATATTTTCACCAAATAGATTTTTTTAAAATAAAAATAAACCTAGTAGTTTAGAAACTACATTCAATTTGCAATGGATTATATTCTTAAATATTTTTGAAATAATATAGTTAACTTATTCAAATTTTTATGTCAAGTTGCCTAACTCTGATTTTTCTAAATTTTATTGCCACTTAAGCGCCCATTTTTTCCATGATGATCCTACACATGCCCAACCATTCTTGGGGAAGTTTGTGATAGTCTATTTGGATGACATATTGGTTTTTAACAGGTCTAAGGAGGAACATCTAGAGCACTTAAGGATGGTTATGACATGGTTGCATGAGGAGAAGTTGTTGATCAACCTCAATAAGTGCATGTTTATGAAGACCGAATTAGTCTACTTGGGTTTTTTGGTGTTATGAGAGGGCTTGAAGATGGACCTGAAGAAGGTTAAGGCCATTATTGATTGGTCAACACTGAGGAGTGCTTATGAGGTAAGGAGTTTTGATGGACTTGCTAGTTTTTTATAGAAATTTTATTAAGAATTCCAATAGCATAGTAGTCCCTATACTTGATACTATAAAGGGTATAAAAAGTAGTTTGAATGGACTCAATATGTTGAAAAATGTTTTAGATTTTGAAAAGTAAAATCACTGAACAACCTATACTTGTGTTACTTGATTTTAACAATTTTTTTCAAGTAGAGTGTGATGCTAGTGGGTTAGCAATAGGGGTTGTTCTAAGTCGGGAAGGGAAACTAGTTGCTTATTTCTATGAAACATTAAATGATGCTAAGAAAAAGTATTCAACTTATGATCTTCAATTTTATGCATTGGTTCAATCTTTGAAGAAGTGGAGGCATTACTTGCTTCCCAAGGAGTTTGTTGTTTACATAGATAACCATACACTACATTTTATAAGAAGACAACACAAGTTGAATCAAAGGCATGCAAAGTGGGTGGAGTACCTTTAGAGTTTTAACTTCGTGTTGAAACATAAGTGTGGGAAAGAAAATAAAGTTGTTGATGTATTGAGTAGAAGAATTCTATTGCTATAGGATATTCAAGAAAATAGTGTTGGGTTTGATAGTTTGAAGGAGTTGTATGAGAATGATGCAGATTTGAGAGATGCTTATGAAGCTTGCAACAGTCCTATCAGCAAAGATAGAGGACCATGGACTAATTTTATGTTACAGGATGGTTTGATGTTCAGAGGTAATTAGTTGTGCATTCCTAGAGGGTTAATAAGGGAGAATCTTGTGAAGGATAAGCATTGTGGTAGCCTAGCAAGTCATTTTTGGTAGGATAAAACTTACCTATAGTTGAGTACACATTATTATTGGCCACACATGTAGGAAGATGTGAAGAGGTATGTGGAGAGATGTAGATTATGTTTGCATGCAAAAGGTAGCAGTCAAAAAACTAGTTTGTACCAACCACTACTCGTGCCAAATAGACCTTTGGATTCAGTGAGTATGGATTTTGTTGTAGGATTACCTAGATCTCAAATAGGCAATGATTCTATTTTTATTGTTGTGGATAGATTTTTGAAAATGGTTCATTTCATTCCTTGCAAAAAGACTAATGCTGCCACACATATAGCTAACCTTCTTTCCAAAGAGGTTGTAAGGTTACATGGTATATCCAGGAGTATAGTATCTGACATAGATACAAAATTTGTGGGTCAATTTTGGAGAACTCTTTGGAAGAAGTTGGGCACCCATCTCAGTTTTAGCTCAACTTACCATCCCCAAATGGATGGTCAAATAGAAGTGGTTAATAGAAGATTGGGTAATATGTTGACGTGTCTTGTTGGAAATTCACCAAGTAACTGGGATATGACTTTAGCACAAGTTGAATTTTCATATAATGATTCTCCAAATAGGAGTACAGGTTTGAATCCATTCTACATTGTCTATGGTATCCATCCAGGGGGTGTATTTGAACTTAGGGATCTTGGTAATTTTGAGAGGAGAAGTGCAGATGGTGAGGAGTTTTTGAAATGAATTTGTGACCTTCAAAAAGAGGTCAAATTATAGATTGAGGGGAGAAACTAGCAGTACAAGAAGTATGTTGATAAGAAGCATAGAGAAGTTCATTTTCAAGTTGGCAATCTCATTTTGGTTCATCTTAGGAAGGAGATATTTCTGAAAGGTGAATACAACAAACTAAAAATGAAAAAGATAGGTCCTTACAATACTCTCACAAAGTTTTCTACCAATGCTTATGACATAGCTCTTCCTTTTTTTATAGGTATCTCACCCATCTTCAATGTGGTTGATCTCTATCCTTAAAAAGGCGATGAAATAGATGGAACAATAGACACAAAGCAAATTACAAGATGATAACAACAAGTGACCAAATCAAATCTGATCGCCATTGAGTGCATCTTGGAGAAGCAATTGTTGAAGAAGACCCAGGGTAAGGAATATTTCCAATACTTGGTGAAATGGAAGGATCATCCTTTGGAGGATGCCACTTGGTTAATAGCTACAAAGATCTCCAAAATGGCCATAGTTTTGATGACCTCATGAGCAAGAGCTCATGATTTTGTTTTGTCTCCAAGGGAGCTTGATGTAGGAACTTAACATTTTGGATTGCTTTATATTTTTTTGGTTTTGTTTCTTGTAATTTTTGACTTGTAGTGTGGAGGAACCCAAGCAATAGTGTAAAAGACTCTAAACTTTGCAAATGCAGAAAAATCAAACCTCATACATACACGTAGCTAGAGGAGATTAAGGAAAATTTAAAATGTATGCAAAATTAAGAGCCTTGGGACACCACATCGCTAGAGAGGAGTGAAAATTCTCTTCAATTCAATTATTAATCCAATATGTAAGTTGTGAAAAGAAGACAGTTACAAAATTCGCTGAGAAAACTAAAAACCAGGAAAATAATGAGAGGGGAGATTGCATCGAGAGTTGGAAAAAGGAAGAATAGGTTCAGGAAAGTAAAGAGAATGTGGGTATATTTTTAGAGTAAAAGATAAGAAGAGCACTACTGGATATTAGCATGGGATAAGAAGAGTTAGAGGGGAAAATCAAGTAGATGGTTTGGAATGAAATTCAAAGAAGACTCCAACGTGAATGAAGGTGGAGGCTTTAGCAGAGAAAAGGAATAAGGACATCAATTGTTCATGCATGGTCATCGAGTAAGATTGATGTTAAAAATATCTTTACTTGTTATTTTAATTGACAATAAAAAATTAATTTTGGTCATAGTAGCTTGGTCAATGAGTATACATTGTTGTCACCCTATGTAAAGGTTTCAATTCTCTCTTGCAAAATACAATTATTTTTTATGTTTAAGTTGATATTTCTTTTTTATTTCATGAACACTAGTTTAGATTGGAGATAACCACATCCCATTTATTATGTAATGTGGTGTTGTTCATTTTATTAACAATATTATAACAAAGGAAAGAAAATTTTTAAATTTTGGTCATTAGAAAGAAGGGCTCACTGCCAGATTACATAAAAGAATAAAGAAGGATGTTATAGTGAGAAATCCATCTCAATGCAATAGAAAATATCCACCAGAACATCACCAACACATTCATATTCTCTCTGAAGATTGTAGACACCTTCTACTCACTACTTCTAGTGGTCTAACTCATTAATCTCACATTGCACTTCATAAATTCACACTTCACAACTTTGCAATTCACATCACACACTTGATGGTTCAATTATCCATCAACTCATTACTTATTTATACCTTCTACAACCTTGAAAATATTCTCTAAGGTCGACTATGCACATCAACCATGCAAATTCAAACTAGGTCAACACTAAACATTCCCACAGTGGAAAGGAATGAAAGAGAACCACTCCTCATCTTAACTCAGACCAAATCATACATATACATCACACCACACTTCCACAATCATCGAAGAAAATCCACAAATAGTGTAAACACCCAAGGTTGGCCAAACCACTGTAAACACCACTAACATTTAAGGACATGCTTCCTCAAATCCAAACAAGAATCGTGAACCACACACAACACTTGAATACAATCTAGAATATTCCAAAAATAATTTGAAATCTAACAAATTCCTTTGCAACAACTTTCACCTAAAGCATGTACACACCCAATACACTTAAACAACCTTCCATACTCTGTAACTCAAGAAACCAACTTCTAAAGCACCAAACCATGAACAAATTTGACTATAGGTAGATATGATCATTATCAGCACACTTATAGAGCCGCAAGACTAGAAATCAAACTATTCTCCTAGATACTATTGCAACATACAATTCACACACTAGTGAAAAAAAATATCTCTAGGTACAATGAACCAAACCAAAAAATTATAGATATAGAACTTATGAACACCTCTAACCATCATATCTAAACTGCACAAGAATATCATCAACCATGAAGAAATGCAGACCAAAACCAAAACACCACACTGTATATCAAAACACCTCTATAACACAAATTGTTTCCTCTTTTATTCAAATTTTCTCAAAAGCACTTAGAAACTAAGCACCAGAGACATATACTGATCATATTCAATGGTTCCTCATCATCACAAAACTAACAACATCCACCAACAAAAGCTTATCAAAGAAACACTATAGTTTGACACTAGTAGCACTTACGAATGACAACATAATGCAACAAATCAAAGCATCAACACAAAAATAAGATTGCAACAATCTCCTCCAAGCTTGTTAGCATCAATGACAACACCAAATACTCTTACTTGCAACAATCTCCCCCTTTTTCATTGATGGCAACACATGATGTGAAAAGCCATCAACAACAACAAACAACTCTGATTACCAACATACTACTCCATACCAACTCTATCTTTCTTTCTCCCCCTTACATCATACTCTCCTTTTTCATATTACTCTCTCCCCTTTTTACAACTAAACATTTTTTCACATTATTTTTCTCTCCCCCTCTAACATCAATGGTGAAGGACAACACATTTGCACCTCTTTCTCCCTTTGACATCGACCATACGCACTTTCCCTCTTTACTACTTTGCATACTCCCCCTTATGAGCACACACCAAAATTTATCAACCATAAACCACTGCACATATCCTTTGGCACAACTAAAAAAGGACAACACCAACCTATATTAATACTAACTCCCCCTGATTGCAACAACAAACAAAGCACTACCTACTCCCCCTGAGAGGTAGCCTCCAACATTAGTCCAACGTAAAGAATGAATCTTAAAATCCACTATCTACTGATGCATATCCTTATGCATTTAGTTCAAAGGAGGGATAATGACCCCTAACTTCTCCCAAAGATACTCAAAAGTATCCTTAGGAAGAGCCTTACTGAATAAGCACTCAAAGAAAAATCAGTATCCTTTGGATACCACAAGCCATGTTCTAGAGTACCCTTCAAGTATTTGAATATCCTCTTTACTATTGCAATATGTTGTTGAAATAATGAAGAAGGAACCCTTTTAATGTTTTGTCATTGATACCAACATTAATTGTTGACAGTTTGTCTAATTCAGTAAATAGAGTGAATGCATCTTAATCCAGTATTTTGGTCTGGAATTGCTCGTGCAATAAGATCATCTCATGAGATTATAGTATGTTATTCCTGACTATTAAATGCATCTATGATCAAGATTTCAGTGATTTTGGATGAACAGGCTGAAAGTTACAAGTGATAGTAGTTCACCATACAATTTTGGCTTTATACAATACAAATGAGTATGTGTAATCTAGTTTGCATTCCTTCAGTAATTGGGATCAGTCTTTACAATTTTGGGAGATTGTTTACAGGTGTCAATACACTATATTCTAGATGGAACATGCTTATGTGATCAGATGGATCATTGATAGTTGATTAGTTGGCTTATTTTATAATTAGTTATATCTCTTGTCTGATCTAATGCCTAATGTATGTTGTGGA
Organism: Sequoiadendron giganteum; assembly: GCA_007115665.2. NCBI lineage: Eukaryota > Viridiplantae > Streptophyta > Pinopsida > Cupressales > Cupressaceae > Sequoiadendron > Sequoiadendron giganteum. The sequence continues at coordinate 42,523,029 of CM021104.1, read as the reverse complement.
GATTAAATGTGTATTACAGATGTTAATAGGATATATTTTAGGTTCATGCTGACCTAAATTAAGTGTTGCACATTTTTTTTGAGTGTGAAGAAGTTTTTGACTCATGTATGAAGCCAATAAGGTAATTTTAAATTAAAATAGGGCTACATCTAATTAGGCTGACCTAATTGATGTATGTGGATGTAATTGGGAATATATGTAAGAAAATTTTGAGTTGTAAGATGACGATGACATGAGATGTCATTCGAAGTTTTTGTGAACATGCGAATGTGTATGCGTGATCTGAATAAGAACAAAATTGTTGTGAATGTTGAACGATTGTAAAATAGAGAAGTGTTTTGTATTCAGAGTTTCAAAGGAACTGAATCCAACACAAGGAAGGTGCACTTTGTATCAGTTCACATTTTGGATGTGTAGCCATTTTTGTTTTGTATCTATCTCTGGTTGTTAGCCTTATTGATCAGTGTGTCTTGGAATTGAGCCTCTGTAATATCTTATAATTGATTATAATATATTGTGAGCTAATCCTCACCATGGTCTTTCCCTTTTCGGGTTTTCCACATAAAAATCTTGGTGTTCATGTGTTATGTGATCTTGTGATTTCTTTCATGCTTTAATTCATAGTTGCAATTAGACATGTTTTGATTACTGGATGGATTATGATTAAATGGTTTAATAGAATATTGATTCACCCCCCCTCTCAGTATTCTAGGTGTTCAACAATTGGTATAAGAGCTTGGTTCCTTCTAAGAAGCCTAACAACTTGAGGAAGATCTTGGAGATTGAATACATGGCTGATAAAAAGTACCCTATTCCTCTTGAAGATATTTTTACAATTGAATACATAGAAGATGACCACATCATTGACAAAGAAGAACTTAATGCTACTCTTGAATATCTTGACAGAGTTGAAAGTGAAAACAAAAGTCTAAAGGAAAACCTAGAGGAAGCAAATAAACACATCAAAAACTTTAGAGAACAAATCAATAAATTCAAAGAAAGACATAGGGAAGTCAATAAACAATCTTAGAGAAAAAATGAAAACATCACTAGACTGAAAGTACAAGTGGAAGAAAAGAAAAGAATTGAGGATTTCATAAATGTAGTGGTAAAGAGAAAGGCTGATGAATGCGCAAGACTTGAACAAGAAGTGGTATCATTGAGATCACATCTAGAAAAAGAAAGAGCTCATGAGGACAAATTCAAAACAAGTACTGCAATGCTTGATGAACTAATTGCAAGACAAAAACCCTCTAAAGACAATGGTGGTTTGGGACTTGAAGAAGGAGAAATCTCAAAGGAAAATCAAACTCCTTACAAGGTTGATAATCAAAAGAAGACCCAAGGCAATGGAAAAAATTTAGAAATCAAAGAAGCAATGCTAGAAGACTCCCTATTAGACAACCAAATGCTCAAAGGTACCCATCTTTTAATCGTATTTGTTTTTCATTCAATAAATTTGGACATAAGGAAATAGAATGTAGAAGTAGAATGAATTAGAATGTTGGATCACTTTCTGGACAATGTTTTGCATGCAAGAAGTTTGGACATAGAGTTGTTGAATGCAAAAGTCAGATGATGAATAGATATAATGTTGGTAGAATGGTTCAATCTTTCAATGGTTACTATTATATATGCAATTTATTTGGACATAAGACTAACCAGTGAAAATCAAGATTGAACGGAGGACAATTTTGGAAAAAAATGTTGTATGCTATAGTTGCAACAAACCTAGACACATCTCAAGATTTTCCAAAAGTAAGTGTATATATCTAAAAATGGTCACATCAAATCGAGTTTGGTAATTAAGTAAATACGATTTATTTAATTAATCTTCTAATTTCATCTACATACAAATAAATTTAATTATTTATTTATATTGTTCATTCGATCTACTTATTCTATTTTAATTAAATAAATAAGTTTATTTAATTATTATTATTTTCTATTTTCCTCTTAATTAATTAAATATAATTTATAATTTATTTAATTTAATTATCCTATTACTTTAAGTTTGAATTTTTAAATTCAAATAAAGATGTTCTTCTAAATTCATCATCATTCTAATTCTCCACTTCACATATAATTAAATATTCTAAATATTTAATTAAACACCTTTTTCACTTTTCACACATAATTAAATATTTTAAATATTTAACTATGGAAACTTCTAAATCCACATGTCACATATAATTAAATAATTAAATTAAATTATGGAGTTATATTCAACTATCAACTAACTCCTCATAACTACAAATGACAAATGACTACTTTCCTTCATTTTTGAATGGAGAAGGTTGTGTAGGAGGAAACATTTTCCCTCTTTCTCTCTAGCTTCCATCTTTCTCTCCAACTTCTCGATCTTCCACCGTTCATCGTACCAGGCTCGATTTCAACCGTCGATCTTTGCCAACTAAGCTTTTGCCTCCAAAAGTCTATAAATATGACCTTTTTGTGCTTTGAAAGTCATCTAATCTAGTTGCATAGCATGAGAATTATAGTTTCATTATCCAACATTTAGCAAATCTTAATATCCTAGATTTCTTGAGCATAGCATAACATCTTAACTTATCATTTTAGCATAAACAATCATGGTAGAATAAGCTTGCATAATCTATTTTAGTTTTGTATCTTAACATAGCTTTATATCATATCATTTACCATAGGAATGCATGTTACATATTATCTCATTCTGTAGGTTGTCATTATGTTGAGCTTCTGCTTACGCAATCTGAGAGCAAACATCTTAAAATGAATCCTTGGAGATAGAGGACAATGGGATGTCTTTGAAGAATGTGTCGAGTTTGGAGTTTTTTTATCTTTAAATTAGATTTCTTTGAAACAATGTCGCATTGGTGTGTTTGTTTAGCCTATTAGTTGATTCCACATATTTACACACATATTTTTGGTGGCCACCATGGGGCCCTTGCCCCATTTTAAATATTTTATTGCAGGTTTTCTGGTAGGTTACAAACTAGACTCACAATTTAGCGCATACAAGGCTCGTTCTAGCGCATCCATCGAATAGTTTAGCACATATGAGGCCTGTTTTAGCGCATATATGCTTTGTTTTAGTACATTCCTGTGTTCTTTTGGCACATAGCTTCTCTATTCTAGTTCATTCCTATGTTTATTTTAGTGCATATATGCTCTATTTTAGCACATTTATGTATTCTTTTAGCACATATAGGAGACTATAATTTTTAATCCCGATCCTGATGTGTCCACGGACAGAGAATGATATTTTTGCATAAGGTTAAAATGAAGCAATCCTAGGGTTGTTATTCAGATTAAAATAAACCAATCCTAGGGTAGTCACCAAACAATTGAAATATCTTGGATAAAATGAATCCCATGTCTTTTGTGAAGCAACATCTTCACCTAGCTTAGCAAATTGTCATTTGGGATTAAAATTGAACAAGATTGTTTGTTGTATTTGTTAGGTGATAGGCCTATGCTCTCCCCTTAATTGGGTGATAAAAATGCCAAACTCATCTTTTCATTTCATGTACTTTATGCTTTGTTAAAACCTTTAGCAGGCTTGCTCTTGTGGGAAAAAGTACTTACCCAAGAGGAACGACCTAAGTGGGAACCCCTAAAGCCAAGGATTCCAACCCACTAAAATCAAAAGCGAGTTGTTGATGAAAATCCACTCGACAATAGTGTGCAAGATAACCATCCCCAAAGCCTTTGTTATAAAGGTTGGGAGGTCTCCTAGGGGATTTTATGATTTTCCGCATTGAACGTAAACCCTTACTATGAACCTTAGTGTAGAAGCTAACCGAGTTAGTAGCCAAACATTATAATACTCACAGTGCGAGGGGAGGGAATAATCTTTCCCCAAGATACTCACCATATAATCTTCAAGGATCGTTTTCTCAAGGGATCAAGAAATATTACTTTGAGTACATACCTATAAAAGATAAAAACACGAGTGCCCTCTAGGGGGTGACATGACTGTGTGAGTCGATGCAATTCTAAGATGTGGGTTGTGATGACTATGATGACCTTTTTGACCATTAAGAGTGAGTCTGCTTGAAGTGTTTGTTTTGTTCAAATACCCATGGAAATTTCAAATAACATAAACTTATTGTTTATATTCTAGGACTTTAGAAACAATTGTCTTCCTACTGCATACTGTGTTTTTCAAATAATAATTCAGATAAGATCATCCAATTCAGTAAACTATCAAAAACATGTATGTTTCAACACATTGACTTGATCTTTTACTGCATTGAATTGATCTTTTAGTGCATCTATGCTCTATTCTACAACATCCATGCTCTATTCTAGCACATCCATGCAACAGTCTAGCGCATCCATGAGACAGTCTAGCACATTGATATGATCTTTTAGCGCATCCATTGAACAGTCTAGCACATCCCTGGCACAGAGTAGCACATCTATTTTTCTGAATCAAAATAGTTTTCTAACACAATATTCCATTGATTATGGTCTTTTTTATGCTCAAGGTCTGGAAATCTACAACATTTGTCAAGAAATCCCTTGGGAAAAGGATCAAGAAACCAAAAGGGCCCCTTAGCTACAAGAAGCTTTTGAAAAGGAGATGCTTTTTAAACCAAGTAGGAAAGTCTTGTTTGAGCATCAAAATTTCATCCATAGATATCATGACTTTGCTAGGGGATTCACTGATGATTTTTCTTTAGAGCCCTTGTATTCACAAGCTTTCTTTCAACAAAGAGCTCTTTCACAAAGGCATAATCATAGTCAGCCAATTCGTCCTTCTTTCATTCCGCAACCAGCAATTCAATATTCCAACTATCCCAATCAAGTGTTGCAATAGAGAACTTGGAAACATTAGGCTTTTGCAAAATCCTCATTTTCTCAAACTAAGATCAAAACATCATAAAGTGCATCAATTTCACATCAATTTTTGATTTTTACTTTAATTCCCATAATAGGATCTATCATCCTTCATTGAGGGAATCACAATATGAAAATTAAAAATTCCTTAGTCATATCAATTCAGGTAAGGCATCCAACAAATTGCACTCCCATTTGTGATAAAATTTAGTAAAAATTTGGTACAAGCATATGCCTGTTGTCACAAGGTCCTGAAAACACCAAGAAGAAGACGAAAGGGAAAATCCACTTTGCAACATGGGTGATAGAGATGATAATATTTTCCATAGGATTCATGGAAATAGTTCAAGAGATGAAATAATGGATGAAATACTTCAAGAAGATGAACAAGATCCATAGTTTCATTTAGCCATGGAAAAGCTTTTAGGGCAGAATAAAGAAAGATATTTTCTTTTATTGGCAAATCAAGGTGCTAAATTGCCCATGGACTATGATATAGAGAAAGTCAAAGAAGATCCTGAAAGAATTGAAACCCCCTTAAATGATCTCAGTTCTCTTACCCAACAAATAAAAGCACTACAAGGGAATATTAAGGAAATACAAGGGGGCACAACCAAGAAGTATGTTTTGGAGGATATTTGTCCATATCCTTTTGATAGAAATCTCAACATGATTCCTTTTCTCAAGCATTGTGAAATCCCAAAATTTGAGAGATACAATGGAAAAATAGATCCTATTGATCATGTAAGGGAGTTTAGTAATATAAGCATTGAATTTTCTCATGAAGATACATACCTGATGCGATTGTTCCCATGAAGTTTAGGTACGAAATCCATGGAATGGATTTCTAAAATAACTCCACCCATCAAGTTGTTTGAGGATTTGATAAAAAAATTCATATCCCAATACTCCTACAATATTCAACATCAAATAACCATGCTTGATTTATGAAAAGCAAAGCAAAATATTGGAGAACCCTTCATCACATACCTGCAAAGATGGAGAAGATTATTTGCATGATATTCTCATCCAGTTCCTGAAAAGGAAAAGATGGAAATCTTTATTGACAATCGTAATCAAGAAATGAGTTATAGGATCAACCTTCATTGTCCTCCATTATTTGAGAAGTTGATTGAAAATGCAATCACTATTGAAGGAGCCTTAGTCAAGAGGGGAGTGATAAAGCTTGACAAAGATAGTCCAAATTCGTATAATCATAACATCAACAATGACAAATCAAGATTTTGGACTAGAAACAAGAATGTTGTCAATGATGGTGTGGTAGATGCCAACAATGTGAAAGAAAAACCATCCATCCTTAATCTATTAGGTACTCAATGCAATAACACCAATCCTAGAAATTCAACTAATAAAGGAAATAACAATTCCAATCAGGGAAACAACACTAATCAAGGAAATATGGCCAATAATCATGGTGATTTCAACAATAATCTTGGCAGCAATCAAAATTCAAATCAACCCAAGTCATAATTCTTCTCAAATTGGCAGAGTTTTACTCCTTTCGACCAATCTCTTGAATGAATTCTCAAAGAGCTAATGGATTAAAATGCCATCACGTTGCCACCTCAGAGAGATTATGAGCCACGAGTCAAACCAGCATCATGGAATGAATTGTATTATTGTGATTACCATAAATGCAAGGTCATAGGACAAATAATTGCCAAGGTTTGAAAATTTTGATCTAGCATTTGATCAAAAATCGCACCATAATAGTTGAGAGACATCATGCCAATAAAGATCACCAGGCATTTAAGGACCCTCTTCTAAATTATCAAAAAGGGAAATCTTCAGGTGACAAAGGAAAAAATGTAAATTATGTCTATGATACCACAACATCTACACAAATGAACAACAAGTTAACGTCATCAAGGTCAAAGGAAAGCAAGAGTATCAACAAGTTAATGAAACAATGAGGGGACAGGCTAAAATTGTCCTAAAAGGAAGCTCATCCAAATCAACTGTCCCTCCTTTGAGGTAGTATAATTTAATCGATCAATTGCAGAAAACATCAGCTCAAATTTCTATCTTGTAGCTTCTTAAGATATCATCGACACGTAAGAACATTTTGGAGAAATCTCTCATTGTCACAACTGTATCCACTGATTTGGATATTGAAAAATTTCATGGCATGGTGGAACACTTGTCCTCACCCTCTTGCCTATCTTTTTTTGAGAAAGATGATGCCTCCATGACTCATCCCCACAACTCCTCGCTTTATCTAGAATTCATGGTCCATAAAACCCGAATTAGGCATGTCTTAATAGATGGGGGAGTTGGTCTAAATATTTGTACTTTAAAATTGGTTCTTGCTTTAGGGTTTTTTGAAGAGTGTATTGATCCAAGAAGAAAAATAAAAATTAAAGCATATGATGATGAGGACCGAGCTTCCAAGGGTCTTATCATGCTACCTATCAGAGTGGGACCTACTATAAAGAACACTTTCTATCAGGTTTTGGATCGACATCTTTCTTATAACATACTTTTGGGTCATCCATGGATCCATGAGATGCAAGCGGTATCGTCAACGTACCATCAATGTCTAAAATTTCCTTATGACGGACAAGAAATAACCATACTAGAAGATCATAACAACAGTCATATTTGTTCTAATCTCAGAGCAATCTAGGATACTTTTGTCCCACATAATAGAGAGGCTCTTGCCATTTCTGCTTCAAAACACAATGACCAATCAAAGGAATTAATAAAGAGCTTCGACACAAAATTGCAATTAAAAGACAAAGGGGTGGGAGAATATTCATTATGTCTCTCTAACTTACCTATCTCTCCAAGGTCACATGGTCAACCTACAATATCCACACAACAAGTTGCTACAATTGACACATTAAGAGCACAACCTTCAGTCCCCATCACCATGTTTGATGAAAAATTCATCAAGGCTAACACTCAATAAAATGAAGCTGAAGATAGAGCTATTCTCAAATGGCTATATAAAGATGAAGATGAATATGTTCAACATATAAAATTTCCTATCGAACAATATGGTAAAGGCTATGCAATAATGCAAAGAATGGGCTATGAAGGGATTGGTCCCATAGGAAAAAGAAAGGAAGGAATTGTTGAACCCATTCAACCAAATGTAATGCATCCAAAAGATATAATATGACTTGGGTAATATGGTGAGGATACAAAAGAAGTAGCCCGAAAGAAATCCCATGAAGAGATAGTTTCGATAATTCTTAGATTGTAGGATAGCTCTGACACCGACTCAAATGAGTGTGAATGGGATACCATTTATGATGATGAATTCTGGAGAGATAAAAAGGTGGATGTCATACACAAATATACACCCATGCTTACACAAGGAGAAAGTTCAAGGCCACTGCTTGATTATGTACTTCAAGACGACCATGACTCAAGCGAGGATGATCTGGTTCAAAATGAGACCGATAATCAATAGGAGGATACCATCATAGATCTTCCCTATAACGAGAATGACAACCATGACATGACCTTAACAACCCTTGACCTCACCCAACCAGAAAATCGTTTGCCTTTAGTCCATCCCAAGCTTATTGATTGGGATCAAACTAAACCAATTGATATTCTCATATTCCAAGATGATGAGACCATTGTAAATTTTCTATGTTCTTCCAATCCAAAAACAGTTTCCACTAGTGAATATCATGATCAAAATTTTAATTAGGAGAGTGCCAAGTTTCTTAGCTACAAAATTAATAATATAAAAGATCGATTTAACGGTGAAAATAAAAAAAAGGTAGTGTTAGATCATGAAAAAGGAAAAAGAAAGAGCGTCTCTGATGGTGAAAACCTTTCAAAGGCATTGAAAGATGAGAAAATTGACACTCTCCCAAAACACTATCAAGAGAGATCAAAAGGCCATAAAAGGACAAGTCATAGTAGATTAGCTAGCTGAGGCACCATTACAAACAAATCATCCAATGCATATCGAATTTCCTGATGCAGATGTTTTCACAGAAACAACAAAGCAGTCATGGACACTATATTTTGATGGGTCCTATACACAACATGGCTCAGGGGTAGGAATTCTTTTTGTCACACCTCAGGGACATACTATTCCAAAGTCTTATTGGTTAATGTTTCCTTTCACCAATAACATAGCCGAATATGAAGCACTGCTTATTGGAATGAGAATAGCATTGGACTAGAGGATCATAGAGCTACTTGAGTCTATGGTGATTCATAACTCGTCATTAACCAAATAAATGATGATTACCAGACTAAGGATGACAAGTTAATTCCTTATAAGAACATGGTTGATGATTTCAAGAAGTATTTTGCTGAGATGAAGTTCACGTAGATTTTGGGATTGACAACAAAGTTGCAGATGCCATGGCTATAATTGCTTCACTATTACAATTGTGAAAAAATCAAGCTCGATATGAATTCCTAGTGGAACAACTAATTTCACCTACCTATGATAATTCTAAGACCCAAATCATCTATCATCTGGTTGGTTCTGATTCCCCTTTATACAGAAAAATCTATACCTACTTGAAAGATACCATTTTACCCCTAGATTTGTCCCAGAATCATAAGAGAAACTTTATATGCCAATATTCTTGCTATAATTTAATCGCTGGCACCCTTTACCGACATGGTCTTGATGGTACCCTCCTTAGATGTCTTGAACGTGATGAATTTGAAAAAGCCTTACAATAAGTTCATGGTGGTATTTGTGGAACTTATTCAAGTGGATTGACCTTAGCTAAAAAACTTGTTAGAATGGGTTATTATTGGCCAACTATGGAAAGGGAATCTTTCACCTTTGTAAAGAAATGTCCAAAGTGTTAGATACATGGGAATCTCATTCATGCTCCTGCTCAAGAGCTACAACCTTTCACTACCGCATGGCCCTTTTCTCAGTGGGGACTAGATTTGGTTGGAAAAATCCACCCTTCATCAAATGGAGAAATAATCACAACAATTGAATATTTTACCAAGTGGATTGAAGTTGTTCCCTTGACCACAGTAACCGGCAAGCAAATTTCATCCTTCATCTTGAATTACATAATATGTCGATATGGAATTCCCAATTCCATTATCACTGATAATGGGAGACCTTTTAAGAATCAAGATGTTGACGAACTTTGTGAAAGATTCCATATCCAACATAGATTCTCTACACCTTATTATCCACAGGGAAATGGCCAAGTAGAGGCTTCAAATAAAACAATCCTGAAGATCCTAAAGAAGATAGTAAATGATGTCGGTCATGGTTGGCATGTCTAGTTGAATCCAGCTTTGTGGGCCTATAGAACTATCATTTGCACGCCAATAGGGACCACCCCATACACTTTGGTCTATGGAGCAGAAGCAATCTTGCCACTAGAAGTTGAGATACCCTCACTTCGAGTCTCACTGAAGGGACTCATAACTGATGAAGACTAAAAAGTTTCTAGACTGCAAGAACTAAAACAACTAGATGAGAGATGACAAGGTGTATCCAATCACTTGAAGGGTTATCAACAAGTCATGTATCATAGCTATAATCACAGGGTTAGACCATGAACATTTCAAGTGGGTGACCTGGTCCTGAAGGAAAATTGCAACCAACAAGATTGAGAGAAGAAAGGAAAGTTAGAACCAAATTGGCTGGGTACATTTGTCATCATTGTAGCATATGGTTCTAGAGCATATCAATTATCTACACCAGAAGGGGACCTGTTTGAAGATCCGATCAATAGTGCTCATCTGAAGAAGTTCTATGTCTAAAAAATATAAAAAATAAAAATAAAAAAAGTCCTGAAGAAATCCAAAAAAATTAGAAAATATCCTAAAAAAATGGTCACCTCGATGAAAACCTGGCAAACAGGTGTTTTGGTAACAACAAAAAATTCACAAAATATGAAAAAGTGCAACAAAAAAAAAATGATGAAAAATTGGCAAACAAGTGCTATTTGTGATTTAGTTGGCTCTTCCATCTATTAATTCATGTATTGCATTGTTTGTACGTAGCCATTTTATCAGCATCAAATCCATCCCTTGCAATCATATCTGCATCATGAGCACAACATTTCCTTGAAATGACAAGGGTTTCATCATGGCTTGATGATCATTATTTATATTCTTAGCAGTAGGTTGTATCTAATCTAGAGTCAAAGTGCAACTCATTGGGGCAATCAACTTTTAAGCTTTTTAGCAGACAAACAACAACATGCATCAAATATCCGAATATCAGATCAACATTGACTATCCACTCATGCCAAGTCAAAACAACTATAAGACATGTCACATAATGAAACAAGAACAAATTGGATGGTCTTAATCTGAATAAAATGATTGGAACACTTAAAGCATAAGTTGACCTATTGTTTTGAAATTTTATGACATCATATCTCTAGAGTGACTCAATGATGTACTGAACTAGAGTAACAAGGAAGGAATATGATTTTTCTTTGTTTTCTATCTATAAGTTAATCATTATTACTATGGAAATTTGTTGCGAGACATGGTTTACAAAAGTATCATTGATGACATTTGAGAATTTGCATAGGAAAAGGATTATTTTTGTCTGTTTATGTAAGAAATACTGAGGACATATCAGTTCAATTATACCTAGATTCTTGTATTAAATTTCTATATCAAACATCATGAAAGTTGTACTCAAGACATTATCAGGACGGATCTACCCTATGATGCTTGTACTAACTTCCAACATTTCAAAAAGCTCAACAGTGATAAACAAGCATAAAGTTGGTTCATAGAATGACAGTAGTGTATAGTTCATTTTGCATAGTTAATTTTGCATCATTAATATAGATTGCATTCATTTTGCATTGGCGTAATAGATTTTGGAGGTTGGCAAGGACATCAAAAACGCAAGGACATCAAAAAAACTATATCTCTTTTGAACAAAGATTGAGTACATTTTGACATTGGCGGAAATCATTTTCACATCATATTATCATTTTCATTTCATCATTTTTATTTTCATTTTCATTTTCATATCATCATTATCATTTTCATTCACATTTTCATTTTCATTTTTATATCATTTTGTTATCATATCATTCTCATTCATATCAATATTATTTTCATGTCATTTTCATATTATTATCATTTCATATCACTATCATTTTCATATTATTATCATTATCATTTCGCTTCATATTATTCTTGCATAGCTTTCATTATCATTTACCATTTACTAATTTATCACCAATATCATTTTCATTCTTACATCATTCATTCACTTTCATATCCATTTTTCATTTTGATTTTGACTCATTCATTCATTTCCATTCATTATCATTTTTGGTTTGCATTTAACACATCCACATCATTGCATCATTATACATAACCATACATTGGAAAATAATAAAATACATTCATTACATCCATTTCACCACAACATTTTTGCATCCATAATCAATAAATTTTACTATACATTATATAATCATTCACATATCATTCACATCATCCATCATAACATATTTTGCATATTCATCAATCATAAAGCATATAAAGTTCATATACAAGTCATCACATCATAAACATCATCATCACTATCATATTATCATGTGGATAGGTATCATTATGAAAAGATCATTATCCATAAACATGCATCATCATGACAGAATCATAAGCAAACATACAATAAAGAAATAGAAATGCATACATGAACATCCATCATAGAAATGCATATAGAAGTCACTGCTGCATATCATATAATCTCATCAACTAAATGTCCAAATATAGAATGATATAAAATGTCTAGAGAGATACATAAAATGTGACAAAATGGATGTATACAAGTCATCAATGAGGAGCATTAGAATGGGGACTAAGGATACTTCTACGTCCAAAAGTAGTGGGTTTGGATGGATCTCTACCACCTGTACCACCTATCTCTCATCGGCCTGGTTGTAGTACACTCCTGGTGGCATTCCTAGAGTGACTGCGGGAGTGATTGCGAGATTTGTTACCTGACTGTGTAAATGGTATCCTCTACTCAGGAGGTACTGCCTCATAATATCTCATACGGTAATACTCAGCCTCCCAAGTAGTCTCCAGTTCCTCTGCAACAACCTCTCCAATAGAGGTGCCCTCCACAGATCTCAAAAGTCTCTTTGCTATGCCCTCTTCTTACTGACAACGTTGTCTAAAATTGTCCCTCTCAACAATCAACTGAGCTACCTATGGGTCTAGGGGTGGTGGATGTGCCATCTATGTCTATAGTTGGGTAATCATCATTTGAGCCTATTCCAGTTGGATTTGGAGAGCCTATACCTATGTCTATAAACTATCAATCTAGCTCTATTGATCATGGGAAGGAGCCCTAATAATAATATGAGATGGGCATGCTGCTGGCTACTCTACAATTCTCATAGTCCTCGGTCTAGTCTTGATCTGAAAATAAAAAATGGGTGGCATCCTCCCATCATCCCTGTCATCCCCGTCATCATCATCATTCTCATCACTGTCCTTCCCATCATCCCCGTCATCTCCCCCAATATCTTCACTTCCACCAATATCCTCTCCTCCTCCAATGGGCTACTCTACCTATGCCTGTGCCTCACCCCTCTACTCTCTTTGTGGATGCTGCAATGTTGTCCCATCAAGTAGTGGAGTGCGCTCATCAGGACTCATTAATTATGGAAAAGGGTGTGTATAGAAGTACATTGTGTACTCCTCTATCATCTGAGCATATGTGATATCTAGTTTGTAGTCCCATATCTCTAGTAGTAAACCTAGAAACTCTGCCCTCACTGCCTCATACAAAATGAATGGACTCCACTCTGTGACATCCTCTCTCCACCTCACGTAATGGGAAACACCCTGTGGCATCATCTGCACCCTCCCAAACTACCTCAAAACTTGCATGAAAAAAAATATTTCAATAATAAAAGGGGTCCTTCCAATCAAATATTTTGATAAACCTTAGTAGGGAAACTTAATTTCATCCCCATCCCAGACCTCACAATCTACATAGGGCCTCCAGATAGAAGTATCCATGTCATATAACACTCTCCTCCAGTACTCCAACTTTCCCAACTTAGGCTGGGCAAGTGGACCTGCATATGCATATACATATGAACGACCAATGGGATGATCTCTCCCTGCAAAGGGGTAGGTGATAGCAATATGCTCCCATGCCCATATCTATAGGAGGGTAACCCCGAAATATATGCTCTTCCCACCTGTATATACCACTTGATGTAAATCATGGTATAGGTGGTCTAGCATAGATGAACCCCATGCATACCTCATCTGACGCAAGATCATGTCCTCTAGAATCTAACACCATCCTATCGACAATCCCTTCAATCTGCAATTGGGACACAAAAATCCACCAATAAATCCAACCAATACAGAGGGGAGTGGGGAATAGCTCTCAACGATCTCTGTCCATGGGATCTCATACCCGCAAATATCTAGATCTTGAAACACTCTCCACAAAGCATGAGTCCCACAAACCTCCTTGTGGTCATAGACCACAATCTCACCAACTACTGGAATCCCAAATATCCTATACATTTCCTCAGGTATCACCGTGATCTCACCAGTGGGCAAATGGAAGGTATTATGCTCACTATGCCAACGCTCGACTAAGGCTGTCAATAATGCCCTTTTGATCCTATACTAAGGGATCCTAAGCAATGAGCCCAATACACATCTAGAAATAACTCCAATCTCAAGCTGTGATAGTTTAGGGATCATCTCTAAGGTCCTGGGAAATCTTTCTCTGATCTGGAGGATCTTAAAATCCTCTTATACATCAAATTGATACAAATCAATCAGATCACAATATCAAGGAGGTAAAATAAATCTATCTGAAAATCAAGCAATCATGTGAAATCAAATACATCATCAGTATCAACATAATATCATAATTACTATTTTTTTCATTAATGAAAGAAAATTTATCAAAATACTACATCAAAATTTGAGTAGCTCATCACTACTATTTGTTTTTTCATCAAGCATGAAAACAAATTTATCTACAAATCAACATCATCAGCTCATCCTTTTACTATTTGTTTTTCATTTCAACATGAGGACAAATTTATCAAATCATCATCAAAATCCGATCATTTATTCTTGAGGCAACTCAATTTTGTTAAATCAGTTGTCTAATATAGCAACAAACATCAAGCAATCACATTTATACTTGAATTGATCCTCAAAAAATCAAAATCAACAAAATTTCATGGATGCGCTAAAATAGACAATCAATGTGCCAAATTACCAAAAGTGCTAAATGTAGGAGTTGAGAAAATACAACTTCACAAACCCCGAAGATCACCTACATGCAAATAAATTGTCACAAAAGAAGAGATGGAGACAAACAAGCAAGGGTTCTCTGAAAACTGAAAATGTATATATCAGAGAGAATGAGAGAATGAATTGATATGAAATACAATGGGATCAATCCTTATAAAAAGGAGATCATGCAAACCCTAATAAAACCCTAATAGGAAAAACCCTAATAGAAGCCCTGATAGGAAAACATTTAATAATTAATATAATTATTAAATGTCACTTTATGCCAACTAATGTGAAATCTTAAAAAGGGAATAAAGGTAACTTAATCAACATAATTAAGTTAAGACCTTTACTCTAACACCCCCCCTTAAGATGAGCAACAGTGCAACTACAAACAAATGCAAGAAAGCAAAGGTAACTACAATGCAAGAAGGCAATATGGGTCCCAACAACTAGGCCAGATCAGGTACCCAAATACAACCAAATCTCTATAAAATGGAGAAAATAGAGAAAACCTCATGGGAAAAAACTCTACTCCAAAAAGAGATGCAGAAAGCCAAGAAGAAACATCACTGAAGCAGAAGAAGCTGTAAACAACTGTCGAAAGATGACTGCTATGGTGCTGAAGAACCTCCACTAAAGAAATGGAAGATCCCTTCCAAATCGAAACCAAGGAAGAATTAGCATGAACAGTATAATACTCCCCCCATAATGCTAAACTAGGAGAGCCTGACAAATCCACTGAAATGATGTGAAACACCCTGTAGTGCATGAAGGAGAAGAAACATCTGAAAGTGCGCAAGATAGCACCTGCAACTGAAAAAGTGGTGTGCAAAACAAAGCAAACGTGCATGAGGCTGGAATCATATGGATCCATGGTCGTCATGGAGGGACACTCACCGGACAAAGGTGTGATGGAAAACAAAGGCAAACTACACTACCCCCCATGGTATGGATTCATTGTCGTCGTGGAGGGACACTCACCAAACAAAGATGTGATGGCAAAACAAAGGAAAACTACACAACTCCTCATGACACTTTATAATATCAGTGCGAGTACAAAATATGGCACTACCCTATGTGAAAAATCCCCAAATGATGCATGTATAATAGTGTGGCACTTTATCTCAGTGCGTTTACATAAAAGATAGCTTATAAATGATGCTCAAAATATCCTCAAAGGACAAAATGCTAGAAATACATGAAGAACAACAAAAAACAAAGCATCCCATGCAAACAAAAAGTTTCCAAGAGCAAATATGTCCAGGTAATCCACTAGAGTGTGAAAACACAAATAACTGAATAAAATATATTTGGAGTGAAATTTGGAAAATTTGCATGGATGAAACTGAAGAGCTCTGAAATATGATTCCAATGCCATTGAGATTGCGAAAAACAAAGAAACTAATCAAAAGTTATGAGCTTGAGACTGAAAATAGCCCCTTTGTCTTCAACTGGTTGTAGAATGCACCAACGGAAAAAACATAATTAAGTTAATACATTTACTCTAACACTAAAATATCCATATATGCACTAAAATAGAGGGTCAAAACACTATTCTAGCCAATGCACTAATCTATCCAACTAATGTTGGAGTTGAGAAGATATAACTTCATAGGAGCCCAGTGACCTCTGCAAGCAATAATACCTGTTACAAGGAGAAGCAAAGAGAAACAACAAAGAAAATACTCAAGAATGTGGAGCAATGTATTCACCCAATATGTAAAATGAATAATGATACAAAAAATAGTTTTCAACCATATATAGATGAAAACCCTAAAAAAGAAAACCCTAGGCTTGCACAATAATAATTAATAAAGTAATTAATTATTATGCACCTAATGTTAGCTTAAGTGAAAAGAGGTAAAAGGGAACTTTAAGTAATTAAACAAATATTGTTTAATGAATAAAGTAAATAATCGATTACTCTAACACCCCCCCTTAAGCTAGATTTAGGGAGAAGCTAAAACCTAGAAGAAGCTATTGAAAGAAAAAGCAATGGGTCCTAGCAACAAGGCCAGATCAGGTACCAAAGAATAGTGGGACTATCAGGAGGAAAACCAAACTCAGTCATCAACTAATGAAGCCATAAAATCTCCTGACTAGCGAGCACAACAGCTTGGTACTTAGCCTCTGTAGATGATAATGCATGAGTACTCTGCTTCTTCCATGACCATGTGATAGGACCAGAGCCAAGACAGAAAACAAAGCCAGAATTAGACTTCTGATCATTGACATTACCAGCCCAATCTGAGTCAGAGTAGCCAACAATGTGAGGATCCCCTAATGTGTAGTGAATGCCATATGAAGTGGTGCCCTGAATCTACCTCAAAATACGCTTGGTAGCTTGCCAATGACTCTCATGAGGATCATGGGAGAATCGAGAGACAAGGCCAACTACAAAGGAAAGATCAGGATGAGTGTGAGTCAGGTACAACAAACTGCCAACCAATTGCCTGTAAAGTGTAGAATCTACTAAAGGAGTGGGGCAAGTAGTAGTCAAAACAACCCCTGACTGAAATGGTGTGGGGGTAGGCTTGCAATCAAGCATGCCAAAGTGTTGAAGCATATCAAGAGAATAATTCTACTGGTAAATGTAGATCCCCTCAGAAGACTGAATCACCTGAAGACCAAGAAAATAGTGAAGAAGGCTGAGATCTGTCATCTCAAAATGCTCCATCAAAGATAGCTGAGAATGCTAAATCATAGAGGATGAGCTACTCGTGATGAGAAGATCATCAACATATAGCACAAGAATCAGGATCTCACCCTCAAGATGTTGAATATAGACCATGTGATCAGAATGACAGCGAGTGAAACCAGTGGAGAGCAAAAAATAGTCCATCTTCTCATACCAAGCCCAAGTGGCCTGTTTGAGACCATATAATGAATGTTGAAGTCTACAAACCAAAGAAGCATCATGCACAAATACCTGAGGCTGCTCCATATAGATCTCCTCCTATAGGTCACCATGCAAGAAGGCACACTTCACATCCATCTAAAAAATGAGTCATCCTTTAGAAGCTACAAGTGATAGTACAAAATGAATAGAATTCATCTTGGTGACAGGGGCAAATGTCTTAGAGTAATCAATACCCTGAATCTATGAGAAACCCTTCGCAACAAGATGTGCTTTGTACTTATCAATAGAACCATCAACAACATACTTGGTGCGATACAACCATCGACACCGAACCATCTTTCTGCCCTTAGGAAGAGGACAAAGATCCCATGTACTATTCCTCATCAAAGAAGAATAGTCCTCTTCCATAGCACTATCCCACTCAGGGTGACCTGTCACCTTTGAAAACCTCTGAGGATCCTTTGAAAGAGCATGACTCAAAAGACTAGAACCCACAGTATGAGAATGGGTACAACGAGTGTCTGAAGGATCACCGGCCATAGATCCTGCTGCCTCAATAGTAAAGCGAGCCCATTTGGGCCTCTAAGGTAGAGCAAGTGGAGGTGGAGATGGGGGATCATCAATATCCTCATTAGAATCATCCTCAAAATAATATTGAAGAGCTACAGTGGGTGGAGTAGGTAGTGAAGTAGACACTGGAGATAGGGTATCAACTGGAGGAAAGTGCTCATCAAACTGAACATCCCATTGAAATAGGGCCTCTCTGGAAATAGGATCAAACAACCTCTATGCCTTAACATCCTCACAGTAGACAAAAAAAATGAGGGGTCGACTCTTCTGCTCCATAGCTCTCCTCTGAGCATCAAGAATAAATTCCCATGCCTCACTACCAAATACTCAAAATGATGAAATATCAGGCTTTTCATGAGACCAAGCCTCCTCAGGAGTCATATGTCAAATTGGCTTGTGAGGCATTCGATTTTGAATATAGTTGGCACAATTGACTACCTCATCCCAAAAAGATGAATCCATGGACCTGGACTGAGTCATACAATTAGCCATCTCCTGTTCTTTCTCTTAGCGATACCATTCTACTGAGGGGTGTAGGGAACATAAAACTGATGCTGCAAACCATGCTCAGTGCAAAAATCTCTGAAAGCCTGATTCACATACTCCCCCCCATTATCTGTACGTATCCACTAGATAGAAAGACCAGACTGCTTCTCTACAAATGTCTTGAAGACTTGAAAGGAGTCAAAGACATCAGACTTGTACTTAAGAAAGTACACCCATGTGCGTCTGGAGAAGTCATCAATGAATGTGAGCACATACTTGGCCCCTGAAAAAGGAGTGGGAAATGACATGAAGTCACTATGAATCAAATCAAAGGGTGCCAAAGCATGAGTGGCACTTCCCTTCGGAAAAGGATTCCTGTGATGCTTGCCAAGCACACAACCATGACAAACACCGTTAGTGTAGGAAATCTATGGAAGACCAAGAGCTAGTGCCTATGTACTCATCTGCTAAAGATATCTGTAATTGACATGGCCCAAATGCTTATGCCAAAGCTTACTCACTGAATCTACATGTGCTATAAGAGATGAACCTCTACCCTTAGAAGGCTCAAATCCATCAAATTTGTAAAGAAGAGATGCAATATCAACACTCCCAGTAGTCACAACCAAATTAGAGTCATGGAGGTCTCGAATAACCACATCATGTGGTGAGAAATCAACTTTCTTACTAGAGCCAGTGTGGCAAATCTGATAAATGGACAAGAGGTTTGTCGAGATGTCAAGAACAACCAAAACATCCTATAGAGTGCCCCCATCCAAAGAGACAAAACCTGAACCCAAGAAAAAAATTTGTGAAGAGTCACCCACTGCAATCTATGAAATACCATAAGAGGCAAGAGAAGTGACCAACTACTGAGTGTGAGTCATATGGTGAGAAGCACCAAAGTCTAAAATCCAAGTGGAACCATTGATTGATGCTCTAGCAGTGAGAGCATGACCTTTCCCTGTGGTGGAAGAAGAAGAAGAATAAGGTGAGGAGATGTGTTGCAGCTACATGGCATCCTCTAAAGCCTCTAATCATTTCCAACACCTGGAAATTGGATGGCCTTGCTTGCCACAGAAACTGTAAGTGTCTCCTGATTTCTCCTTAGTCTTGGAGGAAGACTCACCAGACTTCGAAGATTTCCCATGTTTTGGATTAAATGGTGGTTTAGAATCAGACTTAGGAGGAGGTTTGGAGGAATGCTCACTGCCTGCAAAATATTTCTTGGGCCTTGGTTTCTGCTTTTGTTTCCCCTTCAGTGACTGAGCAACCAATGCTTTTCTCTTTGATCCTGAGAGCATATCCATCTGAGAAAGATGAGACTACTCTCGAGACAAATGCTCACAAAACAAATCAAAGGTAGGCATGGTAAAATTGGCACCCAGACCATCCATAGTGGAATAGAAGGAAGAATCAAATATCTGAAATGGATCACGAAGCTTCGAAAGAATCAAGTAAATGCACTCTGTGTCTATCTTGTTCTTGCCACAACCCTATAAAATACTGTGGATAGTTTTGAACTTATTCAAAAAATCCTCAATAGTGGGAAATGATTCAGGTAATAATGAAGTCAGCTCTGCCTCAATTTGTAATGCTCGAAACTGATTAATGGCCTTAGAAAGTGTCTCAAACTTCAGCCACATGGCTCGAGGAGTGAGCAAAGCATCAAGGTGAAACAAAAGACTGTCTAAAACATCCATGCATAGCAAACCCATAGCCTCATCCATCTTGTTCCTGTGCTGCATAATCTCAAAAGGACGTTGCAACTAAGGTTGAACTTCATCTAAACAAGTTCACAACCCTCGTGACCTGAGTAGCCTCATCATGCGAGACTTCCAAGTGTAATAGTTATGTGATGTGAGTAGCTCAACTAAAGAGTCTGCCATGAAACCCTGCACCTGTACCTGCTTGTATTTTTTATTATTATGTGATCTTTCAGAATAGACAGAAGATGCAAAAGGGTTTGATTTGTTTGAGAGTTTTGGTGCTCTGGTTTTCTGATATAAATGACAGAAAGCAAGAGAAAAACACCCCCCACAAAAGATAAACCCAAGCCCTAGTACAAACAGAGAAGAGGGAAGCAATGCATAAGCAAAAAATACTTCAAAAAAAATTCTCGTGTACCTGGTGAAAATTATAATAAAATAAATCACATATCTAAATAGAGCATGTTGAGAGCTTTCCAACGCCTATTCGAGTTTGAAAAATGGAGTCCATTTGCACCTTCTATGACCCCGGAAGTGAAGAAAGAAGACCTCACTTTGACTTGAAAAATAATATCCAGACTAGTAAAATTTGGAAAAAATTCCTACTCCATTAGATTGGTGCCTAAACCAGCTTTCCAATGCCTACTTTTGTTTGAAAAATGGAGA
Organism: Sequoiadendron giganteum; assembly: GCA_007115665.2. Taxonomy (NCBI): domain Eukaryota; kingdom Viridiplantae; phylum Streptophyta; class Pinopsida; order Cupressales; family Cupressaceae; genus Sequoiadendron; species Sequoiadendron giganteum. The sequence continues at coordinate 42,501,681 of CM021104.1, read as the reverse complement.
AAAAATGACCATTTCATGACCAATTGAATGAAGGAATCATAAGTTGCCTTATCACACCCCTTTAGCACCCGGGAGCTAGAAAAAAAGAGCCCTGGTCATGTGGGCGGACTAGGGGGCTGTAACTTTGGCAGAGCCCACGGTCACCATGTGACCACCCACAGGCTCGAAGAGCCGAGTCGATGTCGGCGGGCTTGGCATCGGCGGGGTGGACTTGGTGGGGAGCTCGGTGGAGTTGACAGGGAGCTCGACGGAGCCGGGCGGAGCACGGAGCTGATGGTGGTGCAGCAAAGACCGGCGGTGCAGTGAGTACGGGAGGCGCTGTGGGTGTGGGCGGCGGGAGGGTGGCTGAGCGGTGGAAAATATTTGCACGGGCCGCGTGAAAAAATATCAAAAAACCTTTGTTTTTTTAAAAAAAAAAATTTTTTTTTTTTGCGATTTTTTCGTTGTGAGGGCCATACGACCAAAACCCTAAAAATAATTTGTATCTCTGGTCGACTGTTACCAAAATTGATGAATTGATAGTTGATTTAGGGGTTTTTGGGCATTGCGAATCCAATGGAACTGTCCGTTTGGGCCCAAATTGAACCCAAAATTAGGAGTATGCTGAATCCACAAGAAGAAACCTTAGAACCCTAGATCTTCTTCCAATGCAAAAAACTCAAAAAAAGAACAAGCAGCTGCAGATCTGAAGCTCTGATACCATGTTGGAGTTGAGAAGATAAAACTTCATAGGAGCCTAGTGACCTCTACAAGCAATAATACCTGTTACAAGGAGAAGCAAAGAGAAGCAACAAAGAAAATGCTCAAGAATGTGGAACAATGTATTCACCCAAAATGTAAAATGAATAATGATACAAAAGATAGTTTTCAACCATATATAGATGAAAACCCTAAAAAGGAAAACCCTAGGCTTGCACAATAAAAATTAATAAAGTAATTAATTATTATGCACCTAATGTTAGCTTAAGTGAAAAGAGGTAAAAAGGAACTTTAAGTAATTAAACAAATATTGTTTAATTAATAAAGTAAATAACCAATTACTCTAACAACTAATGCACTAATCTATCTATCAAATGCGCTAATTCTATAAATGCACTAAATCCCCTAATGCATGTGCTAATATATCAACAGATGCATTAATCTATCAACGTATGCACTATTCTAACCTATGCACTAATTTATCATGCCTATGCGCTAGCTTGTAATCTATATGCGCTACATTTAATGTGCTAAAAGACCTAACCTATGCACTACAATAAGGCTCACCTACACTAAAACTCTATTGAATGCCCTAAAATAGTAAATAAAATTTCAAAAATTCCAAAAAAGCATACGAAATTCAATGATAAATTCACAAGAGTGGTTTCAAAACCTTACCGAAGGTCCATATGCAGCTGGTCTTTGATGTCGTCACACCCTCTCGAATCTATGTTGCTCATAATGGATGGCCATCTCATCTGCAGTCTCTCAGAGCTCTGTTTTCACCCAAATGCAACAGTACAAATGACAATGACATTTACCTTTTTCCACCTTTTAAGGGTGTAGTTAAGGTGATGTTATTTTTATTTTTCACCAAACTGAGCGCTATTTGGGGATATAAATCGGTGAAACTACATCAAATCATTCAAAATCTTCAAAACATCATCAAAACCTTCAAATCCATGATTTATCTCCTGAGGGATTATATAGCATCATCAATCAATTTTTCAAAGTCAGGGGCAAAATTTTCTTTATTTGAATTATTCTTTGATGCAATGCGTAAAACACATAACTTCAAAGAAGGGAAAAATGTGTATCTAAAAATGGTCACATCAAATCAAGTTTGGTAATTAATTAAATATGAGTTATTTAATTAATCTTCTAATTTCATAAACATATAAATAAATTTAATTATTTATTTATATTATTCATTCTCTAATTCTTCTATTTTAATTAAATAAATAAGTTTATTTAATTATTATTATTTTTTATTTTCCTCTTAATTAATTAAATATAATTTATTTAATTTAACTATCCTATTACTTTAAGTTTGAATTTTTAAATTCAAATAAAGATGTTCTTCTAAATTCATCATCATTTCTAATTCACCACTTCACATATAATTAAATATTTTAAATATTTAATTAAACACCTTTTTCACTTTTCACACATAATTAAAGATTTTAAATATTTAATTATGGAAACTTCTAAATCCACATGTCACATATAATTAAATAATTAAATAATTAAATTAATTTATGGAATTATCTTCAACTATCAACAAACTCCTCATAACTAAAAATGAAAAACGACTACTTTCCTTCATTTTTGATTGGAGAAGGTTAGGTAGGAGGAAACATTTTCCCTTTCTCTCTAGCTTCCATCTTTCTCTCCAACTTCTCGATCTTCCACCATTCATCGTACCAGGCTTGATTTCAACCATCGATCTTTGCCAACTAAGCTTTTGCCTCCAAAATTCTAAAAATATGACCTTTTTGTGCTTTGAAAATCATCTAATCTAGATACATAGCGTGAGAATTATAGTTGCATTATCCATCATTTAGCAAATATTAATATCCTAGATTTTTTGAGCATAGCATAGAATCTTAACTTATCATTTTAGCATAAACAATCATGGTAGAATAAGCTTGCATAATCTATTTTGGTTTCATATCTTAACATAGATTTATATCATATCATTTAGCATAGGAATGCATGTTACATATTACCTCATTCTTTAGGTTGTCATTCTATTGCACTTTTGCTTATACAATCTGAGAGGAAGCAGCTTAAAACGAATCCTTGGAGATAGAGGACAATGGGACGTCTTTGAAGAATTTACTGAGTTTGGAGTTTTTTTATCTTTAAATTAGATTTCTTTGATACAATGTCGCATTGGTGTGTTTCTTTAGCTTGTTAGTTGATTCCACATATTTACACACACAATAAGAATGGAAGGTAGACTAATCCAAAACAAAGGAATGAACCTATGAAGAAAATTGATCCTATTGAACTAGAGAAAGAAAGAGGAACCTGGGAACAAAGATGAATCAAATGCATCTATACCACCCTCTAGTGTAGATAATTATCTTGAAAATTAGACCTAGGCATGGGCTTAGGGGGAGAAATAACAGAAAAATATAACAACCCCCTAGAAATATGAGGTGTCAAGGAGTGAAATGAAGATATATGGCATAAGATGTCATGCCTAAGCTTGTGAAAAATAAACTAGCATAAAATATGCAATTCTGAAGAAATGTGAAGATTTTTAGGGTTTACAGTGTATCAGTGAAGGGTTTCATCAGCTTTTTGGAATTTTAAGTATTTAATGCGAAATTGGGGTAAATTGAAAAGGCATAAAGCAAGTTTCTAAGCTGATTTGAAGATAGAAGAATGAATTGAAGGATATTAGAAGGTGAATTTGGTGTAAAATATTCAAACCCTAGATCCCGTCGAGTGAATAAAAAGGTATTTATAGCTATTCATGCTTTGTGGGTTTGAAATCGAGGTGACCATAAGCATTTGAGTTCAAATTGAAGTTATAATGGCTACTCCAACTATTGTTAACATCACGAAGAGACCTAGACCAAAATTTAAGAGGTATTCATGGAAATTCTTTGATACAGACCCCAATGGTGCTTTTTCAAAGATTCCTTATAGGGTTAGATACCTATTGAGGACACTAGGGTTTACATTCATGGAAAATTGGATGAATACAATCATCAAAAAATTGAGGATTTACAGTCAAATGAGCTAACTGTAGATGATTTCTTGATTAAACTTGAATACATTAACCTAGTGCAAAAGAAGCTTGATATCTAGAATTGGTTCCCTAACTACAACATTGATTTTGATGCAAAGTATGTGAGGCAAGAATTAAATAGAATGCATGATAAATTCATGTGGACCAACATGCTTAGACTAATTTCTAAGGAAGTGATCAAGGTCATGATTGGATTATGTGATACCAGACATGTATTGGTTCTAAAATCTATAAAGAACAAAGTGGTTATGGAGTTAACTAGTGCAGCCTTTGATAAAAGAGAATTGACAAACAAACCCATAAGAAACCTTGTTGTAAAGTATGCTTCAATCATGATAGGTTACAAAATATACTTTACTAATAGGGATAACTCTGTGTCTACAAATTTTATCTATATTGCACATGATATGGTGGTGAATGGGAAGGATCATGACTTATGTGAGTTTCTCCAACAACAACTTTTGGAAAACCTGAAACAAACTAGAGAGAAGAAGTATGCATTTAAATTTGGAGCCCTGATTATGTGATTGCTGTTTTACTTTTTGAAATACCTACCAGGTAGGAAAGACATTGTATGGGATAGAAGAAGACCGGTGGGACATCAATTTTTTAATTATATACACATTGTTGACTATAAAGCTCAACTAGATGATGCATTGGTTGTATTTTTCATAGTATTTCTACTGATGAATGCATTATAGAGGTTGTTGAACCGAGAACAGTATGGGTTGAGCCTCTTGGATATGCGGTTTCTGAGAATGAAGTTGAGGGATATATTGATTTTTTGCTAAAGTTTCCTATGGAAACCTCTCCGCCAAGACATGGTACATATGAGGAAAAATCATCTGAAGTGCACTTGCAAACATCAACACCTACAAGGAAGAAAAAAATAATGACATGGAAGAGACCTAAATGTCTTGATGCCTTGCATCATCCCCAAAAGGAAAACGTAAGACAAAGAATAAAAAATGGTTTATGACATATAGAATAATGTAGATACAAATAAAGGAATGCACATAAAGAGAGATACATCAAAAATAACAGTACGGGTGATCACATTACACACATGCAATCACACAAAGAACATGCAAAAGAAAACAAAACAAAAGACTACTAAGGAACATGTGAGACAACCTATACTAAGTCGTTTGCATCCCAATCTTGCCGATTATATATGAAAGGCAAAAAACTAGCCTAAGGGACAATATCAATTGTCAAACTAGGAAAAACACCAAGTTCAAAACTCTTATTATGAGGATCATCATTTAAGCTCATAGAAGATGAAAATAAAAAATTCAACTCATTATGCACTTATTCATCAATCTTTGCAATTTAACTATCATCATCCAAGTTAATCACAATAGGAGGTCTAATGAGAATATGCATAGAATTTTGTTGTTGTTTATGTTTCAATGAAGGTGGAGAGGTATCATGCACTGCTTCAAACAATTTTGGATTCTTATTTTCTATGTTTTTGTTTTCTTCTTTCACTTGTAACGAACATTCAATAGCACGATGTCTACACCTATGCTCTCTTGCATTGTGGTTTCTCTTCATTTGATTTTCAAGTTGTGTTTGTGTAGGAGCAGGTTTATCAACCATAGGTTTCTTTTCTTCCCTTAACAAAGGAATAGAAGGAACCATAGGAGGTTGTTCAACCACTTTCTCTTTAGCTTTGTAAAATTTCTTGACTTTAGGAGGCACAACGGGATTTGTTTGATTATCTTGTGGTCTCTTATAGAAATAGGTAAGGGATTGGTCATAGGTTGGTCTTGGTTACTTGGAAGGGCTTTAGGTTTAATAATGGTCTCATCAAGGATAGGAGGCTCAACCATGGGTTGAGGCATATTGCTAAGGGATAATTCTGCTATGTGCTTTGCCTTAAACTTTTGATAGCATTTGAAAAAAAAGTCCTCACGAGGTCTAATAGGTTCAATAGGCTCAGTCCAAAATAAATCCAATGAAAATTTCCCATGTGAAGACAAAAGATTAAAGCCACTATGATGTACAGTAAATATATCATTGACAACTGAAAATTTTAAACATTTATGCACAACCAACGGGATGAAATTCATGGAGTGAAGCCATGGATAACCTAACTTCACATGAAATTGGACTGATGACGGGATGATGGTGAATGAAACATTTAATTCTTTCAGCCCAATCTTTAAAGGGAGATTTATCGAACTGATCATAGGGAAAGAAAAACCATTATGTGTTTTGATCCATTCTTTTGGTCTTTCATATGTATCTTGATAATTTTGACCCCTTTTGACATTGTGGTTTTGGCATTGATGTCAAGATAGGTTGTCACCTTGGTACACTTATGAAAGGCTTAAGGCATCATTTGTTTGATATTTGGTGTCTATCATTTAGCATTGTTTTGATATTGTGACACCATTAATACATGGACTTGAAGGTAGCTCTAATACATGTAGACATGAACCTTGACTTAACACTTGGAGCATTTAAAGTTTAGACCGACACATGGTCTTGAGCATTGGTCGTTATGATGTTTATTACATTCATACAAATAAAGGCTATGATTTTAATCACCGACACAATGATATGTGTTTTTTTTTGCAATGTGAAAGGTTATGATGAAAATGTCGACACAATGTTTTTGACATCACTTTTCCCTAAATGATCACTTTTCAAAATACAAGGCATTGTTTCACAACCGAGTTAGGGCTCAAAGGAGATATGGAAAATGGTGGTTTGGCGGTTGGCTATTGCAAAAAATGGTTTTAAGGTTTTCCAAGCAGTTGGTTTTCAAAGTTTACAAGGTACATTTGATTTCACTCTTGCAAGATGAAAATCTTTTAAAGTGGTAATGTATTTTGTGAAACCCTAGTCAAAAAATATTTTTGTTTCTAGTCTAAGGGTTGTTTTTTGTGCACAGTTTATTCTATTGTTACTTGAGTTTGTAATTTGGGTTCTTAATTCATACTCTAGGTCGACTTATTGCTTAAGTCTTTGAGAAGTTTCAATGTTGATAGTAGTCAATTTTTTTGTTCCATTTTTTATACATTATTTCGATCTTGGTCTTCTTTTCATAATGGTGTTACAAAGAGTCATATATTATTTCATATATGGATTTATAGTCTTGTGTTATTGAACCCTATTACTAGGGCACACCATGAATGTATTGTGGTTCATTTGTTGCTATCTAGGGAAAGGTTTTATCACATGTTTGTTGTTGTTTGCAAAGTGTAAAGCAAGGTTATATGCTGCATTAAGAGTTTACTAGGGCACGACTCTTTATTTGTTACATTTGTTTGGAACATTATGTCTAAATTGCATACTCGGTCTATACACAATTTCGACTTTGTATTAGAATGTGGTACATATGTTTAAAATGTGCATTGTTCACATATAGATAGCAGACCACAGTGAATTCTAGAAAATAGTTATGAAGGATTTCATTTGACAGTTACACATGGATAGCTGGCAACAAATGCTATCTTTTGGATGTTATAAAAATAGTGATATTTTATTGTTATGGGTTCGATGCAGATATGAGATTTATACTCTGTTAAGAGTTATTTTTATTTTTGTGTTGAAACCTTTAATGAGCAATATTCTATGAAAGATGGAAAGAAATTTAAGTGCTTGTTGTATTTACATATAGATTCTTGAGTCTCCAATGAAAATGAGACAATCAAGAAAAGCTTTGTAATGAAACAGATATTTCACTCTGTCTTTTTATTTTTAGAATAATTTTTATGTGAAAATATTGTTTCCCAGTGAGGCAGTTGTTATCATGAAAATTCAGTGAGGCTGTAGCAACATTAAATTCTAGTGAGGTGGTTGTTTTTGCCAGTGAGGCAGTTGTGTTTTCCAGTGAGCTTTGCCAATGAGGCACAAAAATCAACCAGTGAGTCTCTGTAATCAGTGGGAATTTATTAAGCTAGTGAGGCATTTTCCTGAGTGGTTTTTTATCCCTATGAGGGTTTTCCACTCGTGAAAATACTGTGTTATGGTTCTTTTGTCTTATGCCTCTTTTGAGTTTTTTATGTGGTTTAAAATTTTGATATTGTCTGTCATATTTTATTACATTCTTGAAACTCATCTTTTCATGATTATAGAGAAGTTATGTGTTTTGAAACAAAATTGAATTTGAATTTGGTTATTGAAACACTGATTCACCCCCCCTCTCAGTGTTTCTCATACTCCAATAGATAAATCTCATGCACAAATAGAAATTCTTCAATGATCATATTCTCTACACAGAAAGGATCAATTAATATCCCATTAGTAGGCTTGTCATTGATTCTTCCAGCTATGTAAAGATGACCATCAGGTGCATGTTTAAGTATGTCTTGTTGTGAGAAAGAAATATCAAGCAACATCTTAGTTAGGACCTTAAGAGGTTTAGAAGCAATAAATGCAATCACATCATCCATAAGGTTGTTCTTATTGTCTTTCATGTTTTCATCATTTGTGTCAACATTCATCACATCATTCTTTGTTTCACTAGCTTTGACAAAGGAGATATTATGATTAGGCATGGGATTAGTAAAGATTAGCAAATTTTGATTAGGAGGAGCCACAAAATTATTACCTTGATCATTAACACCTCCAATTAGGATATGATTAGAATCAATGAGGTCTTGCACAAGATGTTTAAGATGCTTGCAATGTTTTGTATTATGTACATTTTTTTATGGAAATGGCAATAGGAATTTGGTCTATAGTTTGAAGGTAAAGGCTTAGTAGGATCAGGATCTATAATAGGAACCAAGGAAATCAAATTCTTCTCTAGGATTTGCAACATGGTATTATGAAGGGTATCATGTAGAGGTGTAAACTATCTATTTCTATTTGCAAAGGCATATGGTTTTGTCGTCTTTATAGCAACCACTTGGGTTTTAGATTTTTATTGGATTAATGGGGATTAAGTTGCAGAAAGCCCTTTTTTTTTTCTTGAAAGGTTGGTAGTTGGCTTGAGTTTTGAATTTGGACTTTTAAAGACAGATAGAGGGAGTTTTCACTTCACAACTGCTAAACAAATTTTGGTGATCACGAAGGGTTGTACACAACTATGTGAAGGAAGGGAATCTCACCATCTCAATCTTAGTTTGTATTTTATCTTGCAAATTGGAAATAAACATTCTTTGAAGGTCAACATTGGGAATATTGATTTTTATTAATGAATAAATCATTTGGTATTGAGTTATGAAATCAGTGACCTTTTCATCATCCTTTTCTTTACATGTGATTAAGTCAGCTAGGGTCATCTTGGGACCCACGTGAATTTGGAAGTAGTTGTAAAAGGCATCAATAAGTTCATTGAATGAACTAATTGAATTACTCAGTAAGGAGAAAAACTACTCTAGAGCAACATCTTTCAAGGATCGAGGGAAGAGTTTAGCCAATATTTTATCTTAAAAAATGAAGTCACTACATAAGGTTGTGTAAGCAAAAACATGGCTAATAGGATTCCTTTCCCACCATATTTCTCAAACCTAGGAACCTCTATACCTTGTGGCATTTGTGTTCTCAATATTTCCAAGGATAAGGGATTGGTTTTGATGTATTGTGAAGGTTGTCCTTTGTTGTTTTTGTTTAAGGTGGCGATTTTTTGTTAGAGGGATGAAATATTTTGCAGAAGTGTGTTAAGGACTGGATCATTGTTGTTATTGTGAGATGGAGGTGAATAAGGTTGAGTGATGTATTTCTGTGAAGGGCAAGTTAATTGTAAATTTGTGAGGGGGTATGGTTGAGGAGATATGAGATTTGAATTCATAAAGCTAGAGGGGTTCCTAGTGGAAATACCTAAGGAAGTGTTGACATTGCTAGTAGGTTGAATGGTTCTGGTAACATGAGTACTAGTGTATGTAGGAATAGAGGTAAGGGTTGGGGAAGGAGGAATTGAATTTCTAGCTTGACTTTGAGTATACCCCAAAGCTTGAGCACAACTAGTCATGGTAAGGATATTAGTGAAAGAGTTGAAGAACTCAATATCCATGGCAAATGGTGTATCACAAGATGACATGAGTCTCAAAATATGTCTCACAATAGAATTGCTAATAGGACACCAATTTTTAAATCTCATACAAGTTTCACAAACTCAATTTGTATACCCAAAATGGAAGGAAGGGTGAAATGCAATGCAATAACCTAGAATGTAATGCAATTTTCAGATTTCAAACAAGATCATTCTCTAGTTATGCTATGAAAATACCTGAAAATGATGTCTTGTAAATAAAATTTTGAATTCACACAATGCTCAAAATTTATCAAATGAAGCTAAATATGATCAATTCCAATTAACAAAACATTTTCAAATTGAAACAAAAAATTGAAAACAACAAAGTAGAATGCAGAAACAGGTATTTTAATTCCCAAAAAATCAGGAAGTGACCCTGAATAAGGACTCATTCTCCCAGGGGTGAATGGGTCCTAGGTTACAATTTTTAAAAATGGTTTTACATATTTATGAGTTGATTCTATTGGTTTATAGATTTTGATTTAAAACTGTAAGTTATATTTTGTTTTTTTATGAAATGAAGGTTGAATGTAAATGCAAAATATGAAAAAATGATAAACTAGGAGACCTAACTTGAGGTGTGATTTTGATTCAATTTTCAAATGTTAGTGAATATTGTTGCAATGCTATGTAAATAATTTTCAAAATGATTGAGTTTTTTGTATTTTTCATATTTTAGAAGATGAAAAAATGCAATCCTAAAACCCTAAATGAAATAAAAATTAATGCAAGATAAGAAACCCTAAATGAGATTCAATTCAATGCAAATGAATGCAAGATCTAAATCTAGGGTTAAAATGGACTCCAAAATTAGAAAATTGCAATGATTAAAAGTCAGGTTCACCAAAATGAAATGAAGGAAAATAGGTTGGGGTAAACTAAAATGGGGAACTTGATGAACTCAATTACGTGACCTATTCTTCCTCTATTTCATTAGGAAATGAGATCCACACAATGAAAGGACTATCAACCTTCAGGTAAGTCAAGTCAAAGTGTGAATCTACTAATTTCCTGTTTTGCAAGAACATGGGTCATAATTAAATAGCAATTTGTGGAGAAAGATTAAAAATAGAAAATAAAACCCAAAATGTAATCTAGAACTTGGATCTAATATATTAAGCTCAATACTAATGGAACTAGAAATTAGATTGCAGATTAGAGAGATGTAAGATGATGTATTCTAGTCATCATAAGTGCTCTATTGAAGCTGACCTAGGACTGAGTTAGGGTTTGTCTACAACTTTCAAGAGCCTCTGCTATAGATCTAAATCTCTCAATTTTCCCAAGTTTCAAGTTTGGAAAGACATAAATAAATTCTATAATTGAGTTTTCATGAGATGACAAATTTTATGACAAATTTTGCAACTTTAACAATCTCTCCAATTTTTCTCTTCTATAAATCTTCAAGATTTCTTCCACCTAAATCTGCGAACGCAAATAAAGAGGGAAAATGTTTTGTTTTTGGTGAATGCAGGTTTGCCTTGTTCAAACCTTGTTTTGGTAATCAAATCTTGAAATGAAATGAAATAGCATGAAAGGAATGATGAATGAAAAAATCTATGTCACAACTCACCAAACCCTTGGATGAACATTGGAATGTAGATCTGCAACTAGCATGAAATAACTTCCTTGGATGTGGATCTTGATCTTGAAACTTGATTTGAAACAATGCCTTGAATGCTTGAATGGATCATGAGCTCTACATCAACATATTAGGTCCAATAACATGCATGATGCAAGAAAAATTTGACATGACAATTGGATCTTGATTGCTGCAATAATTATTCAATCAATCTACTCTTGAATGCCTTGAAATTCTCTTGGAATGCTCTTGAATTTCTCATTTGGATACTCTTAGATTGCTTGAAAGTATTAGATGGAACTTAGTGAAATGACCTTATATTTGTAGGTATGTAACATTAATTTCTCAAAATTCAAATAACACAAGACAACATGTGAATATGGATTTGAAATTGTTAAAATACTGCTAAAAAATTAATTTGAATTTAATTCCTAGGTCTAAGTGAGGACCTATTCTCCCATGGGTGAATGGGTCCTAGGTCGCTCACCTAGGACACATATTGCTCAATGAGAAGTGTTATGTTTAGGCATTAATGAATGTCAAGTTTCCTCTTAGAAAAATGAAATTAATTAGGCTTGGGTTTGAATTAAAGGGGCCAATTAAGGAAAATTAACCTCAATTAATTAAGGGAGCCCTAAATAAGTGTGAAATTGTAAGGAGGTACACTTTACAACAAAGGGAAAATTAAGTCCATTTTAATTAATAGGGCCCTAGACTTAATGTGAATATGTAAAATACATATTACAACACTAAATTAAGGCATAATTTAGTTCATTTTAATATTTATTCCCAAATTAGGTGTGAAAATGTAAAGGGATACATTTTTCTACACTACAAAATAATATCCATTTTTTTTTCTGCTAACAAATTTGTGAATAACTTCCTTTCTAGGTTGACTAAAATAAGTCACCACTCTTTAAAACTAAGAGACAAGTTTTCCCCTTTTATGATTAGGACTACTACAATTAAAATGCCACTATAGACTATTAATGGTTGTATGTTTGTCAAATCACCAAGGTTTCTTGAATAAAAAATAAATGAAATTATTTCAAGGAATCACACCATTTTGTTTACTCCTCAACCCACTACTCCAAAATAATATAATATAATTTCACTTTCAAGGTCATTGTTTTTCGTCATTAAAGTAAAATCAAGATTTTCCAATATATTATGGAGCATTAAAGGCCATTAAATGAGAGTGGATAACCTCTCTCATACTTTAGGATTAGCTCAAACCCATAAGGGTATTCCTTAATGTGATATAATATGGGATTGAAGTTATTAAAAGATAAAATAATAAAATAGCTTTATAGTTGCTTCCAAAGCAAGTTCAACCCCCAAAAGTTGTCATTAGGTTAAAAACTAGCCAACCGCTCATATACTTCTTATAGAGCTTATAATAACATTGTTATAGGATATGCAAGGTTATGATGCAAGGACATGATTCACAAAGCATTTCTACTAGTAATTCTCACATATAATATTATCCTTATTTTTTAATAACTAAATCATGAATTGTAGAGATACACAAATTTAATTTAAACTATTAGTTAATAAATTTATTTATTTAGAAGCATAATTGAAACATTAATTTATTGGGATTGGTTCACATTCAAATGGGTAATTGAGTCATAGTTTACAAGAGGTGAGAAATAGTAAATGAAAATATATGAATATAATTTTAAACACAAATACATCTGAGAGTAAATATTAGAAATAAGTATACTTAATCATCTAGAGCCATGATACACAATTACATATGCAAGAAACAAATGATCACTACAAGGTTTATAATATTTTAAAAATATTATGTATCAAATATTATTTACATTCATGTTAGAAAATGTAACAACAAAGAAAGTATATAAACTATTAAATATTCCCCTACAGATACACATACAATCCTAGGGACATTCCATCCTAGACATCCACAATAGTCACTAACCTTCAAATGTCTTATAACTCACTATACTCTCAAAAATATAACATTGAATAGTTCAAATCATAAAATAATTCTTGACACTCACAAAATTCCACTACAAATAGTAATTACCATACCTCAATTGAAACAAGAAATTTTACATACAAAAAATGGGCAAATGGACACTCCAAATATTGCAAAAATTTGTAATGGCCTTCACAATTCAAATTAGCTTACTACATTAATGACAACCTACATTATATTTTAACAAAACAATAAGTGTCTACAATAACTTCTTTGGCATTATATATGTTTCATTCGATTAAGAAGTAGATTTGGAACAAAAAAAATTAAACTAGAATATAATTGTGTACCTATAAATTGTTGCAGTAACTAAATGGATGTATACATAATTGTTCTATGAAAAATGGCTCATAAGGAATCAAAATATTTATTCTATTTTCATCATGAATATAAATGATATTCTACTAGTAAGATTGTTGAACAAGTTAATAAAATTCTTGTTGCCAAGAAGCTTTAAGAAAATAAATAATTAACATGGACACACACTAGTCAATGTAATATTTAATTAATAGAGGAATACAATCAAGAATAATTAAATAATCAAGATTATTTAATTATGCAGAGACAAAGACCAAGAAAAATGGCACTTGCAGACTAAGACATTTTTCATTGTCTACATTTTTCCCGTCTTTGACATAATGTAGTTCATCGTGTGTGTCAAAGAAATTCAATCAAAAGATGCCCCAGTGAAAGTAGGGTATAGGTATTGCCCCCTTGAGAATTTTTTTCAAATTTTTATTTATTTTTAATTTGGAAAATTGTTCCGATTAGATAATTTGATCAATAGGAGTTCAACGGTGATGATGAAATTGATTTTCAAGGTCATTAAGGGGGTCACATTCAGGTTCTAGGGTGTCTAAGAGTGTGCCCAGTACACAAGCCAAGTGGAAACCCTAATTTTCAAGCTATAAATAGGACCGTAATTAAGAAAATAGGTCATTTGTGCATTCCAAATTTAGAAATCTTAGGAGCTCTGGGTGAGAGAAGATGAGGAGATGTTGCATGTTCCAGATGTTGCACATAGAGGTTACCACATCCAAACCTTCCACCGTCCTGAGGGAGCACCCACCCCGGTAAGTACTACAAGCCCACTTCGTAATTTTTTTGATTTTTGTGCATTTAGTTAGGGAAACAATTTAGCAAAAAATTTCATTGTAGGGCATGTGACACAATTGCATTTGTGAGTGACAAAAGTGAAAAGCATTTCACCACAATCATCACATCGTGACAATTTCTCAAGTCTAGGGTAGGGATGGTTGTGTTGCGACAAATCTGAAGGTGCTCCACAACTGACTTTCTGAGTCACACATGCGGTTGGAAATGATGTAATCAAAATTTGGTGATGCAAGCATGGTATGAAATGACACATGGGAAAAATGAGTGATGCAATTGCAGTTGTGAGCCACTAGGAGTTTATGCGATGCATTTGAAAAAATAGCGACACAATTTCCTAGTGAAAATTTTGCACTAGTTTAGGATAGAAGGACCTAGTCTGTAGACACTAAAAATTGTCCTAGGTCTGTGATTCTTAATTTCTTCATATTTCATTCATCTTCATTTCTCATAATTAAATAATGTTAATTATTTAATCATTTTCTAAAGTCATATGTCTTTTATTAATTAAATAACTTTAATTATTTAATTAATTCATTCTCATCTTTATTTCCCTTTTATTAATTAAATAAATATTATTTATTTAATTATGTTGCTAATTAAACCTATTTTCTTTCTAAAACTAAATAAATGCTTATTTATTTAATTTCCTATGTCACTTTCCACTATAATTAAATAATTACTTTAATTATTTAATTATTCTTTAGCCTTTTTCCCCTTTAATTAAATAAATCTTTATTTATTTAATTTAATCCCAAAATCTTGAATGTTGAATTAAATTGTTATTTAATTCATAAAAAGATTTATCCATATCACAATCTTCTATAATTAAATAATATCTTTATTAATTAATTAGTCATTAATCATTTAAGTCTAGATAAGATTTGATTTTCTGTAACATATAGTTTTATCTATGTCAATCTCATCTTCTACATGCAATCCTCTATTAATTAAATTACTTTACTTATTTAATTAATTCATTCTTATCTTTATTCAATCCTCTATTAATTAAATAACTTTAATTATTTAATTAATTTATTCTTATCTTTAATCAATCTTGATTAATTAAATAAATATTATTTATTTAATTACGTCGCTAATTAATTAATCCCTTTTCTAAAATTAAATAAATTATTATTTAATTTACCCTTATCACATTTCCGACTATAATTAAATATTCATTTCAAATTATTTAATTATTCGATAACCTTTTCGACAATCAAATAAATAAATCTTTATTTATTTAATTTAATCTCCAATTTTTGAATGTTGAATTAAATAATTATTCCTCGAATATTCCTCTGTGATTAGATAATTGTTGAGTTATCTAATTATTCATTAGTCAGTTATCTCCTGAGTTATTCCTGACAAACAAATCTTCTGCTTTAATCAGTTAGTCTTATTCTTTTGCGTGTGAATTCAAACACATTGTTTCTACTTTATCTTTCACATACAATCTCTATTCTTCTAAATTTTGAATAGTTTCAACACTAGATTAAATTATTATGTAATTTAATCTTCATCATGCAGACTTTTTTTACTCATGTTGTAACTGACACAAATCTCTATCACATGTCATTCATCAATCTCAACCATCGATCTCTCTTTTGAATCAGAGCCGATTGTTCAAAAACCAATTTTCTATTAATTGAACCGACATTCGTCATTATTCCTCCTCCCGAAATTGATATACTTTTAGGAAGCTTTCAATAATCTTCGATATTTTGCTAAGTCAATAGCCAATATGCTATAATTGCATACTTAATAAATTTGAGGGAAACTATTGTACAACAACAAAATGGAGAAGTGTAATCGAGATCATTCGAAGGAATATACAGATGTTCAATGAGATCAATCATGTTTATACATTTTTATATTTCTTTGTTCTTTGTTGTTAAATGTAGGATTAGATTAGTGTTATTACTACTTTTATTGCTTAGCTATCTTGTTTGAGTCTTATTTCTAGCATTACGTTTGGTGAACCCAATGTGAAAATAGTGTCTTCAAATCCCTAGAGTCCTTTTTTAAATTTGTGCAGGTATAGGTATGGAACAATGCATGTGTAGTACGAATCACCACAATTGGTTTTCTAAGATGCATATGACATTCTGCGATGCATTTGTTGTTCTGCGACACATCTAACTGGTAAACCCACGACGCATCTGTCTAGTAAACATTTTTTTAATTTTTTTTATGAACTTTCATATTTTCGCATTTATTTTTTAGCCTTTTTGGTACTAATTTCATGTGTTAGTATGTTTTAGGGGAGTTAACGTAGTGTTTGCAGGTTGATTCAAAGAAGACAAGACTTCTCAAACTTTTTTGTAGGATGATTGACGAAGACAAAGAAACAAAAAAACTACTAATTCATGTTTTGCAAAACCGTTGATGAAGATAAAAACTTAAACTATTGACAATTTTTCTATAGAACCAGATTCAGAGATTAATTTTTAGAAAAAACTGCTTGAGTAGATAGATAAATTGTCATTTGGGCTTTAAAATAAACTAGTGTCCTCTGTGCTTATTTATGTTAGATTAAATCCCTGATTCAGTAACAGAAGTATCCTCTCCCCTTGCGCATTCGTGTGATCCTAGGTGTAAGAGAAACTGTTACCAACTCTAGAATTTGGGCCTTCTTTGGTAGTTAAGATTAACCAAGGTGACTCAAACCGGTGATCAACTTTTTCGCCAAGCTACTCCCAACTAGTATAGAAATTTTAATGTTGAGGAAACTCTGCATTACAGGAACTCCTACGGACCAGCTATTGATTCGACCAGTACCCTAGTGGTGCATCGAAACCTATAGAGCGCAACTTTTGTAGATTGGGATGATATTGCCTCTCGCGTGGCTTTCTGAATGAGTTGCCATACTAATTCCCAAAATGTTTTTAGTTTAAACCAAAAACCTTCTATTTGCTAGTGCAAGAGGTCAGACCTCTGAAGCTGTCTCCCAATCTTATGGTTCAATAATAGAGATCAAAAATTTTCCATGGGAGAGTCATGGGAACTGAAGCTTCACTGACCCGAGAAGTGTGTGTTGTGGAGGGGAGCTAGTGTGGTCAAGCTTCTAGTCATCCGGTTTGAATAAGTGTAGCTAGGGAGACCCAAGTGAGAATTCAACAAGTATTGTCACAACTGGCCTTAGGATTGTACATGTTTTCTGAAAATATACATGTTCATTATTGTCAAAACCAAAACACTTTTCTTTCAATTGATTTACATTTTCCAAAATTTGATCATGAAATAAAGTTAGTTGAAAAAACCCAGTTCATCTAAAAACCACATCTGTAAAACCGAGTCACATTTGCTAAATAGAAAATTGCATATGATAACTTGAGTCACATTTGTTAACCAAAAAATCGCAACTGTTAAAATAGAGCCCACCGTTATTAGCCATAAATTTTTGAGTTGCATCTGTTAGAAACTTAGCCACATCTATCATAGTGAGTCACATTTCCCTGTCAACAGACTGAAACCAGTTTTAACCAAAAAAATTGCATCAGAACTGTAGAAGCACATATGTTAAATTTGTCAAAATATCTGTAAAACTGAACCGCATTTTCCTATCAACATAAAAATTGGAATTCGCCATCATAGTCTGAAACCAAACATTCATTCTAATCTCTATTTTTCATAGTCAACCTTGGACAAAAACCAAAAAATTGCTCAAACTTTGCATTTTCCATCTTTTAGGTGTCATCCAGTTTTAGTGATAAACCTCTTAGTTACAAAATTTAGTTGCATATTACGAATTTACATATCTCAGAATAGGCCAACTTTCCATATTTTGGACAAACCCATGCTTTGAAAGTCATTTGTCATTGAACTTAGTCAATTTTCAACAATATCTTTTGTCCTACTTGTGAATCCTTCCAAATCATTAGTCTAGTTTGGGAGTTCACCTTATCATTTGGTCCTAATCCTACATCAGGTTCCTTGACAAAGTTAAATCATAGCCTTGGTTAAGCTATAGGTGGTAGGCAACCTCCTCTTAGAATCATTTAGAGTCAATTACTTTAGAATTTTTCATATTGTCATCCTAGCATAACATCATTTTAGACATATGTTATTTGCTAAGAAAATACCAAACAAACTAGTAGCATTCATTTATTACATCAGAAAATCCCAAAAACATAGACTAGATCATATCGTTTTAGACATAGTTTTGCATTCCCCCATATTGAGCAACCTTTTTCATGGTCGAAACAAGGTCTAAAAAGAAACGTAGAGAAATGGATAACCCATAGGACTTCATCAATCCCTTTGCAAACAAACCATCAGGGACATAAAGACCTCACAAAGCCTTTCTTGAAAAAAATTATCACTAGAGACACACATGGACATATTTATGTAGAAGACGTAGATGCTACTGTCCAAGATCATGAATTCACATCTTTTATGGATGATTGTTTCGAAAACAATCCTCAAAGATACTTGGAAAAGTTGCTAGTAGAAGGTGCCACACTACCACTAGGATTTGACATCCACACCTTAAAAATATCATCTACTCAAGCAACACAAATCATGACATTGTATGTCTCTATTCCTCAGATTACTGCAACAATACCAACTGGCATACCCACTCAAACTACCTCAATTGTAAACACAACATAATTTGGTATAACATAGGGCCTAAAATTTATTGTAGGAGCATCCTCATCAAACCCCTTTGGCAAAAACATCGGAAGTAAAAGACCCAAAATTGGCACAAAAACAACACAGGCTATACCACATATCAGCACCAATACTGCCAATCAACACATAGGGGTTACACAAACAAGAAATTTTCCTACACCAAATCAGAATATTCTATTAGGACATATTCCCACACCAAATCAAAATCCATCACAAAATATTGCATTTCAGAACACTTACATCGATCGAAACAACGTAACCAACATGTCTTTAACACAAGTAGATGTTCTCCAAAATCAAATGCAAGCTCTCCAATAGCAAATGGACAATATGTTAATGTTAGGCAAATGAACCATTTCAGCACAAGATTTATGTTCATGTCCTTTGACAAAGCATTATACATGACACCCTTCCCACATAGATACATTATTCTGAATTTTCCTAGGTATAATGGGAAGAGGAATCCTCTAGAAAACATCAAAGAATTTTCCACAACATGCATGGACATCTCGTATGACCCCATGTACCTTATGAGATTTTTCCCATGAACCCTTGTTGGAATAGCTTTGGAATAGTTCTCTAAACTTCCATACGACATAAGATCATGGGGAAAATTAGCTAAAACAATTATGGAACACTTTTCCTTCAACATAGACAATGAAATCATGATAGCTACCTTGTGTCACACCACACAAGAAGACGGAGAATACTTCACCACTTTCTTCAAGAGATGGAGGAGTTTAGCTAGTCACTGTCCTGTTGAGATACTAGAGAAACAAAAAGTCACAATATTCCTTGAAAATCTTCATCCAAAATTACGAAGTGACTTACAATTACATTGTTGTACCTCTTTTTTGGACTTAGTGCAAAAAGGCATAATACTTGTGAAAGCCCTCATTGAAAAAGGGGAAATTAAGATACCAGGTAGGAATCTAGTTGTTCAACACCAAAACACTCCCAATGATAGAATTTCTTTTTGGTTTAGAAACAAAAATGTAGCTAATGACGGTATTGTTGATGCTAAGACCCTACATGCAGGACCTTTCATCACACTTAGAGGTTACAACCCCTATAATAACATGCTTAATGATGCTGATTAAACCACCAACTTTGTCCAAAATTCACAACAACAATGACCACAGAGGAGATTTCCTAAACATGAGTTTACCCCCTTTGGGGAACTAATCAAGACAGTTTACAAAGAACTGATTAAACATAAACTCATAAAACCTCTGGAGCCAAAATAGTCTGATCCTGGACAACTTAAACCCTCGTGGTGGGATGATAACACCTATTGTGAGTACCATCAAACTAAGGGAAATAAACTACAACAATGCCAACAATTGAAGAACATCATAAAATATTTTGTTGAAGATGGAACCATAGAAGTCAATGGACAAAAACATACCAAAAATAGTGATCACAAGGTCTTTATAGATCCATTACATGATCATGGGAAAGGAAAGGCCCCCAGTTTGGGAACTAAGACTAATGCCTCAGCTAACTATGCAAATACCAAGTATGACTATGGAAAAGGTATGATCATAAATCACATCCGAGCTGCTAATGAAAATATCTGTACCATTACCATAAAGAAGCATCCTGAATGTGCTATCAATACATGCAGAACTAAGATAACCCTTCCAGGTCCTTCATCAGAGTCACCACCACAGTCTTCCAAGCCTAAGTATAATTTACTTGACCAATTGGGGAAGATCCCAACACAAATATCCATCTTGGAACTATTGACCCTATCACCTGATCATTGAGTCATTCTAGACAAAGCCAAGTACAAAGCACAACTAACCCCACCAACTTGGATGTCAGTCGTTTTGAAGAAATGGTGGGATATTTAAATGACACCTTCTCTCAACATGATTATTCAACTGAGAAGACCAACCATAATGACAAACTACACCTTGAAGTTCTTGTCCATCAAACCAAACTCAGACGAGTCTTGATAGATGTAGGAGCAAGGTTAAATCCTTATACCTTGAAATTGGTTATGGAATTAGGTTTCTCAGAAGCATGCATAGACACCACTAAGATTATAGTCAGTAAGGCATACAATGATGAGGAAAGATCATCTAAAGGAATTGTAACACTCCCTATTAGAATTGGCCCTGCGGTTGTGGACACAAGTTTCCAAGTCTTGGATCTCACCCTTCCCTATAATCTTTTACTAGGTAGACCTTGGATACCTGCTATGAAAGTCGTACCTTCCACTTATCTTCAATGTCTCAAATTCTTGTAGAATGGCACTGAGATCACAATTGATGGTGATCCAGATCCTTTCCAATATTGCACAAGCCTACGCGAAATACCACAACGACAGGTGCCAGTCAATCAAGAGGCTTCATTGTCCACCTTATCCTTGTATGTTGATCCATCAAATCTTACCAAGTCCATTGCACGACAACCACCATCATCCACTCCTAAGGTCAAGATCCAAGATAAGGGTTGTGGGGAATATAACATGAAAACATCCTATTGTGTCAGTTAGTTGGTTCCTCCTAAGTCATGCGGCTTATCCATAGTAGATAGGAAATAGTTAGTTTTCACAATACATGTCCCTCTTACAATTACATTTACAAAATGGGGAGATTTAAGTAAAGAAGCTATGGACCAAGAAGATGTCACCTCCTGGTTGTATAATGAAGACAATGAAAACCCTCCACCATCTATTCAAATATCCAAATATCAATATGGAAGAGGCTTCATGATAATTCAAAGGAAATGATATGACAAACATAGTGGGTTAGAACTACATTAGAATGGAAGGATTGAACCAATAATTATCTCACAATGGCCAAAAGGTTTAGGGATAGGGTTTCAACCGATTAGAATTGGCATTCCTAGTACTTTGTTACCATCACAAGAGGAAGTAAGTGCTTTTGAAGAAATCAAGATATCCCATGAACCATTTGACCCATTCCACTATGACTCCCCTGACTCAAATGAATATGAATGGGATTCCCTTTCTTCCACCAGCATAATGGACCTAGATAAGTTATTTGGGGAACTTGACCAAATGTTAAATACCTCACCAAAATCAACTGAGTCCTATTCTCAAAAGTACTTATCAAAAGAAGAATGGATTAAGCTTTATTATTGGGAAACCCTTGATCCTACCTCTTGGGCACCTAACGAACCATCTTCTGATGACCTAGCCCTAACAGTGGTCCCAAGTCAGAGTTTACCTATCCCTAGGAAAAAGAACAAAAAGGAGTTAGTCCAAAACTTATGTGACCATGTTAACCAATCTATCCTCACCTTGTCAGCCTCCACATTTGATAACTCCAATGATGACATGCCCCATGTATATCCCCAACTTATCCATTGGGATCAATAAGGCACACCCATCTTAAACATATTTGAGAACAACAAAGCGATATTTGAGTTCATGGGTTTGTGAGAAGGCATACCTAGAGGTGATCATAAAGCTATATTTATCATAGACTTGGATAACATGGCATATTTTGGGGAGTCTATTCACACCTCCAGTTGCAAAAATGAAAACAAAAAGAAAAACAATGAAAAAAATGAAAATGACAAGTCCGTAGGTGAAAACCGAAAGATGCCTTTGGATGAAGAAATAGTAAAAATAAAGGATGCATCCAAGGGAGAAAAAATCTCTGAGGAACCCAAGGATTAAGGTTTGAACATTCTCCTTGCAACATCTTTGACAGAGACAAAACAACCAGAGTTTTGATACTTCTTTACAAAGAGACAAATAAAATTTTCATGGTCATATGCTGACATGCCTGGGATAGATCTAGACTTGATATTGCATCATCTACCATTACAGCCATGTGTTAAGCCCATCAAACATAATTTAAGAAAGATGCATCCACAAATCGCTCTACTAGTCAAAGCTAAACTTAAGAAACTATTGGATGTTGGATTCATCAGATCGATAGACTATGCAGAATGGATTTCAAATCTTGTGCTAGTAACCAAACCATCTGGGGGCATCCGCATTTGTATAGAATTTAGAGATATCAACAAGGCATTTCCTAAGGATGACTTCCCTTTGCCGAACATTGACATGATAGTGGACCTTACAGAAGGATATGAAATGCTATCCCTTATGGATGGTTTCTCCGGGTATAATCAAATCAAAATTGCAGCTGAAGACCAACACAAGACAACTTTTACATGTCCATGGGGAACATATTGCTGGAAGGTCATGCCTTTTGGCCTCAAAAATGCTAGAGCTGCATATCAATATGCAATGACGACTATATTCCATGGCCTTGCACATACTCTCATGGAAGATTATGTGGATGATCTAATAGCCAAATCATTGACAAGAGCAGATCATTTAAAAGTCTTAGAAAAGATATTCCAAAGACTAGAAAATTACAAAGTAAGGCTAAATCCAAAAAAGTGTGTTTTTGGTGTGAAATCAAGAAAACTTCTAGGATACATCATTTCTAGACGAGGCATTGAAGTGGACCCCACAAAAGTAAGAGCTATAATGGACATGCCTCCACCAGCCAACATTAATCAGCTAAGAACACTGCAAGGGAGACTACAGTCTATCAGACGCTTCATAGTATAGTTAGCAGACAAGATACACCCATTCCAACATTTTCTCAAAAAGGGGGTACCATTTGTATGGACAGCCAAATGCCATGAAGCTTTTCAAAAGATCAAGGATTACCTGCTTACACCACCTGTGTTAATGCCACCTATAGATACCCACCCTTTGATACTCTATATTTCAATAACCCAATCAACACTAGGAGCTTTCCTAGCATAAAATGATGATGAAGGTCATGAAAGAGTAGTGTACTATATCAGTCGTACTTTGGTGGGATATGAGCTAAAATATAGTCATATAGAATGTGCTTGTCTTGCAGTAGTTTTTGCTACTCAAAAACTTAGGCACTATATACTAAACCACCAAACCATGTTGGTCGCCAAGATAGATCCATTGAAATATCTCCTAAGTAAAGTAGCACTAACAGGCTGATTGGCTAAATGGGTAATGATACTAATATGACATCTAGTATGTGGAAAAAAAATCTATAAAAGGGAAAGTTATTGCAGATCAATTGGTAGCTGCACCAATTAAGGCTAACCATCCTCTAGTTGCATATTTTCTTGATGAGTTCATCTTCACCATTAACAAAAGAACCACATGGAAGTTATACTTTGGCGGGTCTCATACTAATCGTGGTTCAGGAGCAGGTATACTGTTTGTTACACCACAAGGTGACACTATTGCTAAGTCATTCAAAATTGTGTTCCCTTGCACAAACAGCATAGTGAAATATGAAGCCCTTGTGACAAGACTAAAAATGGCAGTCCAATGGAAGATTAAGAATTTACGTGTTTATGGAGACTGTCAGCTGGTAGTCAAGAAAGTTAATGACGAATATGAAACTAAAGATGAGAAACTTGCCCCATACAAGTGCATGGAAAACAAATTTGAGCAGTATTTTGATAACATCAGCTTTCAAAAAATACCCCACATTTAGAACAAGGCAACAAATGCTATGTAAACCATTGGTTCATTATTGGATATACCTAGCAACATGCCTAAATTCGAGTTTTTGGTAGAATAGATTTTGGTCCCTGCCTATGACATCCCAGATTTTGTGATGGTTTGTGCGATTGTTGGCCCTACCTCCCCCTGGTACAAGGACATATATGACTATGTCCATGCAAAAATCCTACCCTTAGACTTGTCGAATAACCAATGTAGGACATTTATTTTGTAAGTCTTCCAAATATACCATCATCAAAGATACCCTTTATAGACATGCCTTAGATAATACCTTGTTGAGATGTCTCGATGATGAAGAAGCACAAGCAACCTTACGTGTGGTACATGAGGGTATATGTGGATTCCATTCTAGTGGTCCTACCTTAGCCAAGAAGATTATGAGACTATGTTGTTATTGGCCTACCATGGAAAATGACTCATATGTCTTTGTTAAGAAATGTCGACAATGTCACGTACACAAAAACTTAATACACACACAAGCACAGTAGTTCCAGCCGATAACTTCACCATGGTGTTTTGCCTAATGGGGAATTGATCTCATAGGTAAGATACATCCTCCATCTTCCAATGGCCATAAGTTCATCATTACCGTGACCGAATACTTCACCAAGTGGATTAAGGCTATTCCTATGACCTATATTACCAGCACACAAATTTCTAAGTTTATCCTAAATTACATCATTTGTCGTTATGGTTTTCCTCAATCCATCATCACGGATAATGGATGCCCATTTAAAAATCAAGAAGTCTGCCATCTCTATGAAGAATTCCATATCCAACATCATTTTTCCACTCCATATTATCCACAAGGTAATGGCCAAGCTGAGGTGTCTAATAAAACAATCATCAGAATCCTCAAAAAGACTATGATGCAGAGGTTGGGTGGAGATCACTCACAAAATAGAGACTTCAACTCTCAAACAAGAACCCCACTCCAATCTCATGGACATCAACTCACCCTCAAGAGGGTTTCACCTTCATTTTCCCAAAACAACCACAAACCCCCATCAAGTCCCACTAGGCCTAAATAGGTCACTTTCTCAAAGTAAGTATCCCTCAATCTTACAACCAGACAAGGATGACTATTCAGACCTCCAAGATAGGTATCCAATAGCCTATTTCACCAACTTTCAAAAGCATATCCCTTCATTCATCTTCTGCTCTACAAAACCCATAAACCACCCTTTAGTTACTCACTTTCATAAGGAAAATCACTCAAACTCAACCTAAGGCAACACCCAAACCCACATACACACTCCTTCAGTACTCCATAGAATTTTAAATCCTATAATACATAAAATGGGGTCATTCCACCGAGTCACAATGGCTACAGTAGGTGGAATGCCCTAGAAACTCATTTTAATACTCTCAAACCACCAATTTGCACCAAAACAGAGCAACTTCAGAAAAACAATGATTTCTCCCTCAATATGAATGTTCAAACCCTCAAATCAAATGCATTTGAAAGCTAGCTCATAAATCTACACTTCCACAATAATTTTAGAGCCAAAATATACCGTACGGATCCATACCAATCCTGCAATTTTCAGGAAAACAGGGAAAACATGGTGTTTGAGACCACCCGATAGTAAAATGGGGATATCTCACTCAATTCTTAACGAAATCACACCATTCAAATGCCAAAAGAAATTTTATTCAATTATCTATCCAACCATTATAGGCTTGGAGTGTGGAAAAACATGTACAGGCCGTACAATGTACGGGATCAGCAATTTCTATATGAAAAACTCAAAAAACAGCAACTTCTTCTTTGAAACCCCTTCCCAAACTTGTTCAACAACCTCTCCTTCGAGATATTACAATAATATATCATGTTACCACCTTCAAACTACCTCTTGGGGCGTTCAACTACCATAACCACCCATTAATTAGGTTCTAAGATGACAATTTTGCCAATTTGCCCTTTAATCACTATCCTATGGCAACTTGTCTTTATAAACTCATCCTAACTGATCTATTAAATCTTTCTAATACATTTAAAATGGTAATGGAGACCTTATTCTCAAATAAAACATCAAACCTCAAGCTATTCTACCACCTAGGCTTATTGACACCATGACATTACAACATGACACCCACCTAGACCTCTCCTATCATTATGACATTTGATTTACAATTCTTCAAATTTCAACATATTTTGCAACTTACTCGTTGCTTGACAATCACAAGACCTTCAAACTAAATTGATTTTATCGCAAGGTGTTGGTGCTCCTGCACCAGACTATCAATGACATTGGTTGTGACTGGAATTTATAGCTTAATCCTACCTTATGGGATTACTGCACAAGCATTCGTACTCCCACCGACGCCACTCCATATTCCTTGGTATTTGGTTATGAAGCTATCTTACCTTTTGAGGTTGAAATTCCTTCCATAAGGGTATCTCTGAAAGGTCATATTGATGATGAAGAGTATCATGTGTCAAGACTACATGAGTTAGAATTCCTAGATGAATGAAGACAAAGGCACTTGATCATCTTCAAGCATATCAAAACCGTCTTTGTCGCAGCTATAATAGGAAAGTTTTGAATTGACACTTTGACACTGGTGACTTGGTCTTAATGGAGAACTCAAAGAACCAAGCTGAAACAGAAAAACTAGGCAAGTTTGAACCAAACTAGTTAGGGCCTTACATTGTTACAAAAGATTTTGGATCAGGAGTGTATCAACTCTCAACCCCTAAAGGAGAACCGCTTTTTTCACCAATCAAAAGCCTTCATCTGAAGAGATTCTATGCATAGATTTTGAGAGCCTTGTCTTAATCATAAAAATACAAAAAAAACTGAAAAAACAAAAAAATTATTACCTTGATGAAAACTTGGCAAATAGGCGTCTTTGTAACACCAAAAACAAAAAAAATTGAAAAATCATAAAATAGTAAAGAGAAATAATTCATCCAATAGTGAAAGCCACTTTGGTGGCCCTTTGGATAAGTACCATGGTGAAAACCTAGCAAACAGGTTCCATGTGTAGTTGACTTCGCTTCGTTGTCTACCATCATTCCAATCAGAATTTTCTAACATCACCCATAGTAAATGGTTATCCTTACCATAACTTGAAATGATTGACATCAAGTCCATTCCATCTCCCCATCCCATCCTATTGGTCTTATATCCGACTAGGGGAAAATCCTCGACCTAAGTCATTTGGACCTTGCACTTGCTCATTGAATGTCACAAAATGTCTTGAAAAAACTCAAAAACATCATAAAATGTCTTAAAACAAATCCAAAAACATCATAAAACTCCAAACAGACAAAAATTCAAAACATATCAAAAATCTCAAAAACAGAGTTAGAGTCAGTTGTGTCAGATAGTTGTGGACATAGTCAAACTATGTTGCCTCTGCAACTAGATGTAGGCAAGGCCATCTAATGATGTGCCCCTGAGGCATTAGGTTCATCTATCTAGGTTTGTCACATATCACACACATCAAATCATGACCCATTCTTTGTACATGTCAAAGTCATTGGTCGTGTCGAACTACGAGGTCTCTACATGTATAACGTAGGCAAGGCCATCAATCGATGAGTCCCCAAGGCCACACTAGGTTAGTGCATTAGGGTTTATCACATTCACTATCACACAAGTTGCATATCATCAAGCTAAGTACATATTTGTCAATTATTTTTTTCAATCAAAGTTAGTCGAACTATGAGGTATATGCATGTATAATGTAGGCAAGGCCATCAATCAATGAGCCCTCAAGGCCACACTAGGTTAGTCCTTTAGGGTATGTCATGCCAGTAAACATAAGTCATACATTGTCAACACACACACACAATATTCAAAACATCAAGACAAGTCATGCATCAACAAGCTAAACATGTCAGCAATGTGATCAGGTCAAATCAAACAAATTGTCAAAACAATCAAACTTATGTCTTATACAAGATGTGTCCTTCTTGACAATAGATATTATCAATCATCGTAGTCTTTGACACAATGCGATAAACAACATTGTATCAAAGAGGGGCAAACTACAGACACGAAAAATTGTCCTAGGCCTATGACTCTTAATTTCGTCATATTTCATTCATCTTCATTTCTCACAATTATATAATGTTAATTATTTAATCATTTTCTACAGTCATATGTCTTTTATTAATTAAATAACTTTAATTATTTAATTAATTCATTCTCATCTTTATTTCCCTTTTATTAATTAAATAAATATTATTTATTTAATTATGTTGCTAACTAAACCTATTTTCTTTCTAAAATTAAATAAATTTTTATTTATTTAATTTCCTATGTCACTTTCCACTATAATTAAATAATTACTTTAATTATTTAATTATTCTTTAGCCTTTTCCCCCTTTAATTAAATAAATCTTTATTTATTTAATTTAATCCCAAAATCTTGAATGTTGAATTAAATCATTATTTAATTCATAAAAATATTATCCATATCACAATCTTCTATAATTAAATAATATCTTTATTAATTAATTAGTCATTAATCACTTAAGTCTAGATAAAATTTGATTTTCTCTAACAAACAGTTTTATCTATGTCAATCTTATCTTCTACATGCAATCCTCTATTAATTAAATAACTTTAATTATTTAATTAATTCATTTTTATCTTTATTCAATCCTCTATTAATTAAATAACTTTAATTATTTAATTAATTTATTCTTACCTTTATTCAATCTTGATTAATTAAATAAATATTATTTATTTAATTACGTCACTAATTAATTACTCTCTTTTCTAAAATTAAATAAATTATTATTTAATTTACCCTTATCACATTCTGACTATAATTAAATATTCATTTCGAATTATTTAATTATTCAATAACCTTTTCGACAATCAATTAAATAAATCTTTATTTATTTAATTTAATCTTTGAATTTAGAATTTCGAATGTTGAACTAAATAATCATTTAATTCATAAAGATAATTATTCCTCGAATATTCCTCTTTGATTAAATAATCGTTGAGTTATCTAATTATTCATTAGTCAATTATTTCGTGAGTTATTCTTGACAAACAGATCTTCTACTTTAATTAGTTAGTCTTATTCTTCTACGTGCAAACTATTATTAATTAAATAACATTATTCAATTAATTCATTCATTTATGAGTTCAAACACAATGTTTCTACTTTATCTTTCACATACAATCTCTATTCTTCCAAATTTCGAATAGTCTCAACACCAGATTAAATTATTATTTAATTTAGTCTTCATCATGCAAACCTTTTTTTACTGACGTTGTAACCAACACAAATCTTTATCACATGGCATTCATCAATCTCAACCGTTGATCTCTCTATCGAATCTGAGCTGATCACTTGAAAACCAATTTTCTATAAATTGACCTGACATTTGTCATTATTCCTCCTCCTGAAATCGATATACTTTTAGGAAGCTTTCAATAATCTTGGATATTTTGCGAAGTCAATATTCAATACACCATAATTGCATACTTAAGAAATCTGAGGGCAACTATCGTACAATGAAAAAAATGGAGAAGTGCAATCGAGGTCATTCGAAGGAATATATAGATTTTCGGTGAGATCAATCCTGTTTATATGTTTTTATATTTCTTTGTTCTTTGTTGTTAAACATAGGATTAGATTAGTGTTATTATTAATTTTATTGCTTAACTATTTTGTTTGAGTCTTATTTTCACCGTTACATGGTCAAATTAGGTCTAATAGATCAAATGAAGGTTTGAGATTGACGTGATGACTTGTGTGATGACTTCAGGTTATTCTATGTCCTATTTACATGTGGGAGTTGTGACCAGATGTATTTTGATTGTAGGACCAGTTGGATGATATGAAGAAACAGGCGATGTTAGATCTCAGATTGTTCTATGTTACCTATATGCATGTTATCAGGGAAAACATGGGCATGCTGATGGTGCTGGCAGAGTGGTGGGACTCAGAGACTTGTAGTTTTCATCTACTGATCGGGGAGGTGACGGTTACCCTAGAGGATGTGTACAAGGTCTTGTAGTTTTTGATTCATGAAGAGTGGGTTCGATATGACCCCATTTGAGGATTGTAGGCCCTATATGATTACTATGACTCTGACAATGATTTAGAGCTTGGGATTTAGGGTTATGAGATCATATGGGAGACCTTGGCGAAGAGATATGATCAATATGACTACGTATATGCACATTGATTGTAGGGGTTATGACTCCTGATTGTAGAGGTCACAACTTTCTGGTGGGCTGGGGTGAGATGCTGGTAGGGATGGTCCAGGAGGAAACGATATATGCATGGGGACCATGTCTATTGGGCATGTTATAGTTCTAGCAGGACGAAATTGCCTACAAAGGGGGATAGAGCCTAAGTTGTGGTGTTAATTTACTAACGATATGGGCATGGGAGAACATAGCAGTGTTTCAACCACCAGTGGCATGATAGTTGGGGGTCGGTGCTCCACATGTATATCTATATTGAGGTGTGGTTATGCAGACACATGTGGGTGACATAGGTTATTGGAGGCACATGATTGATACCTTGGTTAGCTTCATCTAGAGACCTTTTAGAGATTTTGATCTATGGGTAGGTGAGGATGATCATTTACCATGGTGTTGATAGCCGAGGTACCTTATTGGACATATCGTACAGTCTCAACACATTATTAAGATGTATTTTCTAGAGTAGGTCAAACGTGAGTTTGGAGAGAGAAAGGGTATCTCGACAAGCACAATGGAGTTTGCATGGTCATCTTGGGAGGTACACCTATGGGGACAATAGATACCAATGACTACGAGTAAGTAGGAGATTGATGCCCTAAAATCGATATAGTGGGGATGGATAGGGGGAGAGGTAGATATAGGGATGACTCCCGAGTATGATGCATGGTGGCAGATACATAGGCTATCACCTTATACAAAACTAGAGCAGCCAACGCTTGTAGAGCACCGAGGAAAGGGCCCAAGAGGCCAAAGAGGAGACAAGGGATATATGGGTGGAGAGAGAGGATACAAAGGATGGGGAGACAGAGGAGGAGGATATGATGGAGGATATGGTCAGGGAGGTTGAGGAGGAGATCGATGCCAAAGGAGGAGGGATGGAGGATGGCGGGAGGTGGGACAATTATCACCGATTCAAGAGGAGGAGGAAGAGGATTAGCCAAAGGTGAGGGTAGCAATAGAGATGGCATTGGATGAGGGAGAGAAACATGTAGAGATGTTGGACCTAGAGGTGGCACACCTGAAGGTAGAGATGGTGGAGGTTAAGGAGCATGTAGAGGAGAGGTAGGAGGATCATGCAAAGGATCTAGAGATGGGAGAGGCAGAGAGAGTCCTCTTGAACCATAGAGAGAATAAGTGGGCATTTCCCCCACCTATTTTCTCTATGGTTCATTTTTTTGAACCCGACATTCTTGAGCATTCATTTTTTGATTTGGAGTCCATTAAAGTCCTAGATTTAGGTTGCATTGCATCTTGCATTAGTAAAATTGCACTTAGGGCTTCTCATATTTAGTGAAATTGCATTTAAGGTTTCTCATATTTGCATTAGGGAAAGTGAAAATAGGTTGCATTTTTTCTTTCTTACATCATTGTATCTCATTTAAAAACTGAAAAGTGCACTATTCATCATCCTAATTACATTTAGGAACATTATTATTAAATTCAAAATTCAAAAAAAATGTGTTTACTTTTGCATCCAATTGCTTGTCACTAGTTACTTTTTCTTGCATTCATTTGCACAATTTTTTGTTTCTAAACATCAGGTCCTTGGGTAGGCAATCTGGGAACACTGTTAATAACTCATAATCTATTTTTTTTTTGTAGAAAAGCCTCCACTGGGACAAAAACACCCTTACTGGCATCTTTGTCCCTCTCTGGATTTTTTACCTTAGAATCCTGTCTGAGTTGATTGCATTCTATTATAGTTTTTGGAACCCTCAAATTCCTTTAGTAGGACCAAGACACCCTTACTGGCATCTTAGTCCCTATTGACTTTGAAGCTACAGTTTCCAGGGTTTAAATTTTCTTTTTTGCACTTCCGTTTGTTGTCATTAGTTATCCGTTTCATGCATTTCACTAAATCTAGTTTAAAGTGATCCATTTCATGCATTGATTAATTCCAAATTTACATTGGTAACATTCCATTTTCAGACCATTACATAGTGTAATCAGTAAATTACCTTGTTTCAAATCTAAAAATTTCATTTCACTCTAGGTCATTGCATTGCACTTTCTTTACTTTTCCATGATAGAATGTTTTCTTTCAAGAGATGTGGCATTGATATGGTTAAAAATGGATTGCATAAATATGACATCCCCTCTTATGAGTTCAATTTAGAACATAACAATGAGATCATTAAGAAGCATGTTAGTCACCCTTCTACTATCTTTCATAGTTATTAGAACATGTTAGAGAAATCATATCAAACCATTGACACAATCCTTAATATTACATTACCCATTGGTGAGGATGATAGTTTAGAGAATAATAACAATCATACTTGTTCTTCTCCTGATATCTCTCCTCTTAGTGACAAAGGTATCTTGGTGAAAGAAGATACAAGCATTGAGAGTCTTGATTATCCCTATCCTCCTCCCCTTTGGAAGATATTAGAAAACAAGAAGATGATATCATCAGAACATTCCTAAACATCACCTTACCTACTCTACATTCGTCCCTTGCTCGTGGGAATGTTTTAGTGAAAGAGGATAGCCATGACAATCAAAATTTTCCTTCTCCTAATATCCCTCCTCGATGCAAAGAGGATAGGTTGGTGTTAGAAGATGCACCGATTAAGATTCATGGGAATCTTGTTCCTCTCTTCCCTAACGCTCCTACCATTTGGGATGATCTATTTGGTAAGCATGAAAATCATATTTTTCCTTCTCTTGATGCCTCCCCTACTTGTGATGAAGCTACTTTACAAAATCTAACCATGAAATGCAATGAACATCTTACAAGCTCTTCTAATAGGGTTGATCGTATGACACAAGAGAATGAGACCTTAGAGAAAAAGGATAAAGTCATGAACAATCAAATAGAGTCTTCTTCTAATATCCCCACTATTGATGAACAAGAAAATCCAACCATTGATCATTCCCCTATTTGCGATGAAGTTATTTTAGATGAACCAACCCTTGAATGTCAAGAACATTTGGTTTGTAGTTCTCCTAAAAACTCTCCTACTAGGGAAGATATAATGGTGGAAGAAAATGAGAACATTGATAATAGTAATTCCTTAGATCAAGATGATGAAGTAACATTAGAATCCTCTTCACTAAGAGATCATGAAAATGAGGATAAGTCTTCTGAGGTTATGCACATTAGATACCCCTTGGAGTACTCTCTTGAGCCTAAGCTTATCATCTACCCACCCTCTCAAAAACCACAAGTTCAAAACAAACCCATCCTTATCCTCGAACCACCTAACAACAATGTTTTGCAACAACCGAGTTACAATACCATTTCTCATACTTACAACACTAGGAACAATCTACAACCAAGACAAACACCTTCAACATCCCTCCCATTGCCTAATCCTATTTTTCCCAGTGCTCCCATTTTAACTTCGCAAAGTGGGAAAGAGTATGATCTTGTTGAACATCTTAAGAATACTCCTACAAAGATATCCCTATGGGACTTAATTCAGAATTGACCTAATTATCACACTATGCTTCAAATAGCCTTGTGTAGGCAATGAAAAATTTCTCGAGTCTACGAGCATCATTTTTCTTGGTCGTCATCCTCTGATAATTGAATCATTTTAATTATTTGATTATTCTTGATCATATTCCTCTATAAATTAAATAATTTTTAATTATTTAATTAATTCACTTTCTAATCTTTATTCTATCATGATCAATTAAATTAATTAATTGTGTGGCTAATATCCCCCTTTCTTCAATAATTAAATGAATTAATATTTATTTAATTATTTGCTTGTCATATTTCATCTATGGTTAAATAATAATTATTGATTATTTAACTATTCACTCCTTTTAATTCTTTTATCGTTAAATAATTGTCAGAATTGTTTAATTATCCATGTGTCTCTTGTATTAAATAATTAAATCAATTTAATTATTTAATGCCTCTTTTCACATTCCTCTCATTTAATTAAAATAATTATGCAAATTATTTTAATTGAATCTCCACTTGTCCATTTCCTCTTTTTCTCAAATAAATAATTTGAATGAATTATTTATTTTCCACTTGGTCAAATATTCCTTTCTCATGAATTAAATATTTTTTAATTTTTAATTCATTTCATGTCCTCCACTTGCTCATTAATATTTATCATATCCGTCAGCATTATCCCTCCCATGACTCCTCATCCATTGATCTTAGAATCTTTCTAGAAGCTCAATCTTTACCATCAGTTTCATAACCTCCCTCTCATGAATCCTCCTTAGTTGATCTTAAAATCTTTCTAGAAGATCAATCTCGGTCATCCGTTCGAATGGTTGTCTATAAAAGAGACCATTCTCCTCCATTTCTACTTTAAAAAATAATTATCTCCAACATTCTACTTACTATTTGTAGGTATTTGCACGAGTCTAATTCAAAATCTAAGGGCAAAGTTGCATAAGGAGAAATAGGAGAGCAAGAGAAGTAATCAACCATGATGGAGAGTGCTTTATTTTATGTTTTGCATTCTTGATTTCTCTCCATTATTTGTTTTCTCTTGTTTAGGTGTTGTTTGTAGCTTAGAATTATTGGTTGTCAATTATTCTAGGCTAGGATTCATCTAACCCCATCTTACAATGGTGAACCCGATGTGAACACTAGTTTTTCACATTTTTCGTATGATTTTTGCTTGTTTTTGTAGATTTTAGGTATGGAATGATGCAACTATTGAACATAGAAATGCATTTTCTAGGACATAACACATTTGATAAATGCAGCGATACATTTGAGGAGAAGCGACACATCTGCCTGAGACATGATGGGTGGGAAAATTTGAATTTTAAAGTGTGATACAATTGCTCTTATGCGACATGACTCAACGATACAATCGTTGCACAAAATGACACATTTTTCTGCTCGGTATAAAAATATAGTTTTAATATATTTTCAATTTTTCCTTATGGTTTTGCATGTAGAATAGTAATTTTTGGTTGCTAATCTTCTGTTTGTAGCATGTGGGTTTGGAGTGGAGCTCCCAAAACTGCTTCTTTTGAAGCAACAAAAAAAATGGTCTCTTAGTTTAGTTGCTCTAAATTTTTTTTAGTTAGTCTATTCTTTGTTTTCCAATCTAGTTTAGGTGTTATTTTGTGATTTTTTCTTAGCTCCTAACCTTTTGTGCTAACAAGGTTTTTTGCATCTTTTCGTTGGTCCAAGATATCTCTTGTGAAACTACTAATACATGGTTTTGTAGGTTTCATGTGTCCAAGGCTTTATTTTGAAACCAAAAACTTATTTTCTTTAGATTAGACAACATTTCCATTGGTTCTTTAAAAAGAACGATTGTCTTCTCTCATGTAGATTTAACTAGGGGGTAATGAATCACTATTTTAGTGTTTGAAGGATGGTAGGTATTATGCTCTCACCTTGTGCAAACTCAGTGATCAGAAATCCAGACCCATTTATTTTTGTGTTTACCCATTAGAGAGCTTTCCACCCCACTTCAAAAGGTGGGAATGATCCAAATGGTAATGGGCTAAAGCCAAGTCCTTCCAAACTGCTATATAAATTTGTGATTGCAAGGAAAGTTTGCAATCAATGAGAAGTGGTGCATGATAGCTCTCCCCTAGTATATTTATGATGCAAAAATCCCTTATTCTAAGGGTTGGGAGACCCCTTGAGGGATTTTATAATGGAAACCTTTGAACCAAATGCCCTTACTAGACACCTCTTGTTTGTAGAAGCCAAAATACTTCTATTTGTTGGCATAGGAGGTCAGACCTCTAAAGCCGTCCCACATTTTTATGATTCTTTGTAGAGATATAAAATTCCTCTTTGGGGAATTCAGAACTTGGTATGCCTGAGAAGTGAGTGCCAAGTAAGGGGAGATAGTGCTACCAACCTCCTAGGCTATCCGCTTTGAATAAGCACAACTAGAGAAATCCAAGTGGGAACCCAACGAATATTGTCCTTGCCAACCATAGGATTTGTGCTTGTTTTCTTAAAATCAAACTTTTTCAGATCAAACCGGACCAAAAACAATTTCTTGATAATGTATTCTATTTTTTCCAATCATATTTCACTAGAAAAAATCAAAATCTAGATCGAAACCATTTCAAAAACATCAAAATTGTCAAAGCAACATTCTCAAAAATTGCAACTGTCAAATACAGAGTCACAACTGTTACTATGAACTGAAACTAAGAACTAGAAAACCACAATCATCTTCCCAAACCGCATTTTCTAGGTACAAAGCCACATTTGATAACCTGAGCCACATTTGATAACCTGAACCGCAACTGTGTGACACATTTTCTAAAAACAGAGCCACAATTGTCTACTAAACAAAAAATTCTAAAATTTGTCTCCAAAATCTGACCAAAATAGTTTCATAGTGGCCTCTGACTAATAAACCAGAGACTTGCAAGATTCACCAGCTCATTTTATCATTCTCATTAGAAATACATTGAATTATAGGTTGCATTCCTCCATCCTTTGCATTGCATAAATTGGACTTTCATTCTTAGGTTGCATTTGAACCTTCAAATTTTGAACATAGGGAGACCTTTGAGCTTTTGGAAATTCTTGGTTACATGTTCTATTTTTCATTAACCATTATCCTTGTCATTGTCTTATCATTGTCACCTTATCAAGTTTGGGTCTTAGTCTTGTGTCCTAGTCATGGTCATCCTCTTATGGTAAATGACATTTGGAATTTGTTGCCTTGGGTTCACATCAGCTTGATTGCCACCCTTTGTTTAAAATTCCTTTACATTACCTTCCTCTCATTTAGAATCATATTTCTTAGATTGCACTTTGCATATTTATCCCAAAAATACATAAACATAATTCATGTCCACCATAGCCTTAACTTGGCATATCCTCTTACATCCATTTTCCTCATTTACTTTGGCATTAGCATAGCTTGCATTGATTTTAACCTTAGCATCACTTAGTTATCTCATCATTAATCAAACTATAGCTTCCTTTTGCATTATCATCCTTGCCTTAGCATCCTTGCATTTTCATATCCTAAACTCTAAAAATCCAAAAACATAGTTTAGTCTCATCCACATCTTGCATTATCCCTCAACTTGTAAAAGTCTCATATGGTTGAAACAAGGTCAAAAGCCAAAATAAAAGACATGGATTCTTCAACTGACCCTTTTCATGACACTACCCTTGGAATGAATTCAAATCATTCTACACCTACAAGAGACACATGGGAAAATAAGAGCCTAGAATAATTCAACAAACAATTGACCCCTCAAGAGATTGAAAGAGCTTATCAAGATCCAAAAAATTTAGGCATGATTGATCAACTTGTTAGTGCTGACCCTAATATATACTTCTATGCATTAGCTAAAAAGGGTTCCAAATTACCTCAAGGCTTTGATGTATCAAGCATTGTAGAAGAAGAAACCAAAAATCCATTTTCACTTGGCATGTATTCATCACAACAAACATCAAACATACCCCTTGGGAAAACTTCACACATGAGTACCACTACCACACATATCCCAAACATCCTGGAAAAATTTGGAAATAAGATAACCCATACCAAAACACAAGGAAAATTTTTCACACATGGAAGTTCCTCCAATTTCATGGGTAAGACCTTTACAAATACCCTTTTTCAAAACACACATCAAGGTTCCACTTCACAACGTCCTACACCTTTGACTCAAAATTCAAACCAAGGTCCTATTCCTACACTTCAAAACATAAATCAAGGATCCTTATTTCAATTTCAAAGTACACCTTCATCAAGTCAACCTAGAAAGCTTCACATTGTCTGACGAAAAATCCCAAAGAAAAACAATAATCAAGGATCTATCCCATCACTCCAAAATACTAATCAAGGGTCCCTTCCATCATTCAAAAATTCTAACCAAGGAACCATTCCTTCATACCAAAATATCAATCAAGGGCCTAAATCTTCGTTTCAAAATATCAATCAAGAGATCATTCCTTCATCACATAACATAAATCAAGGACCTACACCTCCAAATACAAATCAAGGGTCTACACCTCAATTCCAAAACACCATACCACATGCAAACATGACCTTTGGAACAAACCTACATTCCAATTTTATTCCAAATCAAAACAACACAAATCAATATGACAACCAAGGTCCCACATCACAAGGTATCAATCCTAATTCAAATCAAACATATGACCTTAATGCCAACATCATGACACCAAATCAAAAAAATGCAACACCATTTCTTCCAGACTTCTTGATACAAAAAGTGCAAACCCTTCAACAACAGATGACAAACATGTAATTAGGGGCCAACAAGAATATCTATTCCATGGAAGAACTATGCCCCTTTCCATTTGATCAAAATTTATACATGCCACCCTTTCCCCCTCATTTCACAACACCGCCATTGCCTAAGTACAAGGGGATAGGGGATCCAATAGAGCACATTCAAGAATTCAACACATTATGTATGAAAGTCTCATATGATCCTACCTATTTGATGATACTATTTTTGCGAAGCCTTACAGGGTTGACTCTAGATTGGTTTGTACACCTTCCTCCCAGAATGAGAACATGGGGTGAACTAGCCGACAAATTCATCAATCATTTTGCCTTCAAAATTAAAAATGATGCCACCCTTGCAACATTGAGCACAACCAAACAAGAAGAAGGGGAACCACTCACCTCATTCTACTAGAGATGGCGAGGTTTGGTTAGCAAGTTCCCTTGTCACATTCCTATAAAGAAATTGGTCACCATGTTTGTGGAAAATCTCAATGGAGAACTAATGAGTAGAATTCAAATCCAATGTTGTAAAACCTTTGAATATATCCTTGAGAAGGGTGTCCTTATTGAGAAAGGTCTTATCGCTAAAGGACTAATCAAGGTAAATAAAGAAAATCCGAAAACCAACAATAACAAGAGCAAATACTGGTCCCAAAACAAAAATGTCACAAATGATGGAGTTTTTGATGCCAAACTAATAAGCAAAGGTCCAACCATTCAACTTAAAGGTCCCTCCCCATCAAATACATAGATCCAAAGTCAAAATCAAACACTGAATGCTATCCAAAATAATAAAAAATGAGGAGGACCTCCCTGTGCCAAAAGAACATACACCCAATTAAGTGAACCCATCGAATAAATCCTCAAACAAATTTTACAATCTAATATCATCTCACTTTTGGAAACCAATAATTATGAACCTACCTCGATCAAATCTAATTGGTGGAAAGAGGACGAATATTATGAATACCACCATGGAAAAGGACACAAAACAACTAGATGTTGGAAACTCAAGAACATCATTCAAGACCTCATAAAAAATGGAACCATATTGGTAGGATCACAAGGAAAACCAATGTTGATCATGCCATATTCAAGACTCCCTTGCAAGACCGTGATAAAGGGAAATCCTCTAGTTCAGGGAACAACAATAGTGCCAACTATGTCACAGTCAAACATGACTATAGCACTATTATTCTTAACATAACACCCTTTGATGATCACATTGCTACCATCACCATAAACAAGACAAACTTAGATTGTGTTGTTGCTACTCACCTAAACAAGATAAATATTCTAGGACTTGAATCTAATTCACAAACAAAGAGTCAATATAATCTCCTAGATCAGTTGGGAATAACCCTCAAACAAATTTCTATCTTGGAGCTCCTTTGCACATCCCCACAACATAGAGCTATCCTTGACAAAGCATTGCAATAAGCCTCTGTCTTTGCCAACCTAGATGTTAATTCATTTCAAGCCATGGTCAGATACCTAGCTATGCCACACCATGTCACTTTCTCTGAGCAAGACTTTTTTGCACCAAAATCGGATCATAACGACCCCCTACACCTTGAAGTCTGTGTTAATAAGTGTAAGATGAGACGAATTCTAGTAGAGGGTGGAGTAGTTCTAAATATTTGCTCACTAAAATTGGTGAAAGCATTGGGATAATCTAAGAATTGTATAGACCAAACAAAGAAAATCACTATCAAAGCTTATAATGATGTTGAGTGTTTGTCTGAAGGTGTAATTTCACTTCCTATAAGAGTTGGCCTAGCAATGTGAGATACATTATTTCATGTCTTGGATTTGGATTTTCATTATAATCTTCTCCTTGCCCATCCTTGGATTCATGCTATGAGGGCTATTTCATCCACCTACCATCAATGCCTCAAATTCCCACACAATGGTATTTAAATCACTATTCTAGGTGACCTTGATCCTTTTTAGTATTGTTCAAACCTAAGAGGAACTATTGAATGTCAAGTGCCCATAGATCAAGAGGCCTCACCTTTCACTTCATCCACCACTCCATCTCACTACATTGACCCATCTACCTTGGTCAAATCATCCACTCCATTCACCACACCTTCCATGCCTAAGATCCAGAGCCAAGATAAAGGATGCAAAGAATATAACATGAAGAGTCTCTTTTTCATCAGAAAATTACCTAAATCCCTGAAGTCATATGGTAAACCACATCCCCTACAGCCTAAGGTTATCATCCATAATCCCCCGATGACCTTCACTAGATGGGGGGAACTTTCCAAAGAATCTCTAGATGATCACATCCTTACATGGTTGTACAGAGAAGAGGAGGACACTGAATCTAAGAATTTTCTAGTTGAACAATATCCAAAAGGGTTCCAAATAATGAAGCAAAAAAGATATTATGGACACAGTGGTCTTGGCCTAAATAAAGAAGGAATGATGGAACCCTTGCAACCTCCTAAGTTAATCAAACACCAAGGGCTAGGGTTCGTACCCGTAAAAGTGACTATCTCAGGTATTAGATTAACTTCGAGTGAGGCTTCTAATGCTTCATATGAGATCAAGATATGTGAGAACCCTTATGATTTTGATGCAGATTCCATTGAATATGAATGGGATTCCCTATCCTCCTCTACCTTTATTGAATTTGATAAACTATTTGGAACACTTGACCAGCCTTCCCTTGAAAATAAATTTAGACAAATGCTTACAATTGGTTCCCCACTAAGCCTACCAAGCCCTTGTCCAAAAGCCCCTTTGAATAGAGAAGAATGGATCAAACACTTCTGGGAAACCATGCATGCTGCCTCCTAGGAACTTGATGAGTCTACCTCCATCTTTACCCTATCTACCTACACCATGACTCTTGATAGTATTGATGATGGCTTACCCCTTGTCTACCCTCAACTCATAGATTGGGATCAACAAGACCCACCAAGTTTGGACACTTTCGAGAATGATGAATCAATAGTTGAGTTCATGGGACTTCATGAAGGAATACCTAGTGGGGATCATAAGGCTAGTTTTTCCATAAAAAAAGATTATGCAACATACTTTGGTGAGGCTGTACTATCCTCTAGTCGCAAAAGTGAAAATGAAAAAAGTAAAAATAAAAATAATAGGTCTTCAGGTGAAAACCAAAAGGTGCCTACTGACTGTGAAAAAGTAAAAATAAAGGATTCATCCAAAGGTGAAAACCTCCTTAAGGCACTTGAGGATGGAGGATTGGGCTGTCTCCCAATAGACCGAAAGAGATCGTTGTTGCTACTAGAATAAATAGAAGAGGTGAATATTGGAACATAAGATAATTCCATAATCATATAGTTAGCAGCATATCTGATCGATAAGGAAAAGCCTGAGTTCACAACATTATTTGTAAAGAGACAATTTAATTTTTCTTGCTCATATGCTAACATGCCTAGATTAGATCCTGAACTGGTTCTACATCACTTACCACTGCTACCTAATGCCAAACCATACAAACAGAAGCTGAGAAAAATGCATCCACAAATTGTACTCCTTGTCAAGGTAGAACTGAAGAAACTTCTAGATACTGGATTGATTCGTTCTATTGATTACACAAATTGGATATCAAACCTTGTTCCTGTCACCAAACCAAATGGTCAAATTAGAATCTTCACAGATTTCAGAGAGCTCAATAAATCTTGTTCCAAAGATGATTATCGTCTACCAAATATTGACATCATAGTAGACCTCACAGGTGGATATGAAATGCTATAACTTATGGATGGATTCTTGGGTTATAACCAGATAAGAATTGCTACTGAAGATCAACTAAAAATATCTCACATGTGCTTGGGGAACTTTTTGTTGGAATATGATGTCGTTTGGACTGAAAATGTCGGAGCTACATACTAGAGGGCTATGACTACAATTTTTCATGAATATATACATGTGCTTATGGAACATTATGTTGATCACTTTCTCTCTAAATCTATAGAACGAAGTGGACACTTAGAAATATTGGACAAGATTTTCACATGACTAGAAAAATACCAACTCAGACTAAATCCAAAGAAATGTGTTTTCGAGGTCCAATCAAGAAAACTACTTGGATACATTGTCTCACACAGAGGAATAAAAGTTGATCCCATGAAGGTCAAAGCTATCTTAGAGATGCCACCACCAAAAAATATCAGTCAGTTGAGAACATTACAAGGAAGACTACAATAAATCTGCAAATTCATTGCTCAATTAGCAGACAAGATCCACCCATTCAAACATCTGTTAAGAAAAGGCATTCCCTTCAACTAGACATAAAAGTGTCAAGAGGCATTTGATCAAATCAAGAATTATCTATTGACTAGACCGGTTCTTATACCTCCAATTGACGAAAAATGTTTGATATTATATGTGGCAACAACAACATCAGCACTGGGGGCATTACTAGCACAAAATGACAATGATGGCAAAGAACATGCTATTTATTACATCAGTCGTACCCTATTTGGATATGAGTTGAACTATAGATCTATTGAATGAGCATGTCTAGTAGTGGTATTTGCAACAAAAAAACTAAGACATGACATGTTGTATCATAAGACAAAATTGATTGCCAAAATTGATCCTCTAAAATATCTTCTCAGCAAAGCAGCACTGACAAGAAGACTAGCTAAGTGGGTTATGATGCTAAGTGAATAGGACATTGAGTACACAGATCGAAAAGCAATAAAAGGAAAAGTGATAGCAGATCAACTCATAGATGCACCACTGAAAGCAGGTCATCCTTTGATATTCAATTTTCTAGACGAATCCATCTTTGTTATAGACACACCAACTACATGGAAATTGTATTTTGATGGATCTTACACAAGTCATGGTTCAGGAGTTGGAATTATATTCATCATACCTCAAGGAGATTCCATTCCCAAGTCATTATGAATAGTATTCCCATGCACTAATAACATAGAAGAATACGAGACATTGTTGATAGGATTCTGAATAGCAATAAAATAGAAAATCAAGAAT
The DNA here is from genome assembly GCA_007115665.2 of Sequoiadendron giganteum. Taxonomy (NCBI): domain Eukaryota; kingdom Viridiplantae; phylum Streptophyta; class Pinopsida; order Cupressales; family Cupressaceae; genus Sequoiadendron; species Sequoiadendron giganteum. The sequence continues at coordinate 42,457,752 of CM021104.1, read as the reverse complement.
CTTCAAGTCTACGATGATTCTCAGTTAGTAATTAAGCAAGTTAATGATGACTAGGATACCAAGGATGAGAAATTGATGTGCTAAAAATGTATGGTGGATAGTTTCAAACTATATTTTGATAATATTTCTTTTGAACAGATACTGAGAATCTAGAACAAAGTAGTTGATGCAATGGCTACCATCGAATCTCTCTTGGATATTCCTAACAATGCCTCACAATATGAGTTCTTGGTAGAAAAACCATTGATCCTTGCATTCAATGTCCCCAAAACTGAACTTGTTGGTCTTGATTCACTTTGGTACACAAACATTTATGCCTATTTGCATTCAACCAGATTTCCCCTCCTGACTTGTCCCTTAACCAACACAAAACCTTTATCTGACAATCATCTAAATATGCCATCATTAGAGATACCCTTTATCATCGTAGCCTAGATAGTACCCTCCTTCGATGTCTCAAATAAAATGAAGCACAAATAACCTTACAAGGGGTACATCATGGTATATGTGGAGCTCACTCTACTAGTCCTACCTTAGCCAAAAATCTCATGAGAATGGGATATTATTGGCCTACAATGGAATGTGATGCATATCACTTTGTAAAGAAATTTCACCAATGTCATATTCATGGAGATCTTATACATGCACCAACTCAAGAATCGTAGATGCTCACTTCACCTTGGCCATTTTCTCAATGGGGACTTGACCTCATAGGAAAAATCCATCCCACCTCTTCCAATGGACATAAGTTAATCCTTGTCGCTACAAAGTACTTTACAAAATGGATGAAAATTGTACCACTGACTTACATCACTAGAAAGCAGATAGCCAAATTCATCCTGAATTACATCATTTGTCATTATGGTATCCCATAGTCCATCATTATAGATAATGGGTGCCCTTTTAAGAACCAGGATGTTTGTGAGCTTTGTGAAAGATTCTATATCCAACACCATTTTTCTACTCCATATTATCCCCAAGGTAATGGTAAATCTAAGGCGTCTAATAGGACTTTCCTAAAAATATTGAACAAGACTGTCAATGACATTGACCGTGACTGGCACCTACAACTTAATCCTACTCTATGGGCCTATTGCACTAGTATTCACACCCCTACAGGAGCCACACCATATTCCCTTGTCTATGGGTTTGAAGCCATACTTCTTATAGATGTCGAGTTACCATCCATATGAGTCGCTATGAAAGTTTTGATTGATCAAGAAGAATATTTTGTATCCCATCTACAAGAGCTAGTGTTACTGGATGAAAAGACACAAAATGATTAGACACATTTAAAAGAATCCTAAAGGAAAATATGAAGAATCAAGCAGAACGAGAAAAGCTTGGGAAGTTTGAAACTAATTGGTTGTTCCTATATATTGTCACAACAACATATGGATCTAGTGCTTATCGACTTTCTACTCTTGAAGGAGAACCATTTCCTGAACCTATCAACAACATGCACTTTGCAAGTATTACACTTGATTCTCAAAGTATCCCTTAAAATGTCAAATAAAAAAATCAAAAAAATATTCACCCTGATGAAAACCTAGCAAACAGGCGTCTTGGTGGCAACAAAAAAATAATTTAAAAAAAAAAAAATCAAAAATAGTAAAGAGAAGTAATTCGTCCAAAAGTGAAAACCACTTTGGTGGTGCTTTGGATAAGTACCATGGTGAAAACCTGGAAAACAGGCGTCATGTCTAGTCAGTCTATGCTCCTCCATCTACTGTCACTCTATCTAGTCCTTCGTCTATTCACACTCATCCCTCATCCATAATTAAGCTTTGTCATTCTACCATGGCCTAGGAACCATCGACATTTAGTATCCCTTGCTTTCATAACCATTCGTCACATTCTCCACCACCCCTTGCACATAGTAAATTGGTCCTATACCTGACTGGGGGAAATTCCTTGACTTACATCTTCATGGGAAATAACACATGATATTAGCCTTTTTAAAAATGTCGAAATCCAAAAAAATCAAAAAACCTTCAAAATCCATAAAAATCATAAAATGTCCTAAAGATATGAGAAATCATCAAAAATCCAAAAAAAATCATAAATCATCGAAACCCAAAAAAATCAGAAAACTTCAAAACTCTCCAAAACAGAGTCTGAGTCCGAGTTTGAGTCTATGTAAATATATGTTAGAGTGGTCAGACTATGTTGTCTCTATGCATTTTCTACATAGGCAAGGCTCATCTTAAATGAGCCCTTGAGACATTAGGTCATTCCTTTTAGGTTGTCCAAATAAAATGATGACTATGTCTTTTGTCAAATAAGGAAAATCCAAGTTATGTCAAACTACGAGGTCTTTGCATGTATAACATAGGCAAGGTCGTCAATTGATGAGCCCCCGAGGCCACCTAGGTCAGTCATTTAGGGTTTTTCGAGTTTGGTCGTATTCTTGGTTTGCAAGAAATGATCAATCAAACCAAATCATGAATCAATAGGAAAAAATAACCAACAAATATTTCAATCTTCAATCAATCAATAAATTTTCAAATCAATCAATCTTCTTATCATCAATCAATCAATCAGGTCATTGGTTTTGTATCACAATGGGGCATTAGGTCATTTGTCTCATTTGATCTTATCTCTTGTCTTTTATCAGTATGTGTTCATCTTGAGATTAGACATTGTCAATTTGGTCATTCACCTTAAGCAAGATGTCTCTTTCTTGCAGTTAGGTGCCTTGTCAACACTTGTCACTTGGTCAACTTTATCATATGTGTTCCTTGCCTTAAAACAAGATATGTCTTTCCTAAACTTGGGTATCGACACATCGCTTGGTCATATCAATCAATCTTTGTCAAAAAATCAATCAACCTTTTCAACCTTGTCAATCAATCTTGCCTTAATTAGGATGTGTCTTTCCTAAGATCAGGTGTAATCGATCAACCTTTTCAACCTTTCCAATCAATCTTGCCTTAATCGGGATGTGTCTTTCTTGAGATTAGGCACAATCGATCAACCTTGTCAACCTTCTCAATCAATCTTTCCTTAATCAAGATGTGTCCTTCCCAAAATCAGGCACAATTAATCAAACCAATTGGTCAACCTTTTTTCAAATCATTAGTCCATCCTTGTCAAAATTATCAATCAAATCCTAGTCATCTTGGTCAACCTAATCAATCATATCAAACAATCTTATCAAAACTATTGGAAAACACTATCTCTTTGTCAAACACTTTGTTGGTCGAGATTTTTCTTATCTTTTTGATTGGTTATGTGTCATGTTACTAGTTACCTCGAGGATGTCCCATCAAAGGTATTTAGAGGGAAGATGATGGATCATGACCTCTTTTATTTTCTTGTTGTCTGTGGTTTGTCTTGGCAAAAAGACTGGGATAATTGGGTCCTTAGTATGAGCCGGTGCATTCCTTGTCTTTTGGCTTTGTCTTTTAACTACTTGTCTCTCACAAATGGTCACCTTGCACACCTTGGTCTATGTCATACCATGGTGTTTTTGTTCCATTTGCAACAATTTTAATGCCCAATGATGATAAATATAAAAGCATGAAAGTTGGTCCCTTTTCATTTCCTGCCTAACATTCCATCTCCTTTGTCCTTTTCCATGCTAAGATCCATCTTCGCCATGCTAACATTTCTTCCATCCTTCAACTAGTATTATCATCGATTTCGAGAGCACATTCATGTTCTTTGAACTCGCCTGTCCTCTTGAGGGGGCATATTGTGTGTGTAGACAATGCGTAGATTAATTAAACTATAAACTAACACACCGAGGAGACATTAGATTGAAAGAAAGCTAATCTAGAAAGCATAAATGCAAACTCTCATGGCAGCAACTCTTTCAAATTCATCCCATCATCCTCTATCTCCAAGGATTTGATAAACGATGCTGTCTCTCAGTTGTGTAAGCAACAACTTGTTGAAATGACAACTTAGGAGAACGCGATTGATTAATAATGCATATTTATGACTATATGATTTAAGCTATGGAATTAAAATGCTTGATAAAACTGAAATGTGACTATAATAACTCTGTATGAAAATCTAGAATTTGAGGTCCTTTTCAACTCACAAGAGGGCTATATTTATAGATTTTTCAAGACAAGCATCCAATTGGCCAGGATCAACGGTTGAGTTCAAACCTGTTAAGATGAACAGTGAGAGATCGACAATTTGAAAAGAAGATGGAATTTTAAGAGATAGATGGAAGATTAAGAGACAAATGGAAGATGTGTCCATAATTAAAATAGATAATATTTAATTATGTGTGGGAAATGAAAAGCTTCTTAATTGAATATTTGAAAATATTTAATTATTGAGAAGAGAAGAATTTCAGAATTTTTTTTAATTAAATATTGAAAATATTTAATTAAATGTGGAATGAAGAATATCATTTAAATTTAGAATTTAAACTTGTGATAATTAATATAAATAAATTATGAAATCTATTTAATTAATTTAAGAGGAAGATAGAATTAATTAAATAAACTTATTTATTTAATTAAACTAGAAGAATTGGAAAAATGAACAATATAAATAAATAATTAAATTTATTTATATGTATATGACTTAATAATTTTAATTAAATAATTGATATTTAATTTATTAACAGGTTTGGTTAACTGTGACCATTTTTAGATGTGTACACATACCACAACCCTCCTAGCCATCCTTCCTCTTTCTCTTTACACTCGGACATATTTCAAAATTAAGTTTCTTTGGCACAATGCGATGAACTGCATTATGTTAAAGAGGGGAAAATGTAGACACTGAAAAATTTCCTGAGTCTGCAAGCGTCATTTTTCTTAGTCATCGTCCTCCAATAATTGAATCATTTTAATTATTTTATTATTCTTGATCATATTCCTCTATTAATTAAATAATTTTTAATTATTTAATTAATTCATTTTCTAATATTTATTCTATCTTGATCAATTAAATTAATTAATTGCATTGCTAATATCCCCCTTTCTTCAATAACTTATGAATTAATATTTATTTAATTATTTTCTTGTCATATTTCGTCTATGGTTAAATAAATATTATTATTATTTAACTATTCACTCCCCTTGTATTATTTAATTGTCCATGTGTCTCTTGTATTAAATAATTAAATCAGTTTAATTATTTAATGCCTCTTTTCACATTTCCTCTCATTTAATTAAAATAATTATGCAAATTATTTTAATTGAATCTCCACTTGTCCATTTCTTTATTCAAATTATTTATTTCCACTTGGTCAAATATTCCTTTCTCATAAATTAAATATTTTTCAATTTTTAATTCATTTTATTTCCTCCACTTGCTCATTAATCTCTATCATAGCCATCTCTATCATAGCTGTTAGCATCATAGTCATCGACGCCATAGCCCTCCCATGAATAGTATTATTCTGGTGCATCAATCCTCCACCGTTGATCTTGGCATCTTTCTAGAAACTCATTTTTGACCATCCATTTCATAACCTCCCTCTCATGAATCCTCATCCGTTGATCTTAGAATCTTTCTAGAAGATAAATCTCAATCGTCTGTTCGAATGGTTGTCTATAAAAGAGACCATTCTCCTCCATTTCTACCTTAACAATTTATTATCTCCAACCTTCTACTTACTATTTGCAGGTATTTGCACAAGTCTAATTTGAAATATGAGGGAAAAGTTGCATAAGGAGAAATAGGAGAGCAAGATAAGTAATCAACCATGATGGGGAGTGCTTTATTTTATGTTTTGTATTCTTGATTTCTCTCCATTATTTTTTTTCTCTTGTTTAGGTGTGGTTTATAGCTTAGAAGTGTTGGTTGTCACTTGTTCTAGGCTATGATTCATCTAACCCCATCTTAAACCTTGAAACAATTTGTGGTTCCCTCTAGTGCAAACCTCAATGACATACCAACCATGACTCAATGGAGAAATGCTGACATTGTTTTCTAGCAAAGTGAGCTCCTTGCTTTGGAAGTGAAAAAAAAATGTGATGCTCTCATGATAATAGCTTGATACAATAGCACAAGGATAAAGAGAACCCTTGTTGACAATGTATGAGCCTTAAATTTGTGTAGTGTGAACATTTTGGATAAGTTTGGTGTTGATAAATCCAAAATCCAACCCGCCTCTTTCTCTATTAATGGCTTTGATAATTTGAGAAAATAACCACTTTGAGTAATCACATTACCTATTAAAGCTGAAAAAGTTACATCACAAAATCTGATCCATGTTATGCCTGATGATCTCTCGTACAATATCCTTTTAGGCAGACCATCAATTCATGAGATGCATGTTGTTCCCTCTACCCTTCATCATATCATAAAATATGTTTACAACAACAAATTTTATACAATCAAATCCGATCTTGAACCATATAGTTGTTTGAACATTAAGAAAGGTAAAGGGAACCCCTTGAAAACATTAACAACAACTACACAAATGGAACCCGTGCAACAAAAAGACAAAGAAAAACACATAGAAGAAGTCATGAAGCTATAAGAAGATGATTGGGGTTCCTTAGACTTCAAACCAACATTCATGGGAGAATACAAGACCATAAACAAAGATTCAGACAAGGGAAAAGAAAAAATGGTACTGTTAACACAAAATTTGGACGACCCTTCAAAAGCATCCACCTCAACCACTTTAGAAGAAAAATAAAATTACATGAGAAAATTTGATGAACTTAATCATGAATAACCACCGAATCCAACATAAATGAATAATCTTTATTGAAAATTTTATCAACTGATGAAACAACTTGGATACAATGGAAAAGGATGTGGTGCTAGAGAACAAGGTTTCTGTGTCTCTATAGAGCCTCACCCACAAGAAAACACTAGTGGTCTTGGTTATTGTTTCTCAAAATACACAAAAAATCCTTCACTTAATATCAACACTATCATAAAACATTATCCTAAACTGACTTTACAACCGACTTTAACAATAGTGCATCATGAATTGATAGACACTAGCGGTCTTGATTGTTATCCTTTGCGAGAAACGAAACAAACAAATAAGTCCTCGCTTAATGTAAATTTCATCACACAAAATAGTAATGATTCAAATTCACTAGATTTTACACCCTCCTATAAAGGAGAAAACAAAATCTTGCAATCTAAAGAGTCTTGTGTAGGTATGACACCTTATGCTAAGAAAGAGATATCTTTGTCACAAAATAAAGCAACATCCTCCGATTTTTACCAAGAGAGTATCTTGATGAGACTTCTCCAAGATGATTCGATCTCTCTCCCTCCAAAAACACAAAATAAATTCTACTACAAGACTTTATTTTGTGCATATCATAGAGTTCATGGTCATTCTACTAATGAATGTAAGGCTTTGACAAACAAAATTCAACATCTTAGGCACTGTGGTGCTCTTCCTTGTGTCAAAGAACCTAGTTCCTCTAACCAATACTTATTTTCATCCTATTCAGGTCACCCTTGTCTTGTACTAAGTGGGGGCAAGGGGTTAGGTAACCTTGTCCTCGTATGTCACTTATCATTTCCTCTTTTGACTAGTTGATCACCTTTCATGTATATGTAAGAGAAAGCTTGCAATGTGAACAACATGCCTTATGTTGGCTCACATGTGACATACTGAGCATTATATTTTTGGGGGCAACCATTCCATCCTATTGCATTATGTAGCTTATCAGAAACATATGACTTGGCATAGGGCTTTCTGAGTAAGCTCTCATGTCTTCTTCTACTTTAAAGCTATTGCTCACAAAAATGGTGTTAGAAACTAGTTTAAAGTGGGGTGATACATCGACAGTCATGTTTCATTGTGTGATTTTCATTCTTCTTGCAATGTGTCCTTTTATTGGTGTAATTGGGCTTTATTTCCTCTGAGAGTGTGATATTTTTTTGACTTGTCCTCTCTTGGAGACATTAGGCACAATGTTCCCTAAGATGAGAGCTTGCACGAACTAAGCAAAATCCCTTCGAAAATCCTTTTTTCTTGTTGCATTTTCTTTTTGTACCTTATTAAAGTCATGGAGGTATGGCTTTGATATGGTTCCTTGGGGCTCACCTAGTGAGCAACTAGCTTCACTAGCCCATGTGAGCATGCATTTTATTTTGTCCTTATCATAGTCATGGGGGTATGATGTTGATATGGACTCCTTGGGCCTCACCTAGTGAACACCTAGCTCCCACTAGCCCTTGTGAGCATGCACTTTTGTTTACATAGTGGACAACGTGTTCCACTTGTAAACCTTTTTGGATGAATAGCCTAGACTCGGTCCACCACGTTGGATGACCAGTCGAAGCTTGATCTACTGCATTTTTCATTTTTTCTTTTGTCTTTTTCTATCTTTGATGGTGTATGTTTACAATCTAGTTATGGCTTCGTATATCATTCACAAGTGTTTTCCTTTGTGCTTATGTTGGTTTATCATAGGATCTCAACCTTGGGGGCTTGATCATCCCTCTTGATTCTTGTAATCCTCTCTTGCTAACATTGGTGTATTTGAACCCCTCTTGATTGTGTGGTTGGCTACTTTAGTGTGAGTTTGAAGCAATTTCATCCTCTAACTAAAGTGGGGGCTAAATGTAGTGTAGTAAAATGCATACCCTTGCATTTTCACACTTTTCTGGGCCCACCTTGCTTTATTTATGCTTATTTATGGCTTAATTGGTCCTATTTTGCATCCACAAGCCCTATGAACTATATATTTTTATGAAAAATCCTGACAAATATCAAATGATAAATGATAATTTAATATTTCTATTTGTGTCCCTAATTTTTGGATTTGGACTAAAATGCCACCTAGGGTGTCTTTGTCCTCAATGGGTCTTGGGACCTTGATTTTGAAACCACCTAAAAAGGTGCCTTTTTGGAGTCTGTGACCCAAGATTTGAGCCTTGGGACTAAGATTCCACCTAGGGCATCTTAGTCCTCCTTGGCTTATTTTCGGGATTTAATTTCAAATCTTGGTAGGATTCAACCTCCTTTATTTAATGAATTCATATGTCAGCTTATTGTGGTGTAATTTTAAGATATTAAGCATGAATAAGTATAAATACAAGGTTCCTTCACTCATTTTCATAACAATCATTCAAGTATTCATTCCTAAGGTAATTTTTTGCATTCAAGAGCATTCTATCAAGCATTTGGAGCCATTGTCAAGATTCAAGCATCATATCAAAGATCTTATTACATCATGTGTGTTGTTGTGCTAGCATTTGTGATGCAGGGTTTTGATTCAAGCAAGCAATTCAAGTCCATATCTTTCAAGATCATTCCTTTGGTTCAATATCTATATCCATTGTAGTCATTGCACACAAGTTTGCAGAATTTACAAGTGTTTGGTGAGTTGTAGCATTGCATGTTGTTCATTCATCATTTCCCTTCATTCTATATCTATTTCATTTCAAGGTTTAATTACCCAAAAAGGGGCTTGACCAAGGCAAACCCCCATTCAATAACAAACAAGTTTTTCCCTCTTGCATATTTATGATTGTAGATCTTGGTTGAAGACTTGAAGATCATTCAAAGTGAAAAGTTGTAAAAGTTGCAAAGTTGCATTACAAAGTTGTCATCTTCATGGAAACTCACCTACAGGCCAGATCTGGAAGGTTCAAGACCTCAGATCTGAGAAGAAGCAAGTGCAGACCTTGGAGATTAGGACCACATTTAGAGTTTTTAGAAATTCAGAATGGGACTAATACGCCACCTTGGGCATCTTAGTCCTCCCAATTATATTTTTCAAAAATTCTTTCGAATCTAGTTCTGACATCTGACAATTATGGATTTGCACTGAAAAATAACAGTGAGACTAATATGCCACCCAGGGCGTCTTAGTCCTCCATAGCACTTTTTGACTACATTTTTACATTTTCAGAATCCTCATTACATTTCCAAACTTCCCAGGTACACATATCCTATCTCCTTGTATAATTTCCTTATTTGCATCTCTCATTTAGCTTGCATAACTAGGTTTTGTAGGTTGAATGTTCATTTGTCTTTTCCAAGAATTTTCTTGGTTGTGAACCCCCTTAAAGAAGAAAGAACCCCCCCTCCTAGGTCCTCCTCATTGAGAATTGAATCACCTTGTGAGGTTGATATTCAATCCAATTAGGGCTCCTAAGACATAATTAAATGACCTAGAGAGAATAAGTGGGCGTTTCACCTATTTTCTCTACGGTTCACCTTTGAGAGAGGATTATCATGGGGATGGGTGAGGAGGAGGGGCTGGAGGAGGGTAGGGTCAAAGTAGAGGAGGAAAGCATAGAGCAGAGGATAGCTACCTTGCAGGTTCAGGTACATGCCCTAGAGGCCAAGATGAGGATAATTATAATAGAGAGAGATGGCCTTAAGGCTTAGAGAGACACTCTACAAATAGAGAGGGACCTAGTTGTCATCAGCCGACAACAGACTGATTAGAGGATGATAGAGTTTAAAACTACATGTAGTGGGTCCATATTTAATGTTGCTCGGAAGTACACTAGGTCTAGCAGTGCGATGCAATATTATAGGAATCTATATGAGAGGGGGGTACCACCAGAGAGGAGAGATCCTACATTCTCATAGATTGAGAGTGTTTTACAAGGTAGGACACACAATAGGCACTTCCACAGTAGGTTAGAGAGTAGGGAGACATTAGCCTCGAGACGGTCCACTCCCTATGGTAGGCCACCGAAAGTAGAGCACAGGTCTCTAGATGCACCTCAACGAGAGGATAGGGAGGCACTAGGATCAGGAGAGAAGGGCAGCTCAGGCTAGATCATCTTTTGATATTTTGTATATGGACACTGTATTTTGATTATTGAGCCTACGAGCTCCATTTTTCCAATAGATATGACACATCTTGACATTGTACTATGAAACATATTTTGAGTGATATATGATATGATTTTTGGTGGCGATTTATGTGATTATGTTTTTTGTTTATGATTATGTTATGCTATGGATGCTCATTATTTTTTGCTATGTATGCATTCTATATGATCATGTGATGGTTTAATATGATGGATGATTATGCATTTATGATTATGTTATGGATGTTCATGCCTTTATGATATGTATGGATTATGAATGTAGTAGGAATGACCTAATTGTATGATGTAATGTGATATGAAAATATAATTAATGTTGATGCAATGAGATGTCTATGTGATGATGTAAAATGTGATGTATAATATGATGTTCCAAAAGTGTTACTAATTTTATGCAATGTGATGTGATGGATGGAAATGAAATATGATCATAATGTAAAATGTAATTGTGTGATTGGGTATTTTATGATGAGATGAAATGTTAATGATATATGAATAATTTCTATGTGTTTTGTATTTTATCATGAAAATATTGTGATAATGCTTTCTATAATGCTTCCTAACATGATTGTGTATGCAAGATATTTTTGTGTGCTACAAGACTATCAAGATGCTTACAAAAGAAAAGTTAGCATGGGAAGAGATGGATGTTAGCGTGGAGAGAGGGCAAGGAAGATGGAATATTAGATAGGAAATGACAAAGGACATACTTTCATGCTTTTATATTTGTCACCATCGGGCGTCAAAATTGTCGCAAATGGAGCACAAACACCATGGTATGACATAGACCAATGTGTGCAAGGTGACCATTTGTGTGAGACAAGCAGTAAAAAGACAAAGCCAAAAGACAAGGAATGCCTCGGCTCATACTAGGGACCCAATTATCCCATTATTTTTTCCAAGAAAAACCATATACAACAAGCAAAGAAAAGAGGTCATGATCCATCATCGCTCCTCTAAATCCTTTGATAGGACATCCTTGAGGTAGCTTGGTAACATGACCAAAATCGATCAAAAGATAAGTCAAACTCAGACCAACAAAGTGTTTTCCAGAGAGATAATGTTTGCCAATATTATTGATAAGATTGATTGATTAGGTTGATTAAGTTGACCAAGATGATTGACTGCTTGACTGAAGTTGATTGATAGGTTGACAAAGGTTAATTAATTGAATTGATAGATTGTGCCTAGTTTTAGGAAAGACACATCCTAAATAAGGCAAGGCTAGTTTGACCAAGATGAAAAGTTTGATTGACCAAGTGACCAAGTGATTGGATAATGTTTGATTGATATGAATGACCAATCTGATGACACCTAGTTTTAGGAAAGACACATCCTATTTAAGGAAAATAACACATTTGATAAAGTTGACTGAATGACCATTTTGATAAACACCTAGCTGCAAGAAAGACATATCCTACTTAAGGCGAATGAAAAAGTTGACCAATGACAATGTCTAATCTCATAAAGGACACATCTTGATAAAAGACAAGAGATAGGACCGAATGAGAAAAATGACATAATGCCCCACTATAATATAAGACTAATGACCTATTAGTGATCGATGATAAGGTAATTTATTGATTGAAGATCGAAGATTTGTTGGATATGTTTGACTGTTGATTTGTGATTTGGTTTGAATGATGACTGCTTGCGGACAAAGAACAAAAACAGGCTTGACAAACACTAAAGGACTGACCTACGGCCTTTGGGGCTCATCGATTGATGGCCTTGCCTATGTTATACACATAGAGACCTTTTCATTCAACATGAATTTGTTTTATTTGATAAAAGGCTCATGATTTTATTTGAGAAAACCTAAAAGGACTGACCTAATGTCTTGGGGCCCCATTGAGGATGAGCCTTGCCTACATAGAAAATGTGAAGAGATAATGTAGATTGACCCTACTAACATAAATAGAATCAGACTTAGACTCAAAATCTATTTTTGGAAGTTTTGAAGTTTTCTGATGTTTTTGGATTTCAAAGGTTTTATGATTTTTTTGGATTTTTGATGGTTTTTTTATTATTTTGGATTTTTTTTGGATTTTGAAGGTTCTTTGATTTTTTTTGGATTTTGAAGGTTTTATGATTTTTTTGGATTTTAATGTTTTAAAAGGTTAGTACCATGTGTTTGATCCCATAAAGACATAATTCAAGGAATTACCCCTAGTCAGGTATAGCACTGACTTATTATGTGTGATGAGAAGCATTAGATGAATGCGGAGGATGGTCATGAAAGCGAGGTAAGCTAAATGTCGGTGGTTCTCAAGCCATGAGAAGGATGAAAAAGATTTATTATGGATGATATGGTAAAATGGATGGATGAGGGATGGAAGGCCAGGTAGAGTGATAGTAGATGGAGGAGCATAGAATAGCTACACATGGTGCCTGGTTTCTAGGTTTTCACCATGGTACTTATCCAAAGCACCACCGAAGTGGTTTTCAATTTTCGTTGAATTATTTCTCTACTATGTTTTATTTATTTTTGTTGTCACCAAGATGCTTGTTTGCCAGGTTTTCATCAAGGTGACTATTTTTTTATTTTTTTTTTATATTTTTGACTTTTTGAAGGGATATCATGAGAATCAAGTGTAGTATCTACGAAGGTGCATGTTGTTGATGGGCTCAAACAACAATTCACCTTTAGGAGTAAAGAGATGATAAGAACCAAATCCATATGATGTTGTGGCAATATAAGGGCCCAACCAATTAGGTTCAAACATTTTGGGATTTTCTTGATTTGTTTAATTCTTTAGATTTATTTCAAGGCTAAGTCACCAATGTCAAAGCTTCTAGGTCAAACCTTCTTGTTGTATCTATGTCTAAGGAAATTTTGATATGCCTGCAAATGTGTCAAGGTATTCTATCTCTTTTTATCTAGTAACTCTAGCTCATGTAGATAGGATACACAATACTCTTGATCAAGTAGTCCTTGCATAGATACTTTAAGGGATGGTAACTCGACCTCAATAGAAAGTATGGCCTCAAATCCAAAGACAAGGTAATATGGAGTGGCTCTTGTAGGGGTGTGAACACTGGTATGATAGGCCCATAGAGCAGGATTAATTTGGAGATGTCAGTCATGACCAACGTCATTGAAATTCTTCTTTAAGATTTTAAGAATAGTCTTATTAGATGCCTCAGCTTGGCCATTACCCTAGGGGTAATATGGGGTAGCAAAGTGGTGACCATTGTTTGTAATGATGTACTACGGAATACCATAGAGACATATAATGTAATTCAGGATGAACTTGGCTATCTTCTTTTCAGTAATGTAGGTCATCAGGATGGCTTCGATCCACTTGGTAAAGTATTCCATAGCAACAAGGATAAACTTATGTCCATTTGTAGAAGTGGGATGGATCTTTCCTACGAGTTTGAGTCCCCACTGAGAGAATGGCCATGGTGATGTAAGCGACTACAATTCTTGAGTTGGTGCATGTATAAGATCTCCATGAATCTGACACTAGTGAAATTTCTTCATAAAGCGATAGGCATCAAGTTCCATTGTAGGCCAATAATATCCTGTCCTCATGAGATTTTTAGCTAAGGTAGGACCAATAGAGTGAGCTCCACATATACCATGATGAACCTCTTGTAAGGTTGCTTGTGCTTCATTTTTGTCAAGACATCGAAGGAAGGTGTTATCTAGACTGCAGCGATAAAGGGTATCTTCGATGATGACATATTTGGAGGCTTCTCAGATAAAGGTTTTATGTTGGTTGAAGGATAAATCAGGAGGGATAGTTTGGTCATGCAAATAATTGTAAATGTCTTTGTACCAAGGAGATTCAAGACCAAAAATTTCACACACAAGTTCAATTTCGGGGATTTCAAACGCAGGGACCAAAAGTTGTTCTACCAAGAACTCATATTGCGATGCATTGTTAGGAATGTCCAAGAGAGATCCAATTGTAGCCATTGTGTCAGCTACTTTTTTCTAGAATCTTGGTATCTACTCAAAGGTAATAACATCAAATTACAGTCTAAAACTATCAACCATGCGCTTGTAGGGCAAAAATTTCTCATCCTTGGTATCATAATCATCATTGACTTACTTAATAACTAACTCAGAATAACTGTAAACTTGAAGATCCTTGAGTTTCCATTTTATTGCCATTCAAAGTCCTTTCAATAATGCTTCATACTCAGTTATGTTATTAGTGCAAAAAAATGCTATTTGGAATGATTTAGGAATGGAATCCCCCTGAGGTGTGATGAATAAAATACTAGCTCCTTAACCATGACTTATGTAAGATCCAACAAAAATATAATTTCCATGTTGTTGGTGTTTCTATGAAAAATATTGATTTATCTAGAAAGTAGAATATTAAAGGATAATCTGCTTTTATTGGTGCATCTATGAGTTGATCAACTATCACTTGTCCTTTTATTGATTTTTGA
Organism: Sequoiadendron giganteum; assembly: GCA_007115665.2. Classification (NCBI taxonomy): domain Eukaryota; kingdom Viridiplantae; phylum Streptophyta; class Pinopsida; order Cupressales; family Cupressaceae; genus Sequoiadendron; species Sequoiadendron giganteum. The sequence goes on along the minus strand of CM021104.1, from coordinate 42,442,605 downwards.
TCAACATATTCAATGTCATATTTAGTTAGGATCATAACCCACTTAGCTAATCTTCCTATCAGATATACTTTACTGAGAAGGTACTTTAGAGGATCAATTTTGGCTATCATTTTTGTCTTATGGTTTAGTATGTAATGTCTCAATTTCTGGGCTGCAAATACAACTGCTAGACATTCTCATTCAATAGGGTTGTAATTTAACTCATATTCGACCAAGGTGTGACTGATATAGTAAATGGCTAGTCCTTTGCCCTCATTATCATTCTATGCTAATAATATCCCTAGTGCTAAGGTAGTTGTTATCACGTACAATATCAAATGTCTACCATCAATCGAAGGCATAAGAACTGGTGGAGTCAATAGATAACTCTTAATCTAATCAAATGCTTCTTGACATTTCTCTATCTAATTGAAGGGAAATCCTTTTTGTAACAAATGTTGAAACAAATGAATCTTATCTGCTAGTTGAGCAATGAACCTATGGATTGACTATAATCTTCCTTGTAAAGTCCTTAACTAATTGATATTGGTTGGTGGTGGCATGTCCAAGATAGCTTTGAATTTCACAGGATCAACCTCTATTCCTCTATGGGAGACAATATATCCTAGAATTTTGCCTGATTGGACCGCAAAAATGCATTTCTTTGGATTTAACCTGAGTTTATACTTTTCTTGTTGTGTGAAAATCTTATCCAAGACTGCTAGCTGACCACTTCATTCTAGAGATTTTGAGAGAAGGTCATCAACATAATCCTCCATAAGAACGTGCATATAGTCATGAAAAATGGTAGGCATGGCTCTCTTATATGTAGCTCCAACATTTTTAAGTCCAAATGGCATAAAATTCCAACAAAAAATTTCCCCAAGCACATGTGAAGACTATCTTCGGTTGATCATCAACAATAATTCTTATCTAATTGTAGCTCGAGAATCCATCCATAAGTGATATCATTTCATATCCAACAATGAGGTCAACTATGATGTCAATATTTGTTAAGGGGAAGTCATCTTTAGGACAATCTTTGTTAAGATCTCTGAAATCCGTGCATACTCTAATTTTCCTATTTGGTTTTGTGACAAGAACAAGGTTTGATATGCAATTTGCATAATCAATAGAGTGTATGAATCCAACATCCAATAGTTTCTTTAGTTCTACCTTGACTAGGAGTGCAATCTGCGGATGCATTTTTCTTAGCTTCTATTTATAAGGTTTGGAATTTGGTAATAGTGGCAAGTGATGGAAACTAGCTCGGGGTCCAATCCATGCATATAGAATATGACCATGCAAAATTAACTTGTCTTTTTGAAAATAATGTTTGAAAATCAGGAGTTTCCTTGGTGGTCAAAGATGCTGCCAGCTTTATGATTCTAGAGTTGTCTTGTGTCCCAATGTTCACTTCTTTTGTTTCCTCTATAATTAATGGCAATCTTTCTCAGTCTATAGGGAGACTATCTAGTCCTCCATCCTCAGGTGCCTCAGAGAAGTTTTAACCTTTGGATATGTCATTTATTTTTACTTTTTCATAGTCATCAAACGCCTTTTGGTTTTCACCTGAAGACCTACTATTTTTATTTTTATTTTTTTCATTTTTACTTTTGTGACTAGAGGAAAGGACAAACTCATGAAAGTATGCTACACAATTAGTTCTATGAAAAATCCAACCTTATGATCCCCACTTGGTATTCCTTCATGAAGTCCCATGAACTCGGCAATTGCTTCGTCATTCTTCAATGTGTCTAAACTTGGTGGTTCTTGTTGATCGCAATCTATTAATTATGGTTAAACAAGGGGCAGGCCATCATTGGTATTGTAAAGGGTCATGGTGTAGGTGGATAAGGTAAAGATGGAAGTAGAGTCATCGGGTTCCTAGAGGGTTTCAATCCAAGCTCCCATTTGCAAGGAGATCTTTTGGTGGGAATATGACAAGTTTTGTGGGGAATCAATTATAAGCATTTGATTCAATCTTGCTTCAAGGGTAGGCTCACCAGGTTCTCTAAATATTTCATCAAGGTCAAGGTCAGTTATGGAGGACAATGAATCCCATTCATACTCATGGGATTCGGCATCAAATTTGTAAGATTCCTCAAATGTCTCGATCTCATCTGAAGCGTCAATGGTGTCAATCAAGGTTAACTTAGTACTTGGAGGATTCGGTTCCAGTGGAACATACCCTAACCCAACATATTTTGGTAATTTAGGAGGCAATAAAGGTTCTGATATCCCATTTTTATTTAAACCAAGGTTGTTGTGTCCATCATATCCTTGTTGCTTCATTAAAAGGAAACCTTTTGGATATCATTCAATTGGAGGTTGTTTAGGCTTTGTGTCCTCTTCTTTATGCAGCCATGTAGAAATGTGGACATCCAAAGATTCTTTAGCTGATTCCCCCTATTTAGTGAAAATGGTAGGAGGATTGTGGATGATAACCTTAGGATGCATAGGATGTGGTTTCCCATAAGACTTTGGTGATTTGGGTAAATTTCCAATGTAGAATAAGCTCTTCATACTGTATTCTCCGCATCCTTTATCAATCTGGATTTTGGGTGTGGATGCTAGGTTGAATGGAGTGGAGGATTAATGAGGGCAGATGGGTCTATGAACACCAAACCTGTACAAGCTAACAAGAGACCAACAATCAAGTGTCAAACATGTTAGAAAGAAAATCCAATGTTCCCTATGAAATTATTTAACCAAACTTACTAGAAAACATGAAATAACAAGAAATTGAACAAAACAAAGCAAGTAATCTAAGTAAAATTAGCTAAACCTCCATCCCTTAGGGGGAGTGGTGCTCCTTTGATATGGAAAAAATCCCTTTCCCAATCCCTTTGATGAGCTTAATGAACTATAGATGATCTAAGCGTAAAATTGACTATAGTCTAGCTAAATTGCTTGAAAATGATGAAAAGCTATGAAGTGAAATGCCTATAATGATAATGCTCTAAGTTGTGGATCCATATTGTGAAAAGGATGCTTCTATTTATAGAATTCAAGGGTTGAAGAATGAGAGGATTTAATGAATGTGGGATAAACTAAGAGCTAATGAGAATGTGCCAAGTGTCACAATTCTATTGGATAAGGCTGGAGCACATTTTGGGAAATGTGTGAGTGGAGGAGGATGAGGAGAAGTAAATGAAAATGGTGTAAGAGGAATTGAATGAAATTGGTTGAGATTTGAGAGGATGTAAGAGAATTTATTGCAAATGCAAGAGGATGTGATAGGTTTTTGAAAACCTTTGGAGGGAAATTGAATGAGAGGTTGTTGAGAGGAATATTCCTTGGAATATGCCTTGGTGAGGGAAAATAGAGGAATTAAATAAATAGAAGAAATTAATTTCATGTGCAACCCGGTTAGTTGACCATGGGTTGATTTAACTCTTGAAGAATTAAAAGCTGGAGGATTTAATTAATGATGATTAGAAGGTGATTTAGGATTAATTAATTTAGAATTTAATTGGAAGAGGTTATGCGATTGGGGGTATTTGATTTAATTGAGTTTAAGTAAATATGGTGAAAATTAGGTAGAAGAAAGGTGAATTAATCAATAAATTTAATTATTTGATTAATAGGTGAATTTGCTGATTTTAATTAAATAATTTTAATTATTCAGTTAATTGGTTAATTCAAAGTGATTTCAAAAGAAATGATGTTAACTTAATAGAATCAGATGCATAGTATCAATCAGGACTTTTTAAGTGTCTACATTTTGCCCCTCTTTGAAGCGAGGTACCTGTTGCATTGGTTCAAAGAATAACACTGCCATGATCGAAATTCATTTAAAAAAAAAAAAAATTGGATGCCCCATTGGTGCCCCAATAGAAGAAATTACACTACTACACTGCCCCCTCAAGAGATTGGGCGAAAGTTTCGATTTTATGTCGAGCTCACGAAAAAGATTTAGGATTAGTTCAACTCAGAGAGGACTGGAAAGTTTGAATGTTTGATGTAGAAAAATTTATGATATATAGATAGTCATTGGCCATGGGTAGCCTCATGTATATTTTGATATATCAAAAATATTTGATACTGGGATAGAAATGTTAGTAAAGATAGAAGAATAAGAAGAATAAGAGGGATCAACCCTTGAGTCTGAGACAATGTAGAAGTCCAACAAGTCTATGAGTCATCAAGACTTTATTAGATATGAGGATGAGTGATGATGATGTATTGCTTATCCAAGGATTGGGGATGTAAAGAGCTTAGATTTCCTTATGTTTGATAAAACACTTAGATACGATGTATTAAGGTATAGACAACCAGGATGATGAGGTGTCTAGTGCCATGGACTTTGACATGACAAACAAATAAGAGTATTCTTGTTCATAGTTGACATACAGAAACCTCACTAGGATGTATTTTAGACATCTCAAACATCTTAGACGAAAACACAAAGATGCAATGCCTAACAATGTAATAGTCAACAAGAGGGTATGTGCAGGTTCATGATGGGCCAAAAAGTGGCAATGGAAAAAAAATTACGTTTTGGATCGACTCAAAAATGCGGAAATGCCGAGTTGACTTTTTTTAGGTTCGGGTGTCAGTACATTGCTCCAAAGCAATGCCCAAACCTACTTTTAAAAATCAGATATCCAATCCAAATTGGATATTCGATCCAAATCGGATATCCGATTTGAAAAGCCTATATAAATAAAAAACCCAACTATTAAAAGTCATTTCACACAATTTGGCTGCAAGCGCATAGGCAGAAGAAGAAATCCGATTTGAAAGGTAAGCTTTTGGGGTTTTTAATGTTGTAATCAATTTTTCAATTAGATTCTTATAATTTTAAGTAGTTTTTATTATTTTTTTTCAAAAGTAGGGTTTTTTATTGATTTTTATTAAAAACTAGAGTTTACAATGAATTTTTATTAAAAATTAATGTTTTTAAATGGATTTTGATTAAAAACTAGTGTTGTTGATGTATTTTTATCAAAAACTAGAGTTTGTTATGGATTTTTATGAAAAAGTAGGGTTTTTTTGGATTTTTATTAAAAAACTAGGGTTTTTTTACAATAATTTCATTTATATTGTGTAATTTTAATTAAATTAATTAGTTTTTAACTTTAATCGGGTATTATGGCTGAGAATGAAAATGCACAAATGCCAAATGCTCCACCACCTCCATAGCCAAATGCTCCACCACCTCTGCAGCCACCAATTGAAGACTTAATTGGTGAAAAATTGGGGCAATTGAGGGGCATTTGTGAAGTTTATAAGACAATCCCTCGATTGAGAGATATGACAAACACATTGAAGGAAATTATTAAAAATATAGAAACCCTCTCCACCCAACATAATTCCTTTCATTTGTGGCGAGAAGACATGAGGGAATATTATGCATGTGGATTGTCTTACGATGATGTGAAAGATATCCAAATAACCAAAGCCCAAATAGCCTCTTTATTCGTTAACCCCTACACGAGTTTGCCAGTGAATGTTAATAAAACAAAAATTTCTATAAAATGGTGCACGAATGGGGACATTGTAGATAACTTTTGGGATCGTTGGTGTATGGTTTTTTATAAACCACCAAACAAAAATTCTGATATACCATTTTACTTTATTAAAAAAATATATGTCGAGTTTTTTTAGGGCATCATGTCAATTACTTTGACATTAAACCCTTCCAGGGCATCGATGGAGGTATGCCCCAGGATAGACCAGTAGAAGTTAGAGTAGTCTCGTGCCCAAATGTTCCCCTTCCTCCCCTTCCTCCCCTTCCTCCACCACCTCCAGTATATCATCTAGAGATTATCCAAGATGCAACCACATAGACTATTCAGGCTATTCACTCTTTGAGTGGTCATTTGGTTCCACATGCTTCTACAGTAGCTTAGCCACATTCTGGTGATATTGACGAAGGCTCAAGTGCTACTACATCATCCTCCTCAGGTCCATATATTTGTGTGCCACATACTTGCACTATGTGCCACCAGATATGCTTGGGTCCTCTTGTACAACCCGCTGAGCATCCCTTGGACACTTCTAATTATGACCTCCATGATGTGGACATTATAGATTAGTCGCAAGGGAGTGGAGCGCACCCTATAGAGTCCTTTCCTGCTAGAGAGGGGGATGTTGGAATAGTGACACAGGTAAGATTTAAGTTGTAAATTCATAACTTGCATTTATTTTTAAATCAATATTAATAAGAGATAGTATCAAGTACTAATATTTATTTACATGGTCTATTTAACAGTTGATGTCTAAGGAGGAGCTCACACAGGTGACTGATAGCACCCTTACAACTATTTCATTTGGCTTGGACACACACACATAGTATATATTTTCGCACTCACTTGTTTACATTTTTTATTATATACTTGCTTGTCATTTGAATTGTCATTAATGAAATTATATAATAACTTATATGTTTATCTTATTTTCCTCTTGTAGGAAATACCTAGTGCAAGTGACATGCAGCCTCATCTAGACTATGGAGGCACAAAGTTAGATAAGGGGAAGGTAATTGAACTCAAATTGGATTGAATTAAGATTTTTATGATCTTATATTGATTATACATACATCGACATAGATTGGTAGTTTCTTATGTACTTATCATTTTTATGTACATGCAATTATGAGCTATACATTGTTGTTGACAAGTGACACACTGCCTAAAGGAGTAGGTAGTGGAACACATCAAGGATTAGGTGTTGAAACACCTCAAGGAGGAGGTGTCAAAACACCTAAAGGAGATAAAGAAAAAGATCAACCTAAAGAGGTATGTGTTTATTTTATTTTGTGTTTGGTAAATATGTTCCTATTACCAATAATCGTATGCTAACTTGGATCAGTTTTATGTTTTTGTTCACATATATAGATTGGAATTTCAAAAGTTGGTTTGGTATATTCTAGGACTCCTAACCCTTTGAAGAGACGTATATTTCAGGTAATTAAGATTTCAATTTTAGAGTTCAATTAAAATTCAATGTATATTTATTTTGATGTTAATTATTCCATTTTAAATTATATAGCATAACTAATCTCAATTGTGGTTTGAATTTTTCTTGTGCAGCTACCTTCACAGCAACCGAGTGCTTCAAAGAGGCTCCATTTTGATAATCCACCAGTAGTTTAGGATGAGATAGACATTTTGGCATGTAAATTTTGAATACATATTGAGATGGTATATGCTACATTTTGTAAAACTTTGTTTGAGTTAACATCGATGCCATTTTTGTATATGGACATACACTTGATTATTGGATAATTTGATATATAGAAGTCAACAATCAAAATTTAATTTGTTCCTCATGTGCATGATTAAACTCTTTGAAATTTTTATCTTGAGTAATGGTTAAATATCAATGTAAAATAGCATAAAAATGAATGGTTATATTATGTAGTTTATATTTATATCTCTGATTACATTGTATTACACATCTTTCAAACTCAAATCATTACTTCACATTGCATAACTAACAACTAGATGTTCATAGATGAAAAATTTTCAATTACAATATAGTTTTTACAAAGTCAACCTAAGCAATTATGCAATTACTTCACATTGCATAACTAAAAACAATGAGCAGTTGTCAATTGCATTTGCTTGTCATGGAATTCTATGAGACCACATTTCTTTGAAGCTTTTTTTCAAATAGTCCACTGCCTTGTCTATGCTACCACATTTTACATACATGTCTACTAAAGCTTTTTATCAAACAATTCACTGGTTTGTTGGTAGGTCTTATTTGAACTTGTATGCTCTAACCTCACTTAATCCTAAAACCACTTCATTCACTCTTAATTTTTTTTTCTTAAACTTAAAACATCATTGTATTATGCTGCCCCATAATTTGGCTTACACTTTCTTCATAAAATCACCAATTTTCCCTTGTTTTTGCCCCTTCCAACTAGGGTTTCACACTTTTACTCTTCTTGGGTTACTCTTAATCACTCAGACCTCTTAAACACCATGAAATACACCTATTCCAATAGTTTCCAACAAGTTTCAACCTATTTTCATTCAACTTCTCAAAAACTCACTCTCTGGCCTTACTCAAAAGGCACAAAAATATTTGTTTCTTAACAGAGCAGCCTTCTTAGACCACTCTAATACCTTTATTACCCCTAAAAACATGTTCCAGTGATCACATTAAGTTGTAATAAATTAAATGACAGCCTATGGCTATTTAATTTATACTCATTTGATTTAAATGGATGAGGCCAATCTTCCTTGATATTAGTTTGTAATTTATTATTTTCAAGAGAGGCCGACCTCCTTGAAGAGTCACCTTATTTTGTATAAATACAAGGTGATGTTTGTTCATTTCCTCAATCAAGTTCATTCAACATAATTTGCATTCCAAGTAGAATTTCACACTTGAGCAGCAACGGTTCATCTTGCAACAACAGGCCGATTTCAAGGAGAAGCATATTCAGTTGTATCTTCGCATCTAGGAGAGGTGCTATTATTCATTGTATCAAATTCAGCCATGAGCTGGGCCTGAGTTGTAAGAAGATTTATGTTCTTATTCCTTCATTATATAAGAGACATATTTGCTAGGTTTTTCTCCCTCAAGAAGAGGGTTTTCCCAGGGTATCTTGCTATGTTTATTGTCTTATGTGTTGCATTTTTTGAGTGCTTTTAGTTGTACTATATGATCATTAAAACACTAACATGGTATCAGAGCAGGTTTGAAAAAGATCATGATCAGATTTGTTATTGCAGCAGTACCTCTATTCCCTTTTTTTTTTGTCTATCTCTATCTTAGTCAAGATGGTGAATGGTCTTAAAATTGAGGATAGACTCGAAGGAGCATCAAACTTCACTTCATGGAGATTCAAAATTATGCTCACTTTGGAGGAAAATGAATTGGTTGAGTGTGGAGAGAAAATTTTCTTAACCTACGGATGAGGAAGAGAAAGTTCAATGGAGGAAGAAATAAATCAAGGTGAAGAAGATGTTAGTTGATTCCATGAAGGACCATATTGTTCCTATCATCTCTAAGTTGAAGACAGTGAGAGAAATGCTTAAGAATTTGGAGGAGATGTATGTCAACAACATAATTCATGCTCTAGCTTTGAAGCAACAACTTCATCATGTTAAGATGGTAGAAGGAGAATTTTTCATCACCTACTTCATGAAGATTTCTAAATTGAGAGATCAACTCTCTACCATTGGTCATATTGTTGATTGCAAGGATTTGACCATGTTGGCTCTTAATGGTCTTCCTTCATCTTGGGAGTCTTACATTCAAGGAATCAGTGCAAGATCAAAACTTCCCAAGTTTGATCGGTTGAGGGCTAATTGTATTCAAGAGGAGTCAAGGCTGGCTGTGAGAGGTATTGGATGTAGCCCTACAAATGAAGACATTCATGTTATTTCCGCTCAATCCTAGAAGAAGGAAGGAAAAGGAGGAGAGAAAAGATGTTTCAAGAGGAATAGAGATAAAGGGTGAGATGGTGCTCCTACATTCAAGAAGAAGTGGGACCTCTCTCATGTTCAGTGCCTTAGATGTGACAAGTTTGGTCACTATGAGAAGGATTTCCCTACCAGGCCTAATCAACATGCTTCATTTGCGGATGTGATTCAGATCTCTCCCCAAAATGATTCTAGTGAATTTCTACTCTAGTCATGGGCCTATGTTCAAGCCATTAAGGTCATGTATTGATTTGAGCACAAGAGCAGCATTTTGTACTTCCACCCTTCAGAATATTTAAGAGATAAGTATTCTTTGTTTTGATTGTAATTACCCTTCTAGGCTAAAATTCAGCTTGTTGAGTTGTGCAAATCTGACATTATTTACTTGGATTATGTGTGACCAGTAAATAGTGATCACTAGCATAAGATTTTTTAGAATTAAGAATTATTAATTGCAAGTTGTATCATGCTAATGTGTGAAGATTGTCTTTTTTTATGCTGAGATTAGCTCTTTCGAGAAATTGGAAGAAAGACATGTCATGATTGATGAATTAATTATCTATTACTCAAGATTTTGAATTCTATGAGATAAGTATTGCATGGTTGAATACTGTTCATGAATTGTTATGTAGTTATTAATTCATGCTATAACATTGAGATAGTCAATCATGTATGCTCCTAGCAATGGTACTTCTATTTGAGATAGTTGAGTTCCATGAACTATTAGTAATCTCTTCTTAATGCTTTAAGGATAAATCAAGAAGTGTAAGAGATTTCTTTCAAGAAGCGCTTGATGCATCCTATAGGTTGAAGAATGGAGACACTTCGTGCAACTATGAGTCTGAGTGAATGGTTGGAGACATCTTTTCGAAGAGGAATAATTAAGCTTAAGAGGGAGTTCTATGACTTGTTGGGAATAAGTAAGGGTTACAGTCTTGCAAGGCCAGATGCTAAATTCTTGAAGTACCTCTTCAGCAACTAAGATTAGATTTTCTCAAAGTCAATCAACCTGGATTTAACATTGGTAGCTCTGCAAACCTATTCAGAATAGAGTGATCTAAAGAGGACAACCCTAAATCTCTACAGAGGTGTGTGTTGGTAACCATTTATCTAAGGCAAGCGTTGCAGGAAAATCTTGGATGATGAGATTACGAGGTTGATGAAAGTGCTTGAAGATTCAAAGGGAGCCTACTGAATCTAAAGAAGATTGTGTGTTTCTAATTGATGTTGTTTTAGGTTGAGGTCTACAATGATATCTTGGTGTAGCAGGAAGTAGTCTTTTGTGGCAATGAGTACAACACACTGTTACTCAAAAACCGTGATGATTAAAAACTCTCTGTCTAAGGCTATGAGATCTTGTTGGGACCATCTACAATAACCTCTCTCGGTTTTTTCTATCTCGGAGGCATTTTCCTGTGGTGATGAGTTTTTAGTGGACGGAAAAGTTGCCAGATGTAGGCAGTGTAAAGTTGCAAAGTGGTGCAACTTTCACTCTCCAAGTCATACGACCAAACAGACTATTCCAATATGTCTGGATGGGTACGTTTACACTAGGTATGGTCCTCTTTTGCACCCAAATACATCGAATCACTCCGAGCTACATTGGATCGGCAATTTCCCTTAAGAGTCCAAAGTGCTAAAAGACAACAATCTTTGATGGACTATTACTCCAAAACTGTGATGCTTATAGACTCTCTGTCTAAGGCTATGGGATTGTGTTGGGACCATCTACAATAACCTCTCTCAGTTATTGCTATCTCAGAGGCGTTTTCCCGTGGTGATGAGTTTTCAGTTGAGGGAAAAGTTGCCAGATGCAAGCAGTGTAAAGTTGCAAAGTGGTGCAACTTTCATTCTCCAACTTGTACGACCAAATAGACTGTTCTAGCACATTCGGATGGGTACTTTTACGATAGGTATGGTCCTCCTTTGCACCCAAATATGCCGAATCACTCCGAGCTACATTGGACCGATGATTTCCCTTAAGAGTCCAAAGTGCTAAAAGGCAGCAATCTTTGACAGACTATTAATCTAAAATCGTAATGCTTACAGACTCTTTGTCTGAGGATATGGGATCATGTTGGAACCATCTACAATAAAATTTCTCATTTTTTTCTATCTCTGAGGCATTTTTTCGTGGTGATGAGTTTTAAGTTGAGGGAAAAGATGCTAGATGCAAGTAGTGTAAAGATGCAAAGTGGTGCAAATTTCATTCTCCAACTCAAAAGACCAAAAAGACTGTTCCAACACATCCGGATGGGTACGTTTATGCTAGGTATGGTCCTCTTTTTCCCCCAAATACGCCGAATCACTCCGAGCTACATTGGACTGGCGATTTCCTTTAAGATTTCAAAGTGCTAAAAGGCAGAAATATTTAATGGACTATTCCTTAGAAACCGTGATGCTTACAGACTCTTCATTTGAGGATATGGGATCATGTTGGGACCATCTACAATAACCTCTCTTGGTTTTTTCTATGTCAGAAGTGTTTTTCTGTGGTGATGAGTTTTCAGTTGAGGGAAAAGTTGCCAAATGCAAGTAGTGTAAAGTTGCAAAGTGGTGCAACTTTCATTCTCCAACTCGTACAACCAAATAGACTGTTCCAACACATCTAAATGGGTACGTTTACGCTAGGTATGGTCCTCTTTTTCCCCCAAATACACCGAATCACTCCGAGCTACATTGGATTGGCGATTTCCCTTAAGAGTCCAAAGTGCTAAAAGGCAGAAATATTTGACGGACTGTTCCTCAGAAACCATGATGCTTACAAACTCTTCATTTGAGGAAATGGGATCATGCTGGGACCATCTACAATAACCTTTCTTAGTTTTTTCTATGTCTGAAGCGTTTTTCCGTGGTGATGAGTTTTCAGTTGAGGGAAAAGTTGCCAGATGCAAGTAGTGTAAAGTTGCAAAGTGGTGCAACTTTCATTCTCCAAATCTTATGACCAAACAGACTATTCCAACATGTCCAAATGGGTACCTTTACGCTAGGTATGGTCCTCTTTTTCACCCAAATATTTTGAATCACTCTGAGCTACATTGGACCGACGATTTCCCTTAAGAGTCCAAAGTGCTAAAAGGCAGCGATCTTTGACGGACTGTTACTCCAAAACCATGATTCTTATAGACTCTTCATTTGAGGCTATGGGATCATGTTGGGACAATATACAATAACCTCTCATGGTTTTTTCTATCTTGGAGGCGTTTTCCCGTGGTGATGAGTTTTCAGTTGAGGGAAAAGTTGCCAAATGCAAGCAGTGTAAAGTTACAAAGTGGTGCAACTTTCATTCTCCAACTCGTACGACCAAATGGATTGTTCCAACACATCCGGATGGGTATGTTTACACTAGGTATGGTCCTCTTTTGCACCAAAATATGCTAAATCACTTTGAGCTACATTGGACCGATGATTTCCCTTAAGAGTCCAAAGTGCTAAAAGGCCATACCATCTATTGTACGGTTTGTAGCTCGATGGTATGGCCATGGTAGATGTTATTAGGAATATATAAAGTGAATATGTGGGTTTAAAGAGCTAGAAAGGTCTGTAGTTGAGTTGGTGAGTTGCCATGCATGGCAAAAATGAGTGAAATTAGGTGAAAAATGGTGGTTACAACATGCTAATGTCAATGAAATGTGGGGGCATAAATATTTAAGGTTGGATCAAGCTTTTGCAAGTCCTAATAGATGTTTTTGATGATTTTATAGGGTGTGGCAAGGTTTGGGGAGTAAATTTGCACCCAATTTTGGTTTTTATGATCAAATTGGAGTTTAAATCATCTTTAATTGTAATTGTGTTGTTTAAAGCCACCTAGCTCTTGCATTAGAAAACTCTTAGCCAATCAACTTGAACATCATGCACACCCAAATATCTTGTTTCCACTTTTATAGATCAAAGAATCAATTACATGGGAAATGAAATTCACATGAATTTTTTACATTTTTGTTTTTGGAAAAAGTGGCAAGCCACTGTAATTTATTATATATAAATAGGAGATATTACAAAACTTGGTTCAAATGAGCATACCGACAGGAAAGAACTAGGAAGAAAACCTCTAGTTGGAGCTCGATTAAGTACAAAAATCTCTTTACATTTTAAACATACCCTTTATACAATGCCGGACATTTGACCTGTATTTCAAAAAACATCACTGGATATAGATTATGCCTATACATAGTTATGACCTTGTTACATTGTTTCACATTTCAAAATTCAAATTTTACAAAAATTTTCTATTGGAGGCATTCAGGGCATTGTCTTCCACAACAGTAGTATGTTGACGTTCTAGAGTGACAAGCACCTGTACAAACCATCAAGGTAGTAGTTAAACTACATACAATAGAAAAGATGCTTAGAATAACCAATCTATATTATTGTAATCTGTCGCATACCTCTCTGAAAGGATCAAAGTTTCCTATTGTTGCAACAGGTCCATGATCAATCATGCTAGGAATATCACAAAATTTGTCAAATGATAAATCTATATTGTCACAACAAAAAAGATGATTAGAGTAACAAATCTATATTAATATAAACAACCTGACCGATGATGAATTGGTAATGAAAACTATAAAAGACGCTAGAATAACCAATCTATATTATTCTAAATGACCTAATTGATGATCAGATGGTAATGCAAACTATAAAAGATGCTCTAAATAAACAATCTATATTATTGTAATCTGTTGCATACCTCTCTAAAAGGATCAAAGCTGGCTATTATTGTAGCAGGTCCATGATCAATCATTCTAAAAATATCCCAAAAAAAATCACTATTAAAGACACCTGCATTGCAATAGTATACAAAATATTAGTATTAAATAAAGAACACTAATGAACTTAAGCATAATGAACCTAAGCATTGTACCTTCCATTCTTGAATATGCTATTCAACTATTCCTGAAGGGTCATCTCTTTGCTTAAGAGTATCCAATATTGCTTCATGATCAGCATTACTAAGTGTCCATACTTGTTTTGTCTTTGGTTTGGCATGATGCTTCAACAACTTAACATTTGTTGCTATAACAAGGTGTGAATACATAAGAATGGTTTTGTGTTTCTCATAGTCTTCAAATGCAGGTATGCCATTCTTTCTAATCATGTATGTTCGCAACCAAGTTCTTACAACCACAACTGAATCTATAGGATACACAAACCCATCATCATCTTCCATCGATTGTGTTAGCTTGTACTTTACCTGCACACATCAAGCCAACCAATATTCTGATCTCTCTTCATTCCCCTGTAGTGCAACAACTGCAAAAACATGTCCTAGCTGTAGTAGATCTGAAATTCAGTCGTAATCAAGTGAACTTTCCATTATGTCATTTGTCATGGATATAGTTTGAGATAAAGGAGTTAGATACTATGGAACCCATGTATCCACCCACTCACTTGACTCGCATTGATCCCACTTGCACTAAACACAACTTTGACAAAAACAGGCCAACTGTCGTGTCCAAATGGTCCATGTGCTTGCATCTGAGCTTTGAAACAAATGCATCTTTGAAGAATCTTTGATTGTTTGACAATCCAATCTGCCTCCCACTGTACCCTCCTCAACCAACCAAAATAATTTGCGCACTATTGAATCAAGTTTCCCTCCCTGTGACAATGTTGAACTACATCAATCAACAATAGAATGTGCATCACTAAATTTTGCTCCTGAAATCTTTAATTCCTCCCTAACTAGAGCTCTCTTCACACATGCACCTGCTCTATCATGCTCCCCTTTCCCATTCCTAGCTTCAAAATAACTCCAAATATTAGGTACACCCCTCTCTACATGCATTCTACTCAACCAATAAAACATACGAGCATTCTTGAATTGACCTATGCAGTTATCTGACCAAATGAGATGTCGGCCTAGTGCTATATCATGCTCTTGTAAGAACTCAAAAAAATTCTTGAAACAATGTTAGACATACTTAGATGAGTGATATCTATCATCACTCATATAAAAATGATACTCTCTGATTATATTTCGATCCTCCTCTGTACTATCAAGTGCATGTCTAAATGTTATGTGGACAAAAATAGCAATCTGAATGGAATTGTAATACTGCGATTGTACCGAGTTTTGTATTTGCAATGTGTAGTTTTCTGCAAAATCAACCACTGATATAATAGTACCAATTGGAAAAGAGTCCTTACATATCCTGAATTGTTTATCCAACCACTGAGACCTATGACTATGCCTTGCGTACTTGTAGAAAATATTGTCCTTAAAATCTGAAATAAAATCAGCAACACTGCATTCTTTTGCAACCAACTCACATCTAGAACCTTTACCTCCACTCTGCAAAGTATATTTGACTATCTCATATCTCTTTTTCTGAACAAGATTCTTTCCAAATTCATGTTCAGAACCCTCATGAAAATATTGAACAAAATTTGACAAGCCACCACATTGTGAGCACTTTGCATTTAAACAATCATTTCTATAGAAAAAGGAACCATCATCTCTAAAACATAAAAATAGATCTAGCAAGTCCCTTGAAAATTTAGGAAGAAGCATTGCACCACACTCCTGCAACATTTCATTAGTATGCAAAGTAGAACAAATATAGCATAATAGTTCACGGTACATTGAAAACTCCACATGGTATTTGCAACAACAAGTATTACGAATCCTAAGAGGCACACAATGAAATGGCTTCAAACCTTCAAAATTCCTTTGTGAGATTTACATATTTGGATGTGTTTCAATAAATTTGTTGAGCAACATTGTTTGGCTTGATTCCAAGAAATGTTTAGGATGTGGTGTACGGTCTCGATTGCCAATTATTAACTTTAAAACATCCTTTGTATTGGGTGATACTCTAGAGTTATCATGCCAAAATTGCTGAATTACCTACTTTACATTATCGGTTAGCTTCTTATCAACACGTGGAAGCCTCCCAGCAAAAGCCCATGTATCATTTTGAGGAGGATCATCTATTCTTTCTCTTCTTGCAAGTGCTCTATCCAAAGTTTAATGATTTATGTCAAAATCAATACAAGTTTGTCTCATAAAGCGAGCCTTTTTCAATTTATGGCTTACTAGGGTGGTTGTAATGACTCTCCAAGAAGATCTCTTATCTTTTTCCTTGTTATTTTTTCCAGTAGACTTGAGAGCATTAAAAAGATTTTTGACAATAATAGAATTTTTTTCGGTCTTCTTGTTCACGTGAATCTTCAATTTGGCTAGCAAAGGTCTCATCTTTTGCATCTTTAGCAATTGTACAAAAATTTGGCATTGCTCGTTCAATGTCTTATCACTAAAATATTGGTTGAAAAGTCTTCTAGCCCACAACCGAACAGTTCGTGTTGACCTCTTGCCTTCAAAATTGTTTATAATGTTATCATCAATTTCAACTAACCATTTAGGGGTCCTTGAAGGTCTTGAATTTGGAATATGTCTTTCTTCCACACAAGGTTCATCATTTCTCATGTAATCTGGTGAAACGTAATTTACACTTGCTTCAATATTATGTTTAATATCTTCATTTCCAACATTTTCACCTTGAACATTTTCAATATCAATTTGAATAATTTCATTCCCAATTTCAATATCATGTCCAACATCTTCAATTCCAACATTTTCACCTTGAAAATTTTCATTATCAATTTCAATATTTTCATTCCCAATTTGAATATCATGTTCAACATCTTCACTTCCATCATTTTCACCTTGAACATTTTCATTCCCAATTTCAATATCATGTTCTGCATTTTCACCTTGAACATATTCAATTTCCTCTTCACTTGAAAGACCATAGGGCTTAGGTTCACCAATATTTAACATACCTTGTCTTTTCTTCCTATGAACTTCTCTATCTCTTTGTCTATATTCTTCAATTTGTTCTTTTGTAAGCTTTTTCTTACGTTTTTTCTTCCGACGACTGTTGCTCCCCATTATACCTCATAAAAGATGCTAAAAAATCATTCCTTATGACAAATTTGAGTACAAGATGCTCCAAAAAGTTGATCTTTGTCTCTTCCTGTCTGAAACCGCGCATTTGTCGCTTGCATATTGCTGCAAACAAAATGTAGGGTCCATTGGAATGCACAAAAATGGCCCACATGGGGTTTTTCTATGGCCCACAAATCTAATATCCGATACAATCGGATATATGATATAGAAAACATTTTAAAATGTTTTTCAACAGTAAGATTCTAGCTCTACACATCAGATTTTCCCCAATCAGATATCCGATTTGTGCCCACATAGACCTAAGGGTTAATGGTAGAGATTGGGAGAGTGGTATATTGAGAGAGGAGAGGAGAGAGGGAGAGGGAGAGTGGGAGAGTGGGAGGGAGAGAGGGAGGGAAAGAGGAGGAGAGAGAGACAAGAATAGGAGGAGGAGAGGAGAGCCGAAAGGAGAGGAGGAGGAGGAGAGGAGTGAAGGAGGAGGATGGAGAGGAGAGAGTCAGAGAGGAGGAGAGAGGGATGGAGAGAGAGGGAGAGAGAGGGTCGAGATTTGAGGAGAGATGAGATGGAGAGAGAGAGAGAGGTGAGATGAGAGGAAGGATGGAGAGGAGGAGGAGAGAGAGGAGAGAGGGTCAGGGTCTGATGGATGAGGAGATGAGATCGAGAGAGAGGAGATGGAGAGAGAGAGAGGAGAGAGAGAGAGAGAGAGAGAGAGAGAGAGGAGATGAGGAGACGGAGAGGAACGGAGGGACAGAGATGGAGATGAGAGAGGAGATGGAGAGCTGAGAGAGGGAGAAATGGAGAGAGAGAGAGAGAGAGAGAGAGAGAGAGAGAGAGAGAGA